>JAVIWB010002990.1:0-407969 GCA_031893035.1 Dermolepida albohirtum
GGGTTCAGTTTGTTTGTTAATTGAATCTTATATGGAAATAAGTTTAAATCTTGGTGCAAAATTGTCTGCAGTGACTGTCTGCTGACACCCATTTGAGCAGATAAGCTCCTTGTCGAAACTCGACGATTGGATTGTATGGCAGCAGCTACAGCAGCGATAGTTTCCTGCGTCCGAACTGAGGGACCTCGATGATAAGGACTTCTTGCGATTGTGCCACGCTCGGCAAAATTCTTCACGAGCCTCATTATAGTCCATCTTCTAGGAGGAGTGCCGCCAAACGTGCGCCTATGTTCTCTTTGGATGGAAACTACGGACTTTAAAGCGTGAAACCATTGCACTATCCAAATTCTTGTTTCATTGTCCCAATTCTCCATTTTAGTTAAATTTAAAGATCAATCTATAAAATAAAAATGGAATAGGTTGGTTACACAGAAAACAAGTTACTACGTTTTTCTTTGGTAGCACCTTTCATCAGCCACCCGTTACATTATCTGTACCCCAAACAATTGATTTAAATAATATTAGTATGTCTTTCGATTATTTTTCACAATCCCATAATATACGTATTTACAGGTGCTTCCGCTTCAAAATGAAATGAAAAAGCCCGACCAATTCAAACGACCGCTCGGTGTCCTAAACGTTGGCATGACCGTCGTCACCATGATCTACATAGTCATGGGTTTCATCTCCTATTTAAAGTACGGTTCAAGCATCGAGGGAAGTGTCACATTAAATCTACCAAAAGATGAAGTGTAAGTATTAACTTGTACTGCACAAATTTTAGAATAATATTTTAGCGAAATATTTTTTCTCGATTTTTTACCTCGTCTGGGCAGTATTATAATTTTATATTCATAAATGTTTTAGTTGTTAGAGCAAAAACTAACCAGGTAGAATTTGACAGATCTGACCAGTAAACTTAATATATCGTCAGCTTCATCGGTATTAGTTAATAGATTATATAGGAAATTTGGTGCTTTCGAATCTGGCGTATTGTTTCCATATTAACTCGTTTCTATAACTCTGCCTATTAGTGTCCAATTACTTCTTGCATAATAGCTAGATAGTTTTACATAGAGAGCTTTAATTGTTCCTATACAGTAGTAAATGTAGCTTAAAACACGTCAGTAAGACCCTAATAAAATAAAAATATATACTTTATAAACAATCAAAATTTCATTATAGGAGGATAGTTTGACAAGTAGTGAGAATGACACATAGGTGGCGCTCTAATTGGTAAAGCAAATGCCCTGTAATTTAGGTTGCTTATTTATATGTTTACATTCCGATGTATAGATAAATCGGTTGATTAGTTTATTTTTGACAGCTGATTGAAAAAGAAGCAACACATCGTTTTGTTAAAATGGAAAAAGCAGAGTATCGTGCGGTGATTAAATACTTCGTAATTAAGGGTATGAAAGCTACCGAAATAAAAGTCGAGTTACGGGAAACATTAGGTGAATCTGCTCCATCATCCGCCGCAATAAGTAGATGGGTAAATGAATTTAAACGTGATAGAACAAGCTGTGTTGATGAAGCGCGCTCTGAAACACCCAAAATCGTGACTTCTAAGGAAATGATTATAAAAATCCATAATATTATTATGCAAGATCGACGACTCAAAGTGAGGGAGATAGCAGACATGGTAAACATTTCAACAGAACGCGTACACCACATTTTAACGAAAGAATTCGGCCTTTCCAAGCTTTTGGCAAGATGGGTGCCGCGATTGCTTACGACTGATCAAAAGTTCACTCGTTTGCGCATTTCCAATGAGTGTTTGGACCTTTATAAGTGGAATCCGGTTGATTTTTGTATGCGATTTGTTACTTGCGATGAAACTTGGATACACTACAGTACACCTGAAACTAAACAGTCGAAACAGTGGTTAGAACGTGGTTCTGCACCTCCAAAAGAAAGCGAAAACCACTTTATCGGCAAACAAGGTGATGGCATCAATTTTTTAGGATTCAAAGGGCATTTTGCTCATTGATTACCTTCAGAAAGGTGCCACAATAAATGGAAAATATTATGCAGAACTTCTACAAAAATTAGATGTTGAAATTCGTGCTAAACGGCCAGGAATGACAAAGAAAAAGATTCTGTTTCACCAAGACAACGCTCCCTCGCATACCAACACAGTTGCGATGTCCAAAATCCACGAGTTGCATTTCCAATTAGTACCGCATGCGCCTTATTCGCCGGATCTAGCCCCTTCCGACTTCCACCTTTTTCCAAAATTGAAAACAGCACTAGATGGAAAGAAATTTTCGTCTAACGACGAGCTTATCATCTTCGTAAATGAGTACTTTGCAAGCCTTCCAGAATCGCATTTTAGAAATGGCATTTGGAGCACCGTTGGAATAAATGTATTGCTCTTTTAGGAGAATATATATTCTTTTCCATTCTCACTACTTGCCAAACTACCCTCGTACATATTACCTTTTAGAAACCCAAAGAAGCAAGAATATGTTATCACACCTTTATCTATTGTTTAACACATGGTTTTTATTGCTAACAATATACATATATGCTCTCGTAACTGTCCAATTCACAGTAAATACTTATATGTTTGATTATAGACAATTCCTGGTTACACTGTGATTATTTTCTAGCACGTGTTTCGCTAAACTGGATTTCTCAGGTCGATAAAACTTGATGTACACTATATCTTCTTTATACCTTGTTCCAATTGAGCGTTTAGTTTGACCGATGTTTTGTTTATTACAGTCTCGGTATTTTATTTCATAAATTTCGAATTTCCGATTTAATTATATTTTATCTTTCGCATAATAGACTTCGTGGATCGGAATGTAATTTAAAAATCACGTTCACTTAAAACTATGTTTAAATTTTTTGTATGTAGGTGAAACGGTAAGCATAATAAATTGCTTCCCTTGATTATTTTGGGGTGACAAACAAGTAGTATCCCCGATTGCCTTTTTTAGCTTTCCTAATTAATCTAATGATATTTCTGAATCAAAATCATTGTATTCCGCAATGTTCTTAATAGAATTTAATTCTCTTTTGTATCTCATTTCTGCGAATGGAAAACTAGGCAAACGATTGATAAGGATTGAAAAAATTGAAAGAAAATGGAAGAATTCATGGTTTCGCTGTGAAGAAGGAGTTGGTAGTAGACTACACCTTTCTAGTTCCCTCAAATGGATAAAAGAATTTTCTACGGGCGAAATCCAGGCTTCGCAATATTTTAAGGTCTATTGCCCTTAGATCAACTGTGTTTCGATGAACATTTTGATATAAAATCTATGCTTCGTCTCCACTGACGAGCCTTTTTAAGACATGATCTCTTTCATGTAGATCGGTCTCCGTCATAACGTATCATATCCTATCCTTGAGTATAACTCTAGCTCGCCTCCACGTGGTGCACTTTGGGTAATACTAAAGGGCTAAAAACGTAGAAAATCCAGACTCTCTTACTATATGATCTAGAAAAAATAGTGTACTTACCGAAAATGATGCACATTTTGATGCAAAATCCAAGTCTTGTCTCCAGTGACAAGCCTCTTTAAGAAAGGATCTTTGTCATGGCGCTGGAGAAGCAAATCGCACATGAAGATGCAATTCATAAGACCAGTCTTCATCATATCATATCATATCTAATCCTTGGGTGGAACTTTATGTCGCCTCCACGTTGTGCACCTTGAGTAACGCTAAAGGGATGGAAACATAGGCAATACAGACTCGCCTATCATAGGATATTCTGGAATCCAGGATTTCATATGTTTTGTTGTGATGGTTTTAATATGTAAATTGCCATAAGCTAAATAAATAAATAATATACCTTCCTTATCAGGTGATTATGTACCATTCACCTAGGAATGTTAGTGGTATCCGCTATCTCGTGCACACTATACCGCGGATTTTCAACGAGCATGACTTTGGTAAGATCCGTATAAATCGTTGGCGGGTGATCGCTACTGTTTTCGACTTTCAAGTCAAAATTGATAGCTTTAAATCTTTAAATTAATTGCGGACGGTCGTAATAGCCGTAACACCACTCCCGTAAACGATACAAACCTCGTCTACGGTATCCTTTGCATTATTACCTTTTTTAAAGAATTGAAGCATAACATGCCGCAAATGTTTCCTTTGGCTATTCATATTGACCGGTGTAGAAACAAAACTTAAAGAGACTGTATAACTAACGAAACGTATTTTAGAAGAGTTGTGGGACGACTGAATGCGATGCTATAGACAGTTAATAGATAAGCCTGCCCATTAAAGTAATTTCTAGCATGGTGTGAAAGGAATTTAAAGTATAACACCTTAATACAATAAATGAAATGATTCATTTGCAAAGTAATCTAGTTTCGTCTGCACCAGTTCATGCAATAATGCTTTTGAACTAGAGTCGAAGCATGAAAATATTTGTGTGAAGGTTGTGTAAGTGGTCTAGGCGTTAATGGCCTTCACACCAATCTTTAGGTTTGCTTGAATACTCCTTGTAGTATTGTAATATACTCGTATCGGTCGTCTTCAATCAAATCCCGACCAAAATTAACATTCTTTGGGGTAACGGTCGTCTTACGTTGAAATTCATCATCCCCTCCATCACTTTACGGTAGCTAAGGAATATGCGTCGTAAATAATGTTTGAAATTGTAAAAAGCCATACAGCTCGATAGACTCTTCCATTTAATAGTTTGTTGGACAAATGATTATTTTAATCCTTGATCACTTAAAAATTTCTTTTAAACTTAAAATAACTAAGTTAAAATGCCAAAGTTTGTGGCGAAATACTATGCCCTGCTAGAGAGGCCCAGCAAAAAGACGACAGCCTTCTCGCATGATGTTGAAATAATTTGATAAAATCGAAGTTTCTTCCTTACAGGTTAGCTCAATCTGTCAAGATAATCATATCATTAGCTATACTCCTGACGTATGCTTTACAATTCTACATTCCAGTCGAAATAATTTACCCGACAATCGAACAAAGTTTAGGCCCTTTCAAACACCCAGTCATGATGGAGTACGTGTTCAGAGTAATACTGGTCTTGGTCACATGTAAGTAGGACTTTATGTAAGTATTAATGTGCGAAAATAACTTTAATTTCGTTCCAGTTGTCCTAGCAGAAGCAATACCATATCTGAACCTGTTTATATCGCTGGTAGGCGCTGTTAGCAGTACAGCTTTAGCGTTACTTTTCCCGCCAATAATCGATCTAGTCCTGAATTATAACCTGCAACAGTTAAGAGGATGGGTAGTTGTCAAAAACGTCGTCATAATAGTAATAGGATTACTAGGCTGTGTTACCGGAACGTACGAAAGTATGCATCGTATCGTAAATGCCCTGTTTGAAAGTAGTTAGTGTGGCAATTGAAACTTTGTCTGTGATTTTTACTGTAAAAGAATTATTGTTGAAAACATAATTATTATTGTTAATTTATTGTTTTTGTACAGTACATTGTAATATACAGATTGTAAGTAGATATATTTTATATTTTATAATGATTTTATCTTTAATTAGGTGTATAAGAATAAAGTATTTCGAAAACAATGTGTTTTATTATTACATCCTTCAAGATTTTTAGAATCGTAATATGGTTCTATTATGCGAAACAATTCTTTAATTGCACGTAAGTGTTATATACTGCCACACACAACGACGTGGAAAAATAAATTATTTTCCAAGCGGGCCGCCGATATTGATGTTTGCTCAAACGCCTACAACATCACGAGGGAGAGTTCACAATATTCTTGACCTCTTACAGATATGATCATATTTCTTTTTGAGTGAAGATCAATATCTAACCACACTATCGGGGACGAGATCCACGTCCTGTTTGTGGATCTCGAACCCACTAATAATAGCTAACTATGTCAGATGATATCCTGGAACCTCTGCTCGCATTACTTCAAGATGGCGCTTTGTAATTAGTGTCGATTCTCTGCCAACGTTGATGGGCTGTCACTTTTCTTTATACTCAGCACCCTCTTAAAGAATCTGGTGATCTTCTGCTAGCAGTTATTTCCAAACAGTATCACTTCCGCAACGTTCTCTAACGTGAAAAGGCCTTCTCTTTCTTGCAGCGCTTCTGTGCACTCGGTCCACCTTTCGCATTCGAAGAAGGTGCAGTGAGCAGTCTGTTCTACAGAGTCCTGGTATTGGTAAGCCATGTCCTCCGTTTGACCTGTTCTGGCTAGGTACGCGTCGAAGTACTCGTGACCTTCGAGAATCAGAATGAGGTAGTAGTTTACTTCGCTGTGGTCCCGGTCGATTAACTCCGCGATGTTGTTACATTTGTCAGGTGAGCGCTTTAGATTCCGTCTTATCTAGCTCAACTTTTACCTGGATTTTGGAGACTATTTTCATTTCCTGGAACAGTAGATCAGCCGGTGTTACTCCCGCAATCACCAGCACTTTTGGTTCGGAAACGTTATGAAGGTAATTTTTGATGGAGCGTGTGGTTGACTAACTTAATCACTTAAGGTTTATTTTTATTTCCATATTCATTTTTGTATTCTGTATACGTATTTCGACAACTAAGTTGGTATCATGATCTGTAAATTTCAACCTGGGGTCAAACATGACCCCAAGATTCATAATTCCCGACTTCCTCAAAATGACAGTGTGATCAATGGCGTACTGGCTAATATTACTGGCATATTAAAGTCGATATGGATTTTAGAAACTCACCTTTATTTAATTTCAGTTATTGACAATCGAAAATTACATTACGATGCATGTTATAATTCCGACACCCCAGTATTAGTAAGCGTTATAAACCGTATTTAAATTTATAGTACCTGACATAATTGAAACTACCTGATTTCTGCATTGAGATATCTTATACATTGAAGTAAAGGTCCTATCGGTTCTATGGAGTGGACCAGTTCTATCGAGTCTTTGAATAATAGAAATGCTTCCAAAGTTCAATTTCATTTTGTTGTATAGCTTTTCGGACCGATATACAGTCAGAGACTAAAGTTTAAATACACCTCAAAAATTGTATGTTTAAGGAAAAGTAAACGTTTCAGAAAAACTTATAGTATGCAGTTTTATTTGTCTTCATAAATAACAAAAAAAACGATAACAAAAAATATAGACTTCATTACAAACATAACGGTAATTCTTAAAAATACGATAAAATTCACTGGACAAAAGTTTATATACAAACATATTTACATCTTTGAATATTATTCCATTTTTTAAATAATTTAAAAAAGAAAAACATTTCAATATTTTGTTGGACCTCCATGGCTATCGATAACTGCCTGCAAGCGGCGTGGCATAGAAAGTACCAAGCTTTCTGTTTCAGAAGGCGATATTTCAGACCAGATTTTTTTAAGAGCTTCTTTTAGCGACCCTTTGCTTGTTATTGAAGTTTTCGCTAATTTCCGCTTCATTAAATCCCAAACGTGCTCAATTGGGTTTAAGTCTGGTGATTGAGGTGGGCTATGGAGCTGCCTGGGAGCATAATAAAGCAACCACTCTTTCACAGAAAGTGCGGTGCGCTTGGGATCGTTATCCTGTTGAAAGGTCCAACGGGGTCCAAGGCCCAAGATGTCGACGGATACTTGCAAATTTCTTTCCAATATACTCTTGTAAAGATGTTGATTCATTATGCCATCAATAAACTCTAAATTCCCAACCCCGGCTGCTCCAATCGCTCCCCAAACCATTACATTGCCACCTCCATGTTTTACCGTAGGAACCAAATTTTGTGTTTGAAGGGCAGTGTTTGGCTTGCGCCAGACTTTTTAAATTAGATTTGCTCTCGTCTGTAAAAAGAACTGTTCTCCAAAACCCAGCGTCTTTGTTTTTATACTTATTTGCAAACTCCAGTCTAAGTCCGCTGTTTTTTTTACTTATCAGTGGCTTCTTTCGGGGAACTCTGCTTTTATATCCATTTTCTCGCAATGCTTTTTGAAGAGCTTTTGGATGCACATGCTTGTTGTAGTTATTAGCGATATCATCTACAAGTTTTGGGGCACTTATTCTTGGATTCTTTTTCACTTCTCTTACGATATGGTTAACATCACGACTGGAAAGTTTTTTTGTCAGTTTGCTTATATTTTCTAATTATATTTTGAATACTAGAAAATGGTACATTTAATAATTTTCCTATTTCTCCATAGGATTTTCCTTCCTTAAAATGTTTTATTATTAAATGTTTAACGCTGTACTCAATTTCTTTACCTTTGCCCATAATTTTCAATAGAACTTCCAATGCTGACAATAAGACCGCTACTAATAACAAGTGGTGGCTTTTAAAAAAAGAATTTGATCGAAACATACATATGTACATTCATAAAATATAACTGTACTTTGTTTTTGAGAAATGAAAAGGAGTTTTTTGTTTTGCAAGATGTATTTAAACTTTTGTCCGCTGTATTTTGTTGTTATTGTGGGATTTACCGTTATGTTTGCAATGTACAAAGAATTTTTTGTTATCGTTTTTTTGTTATTTATGAAGACAAATAAAGCTGCATACTATAAGTTTTTCTGAAACGTTTACTTTTCTTTAAACATACAATTTTTGAGGTGTATTTAAACTTTAATCTCTGACTGTATATGGACACCATCATACATATCATTTAATAAATCGAAAATTTTCTGAAATCATTTTCTATTTTGTTTTGTCCTTTATAATTTAACTTATTTATTGCAACTTGTAATATGTTTATTTATTTTATTATTAAGTAACAAGAATTTCTCTTTTAAAATATTATCGTGTACAGAACATTAAAATTAATTTTGCGAACTACGAGCGATAAGAGAATAAAATGACATCATCGTGAGAATGAAAAGCAAGTATTCTCATATATTATAGAATCGCAAAAGTAACACCACGGTCTAGTAAAAGAATTCGTGAACACTCCAAGTTTGTTCCACTTCATTGACAACCCGTGCGGTTATGTAACTTATGAATATTTTTGTATCTCGATTTATTTTTATTTAATTCAAACATTGAATTAAAACAATATCGAAGTGTATATAATACTTTATACAAAGTTGAAGATAAAAAGCTATTGATTTCTTCAAGTAGTTTGATAAAGTTTTTCATTCGTACATAAGATTATTGTAGATAATTAAAATCTAAAATTACTCGTTTAACAATCGCATTGTAATAACATCTTGATCGTACGTGTAGAAATTAAAAAGATGACAACGTAAGTGTTATAATGTGTACGCATTTAGTACAAGTCTCAAATGATTTATTAATTTCCTATGCAGATATTTGCAAACTTTGATGCACCTTATTAAGGGTGTAATAGGAGCCGGCGTGTTCTCTGTTGGAGTTGCCTTTAAGAATGGCGGTATGTTATTGGCTCTTATAATTACACCTCTGATGGGACTCCTTGTATTACATTGTCTAACTATTTTGGTAAGATCCTTTTTATACTTTCTAAATTTTGAGGAGCATTTTATTCATATTGAAAATGTTAAAGCAAATGATAAAATCGGATATATTCTATTAAAAAAATCAAAGCTAGATAAACTTTAAGGGAAACTGGGGCTAATTGGATCCATTAAAAATGGTAAATAAAACTCCTTACTACATCAATACAAAGGGTACTAGGAAAGATTTGCAATACAGCTTTGTTTATTTAATTTTTTCAAAGTAATTTCCTCTACACTCAATACACCTCTCCATCCTCCGAAACCAATCTTTAAACCAGTTCTGCCAAGTTTTACTAGGGAGTAAAGCACACTCGTTGTCCCCGATTGAGCCCACAGAAGGTCCTCATCACTGGAAAACCGCCTCCTTTTTAGCTTCATTTTCAGTGCAAATAGTGTAATGTCGCGGAGAGCAAGATCGGAACTGTAGCGAGGGTGCTCGAGACGTTTCAATCCTGTCGTGGTTAAATATTCGGTGCAGGCTTTGGTGCGGTGAGCTGGAGCAGTATCGTGATGGCGCAACCAGGTGTCTATTCCTGACTTTGGCCGCAAGTTTTCCATAGATCCAATGACTTTAGGCAGGCACTGTTCAGTATACCACTTAGCTCGGACTGTCTTCTGTGTGTCCAAAACGACGCGTTCCACAATTCCACTCAATTTGAAAAATACGTCATTTTTTTCTTTACAAATCGGGATTTTCTGACAACTACGGATGTGTCCTCATCATCAAAGGCCCAAACTTTATTTTGGGCTTTGGTCGGCACATCGTAATAGTACAGCCAAGTCTCGTCACCTGTCACGATGTTGTTCACATACCGAGATTGTGACTTATTAAACTTTTTTAGCATCTCCCGGCACCAAGCCACACGTCGTGTCATCTGCTCTTCAGTCAGTCGATGCGGCACCCAGAGAGAATAAAGTTGCTTCACGTGCATATGATCATGCAGAATCGGATGAATTGCCGGTGCATTTTGGCCTGAAGTACCCTCTATCTGTTGGTAGGTCACTCGCCTGTCCTGGTCAAGCATTTTCCTCACAGTAGTAACGTTTTCCTCCGTAACTGACGTTCGTGGCTTTCCCGGCCTCTCAGCATCCTCCACAGTTAAATTTCCCCTTTGAAATTCTCTATATCACCTGAATATCGTTGCGCGATGTGGACAGTCATCACCTAGTGCAAGAATCATTTCTTCGAAGCACTGGTCTATGTTTAAACCACGTACGAAATTATAACGCAAAACTGACCTTATCTCATTTCGTGACCACGATGCCATCGCAAGCACTTTACTCTCTTGCTGCTAATGAATAACTGAGCCCATCGACATGGCGCGGCGGCTACTATGCACGTATGGACATGTTTCAACATGCAGCAACAAGCAGCTTCCTACGATTCGTTGTTGCGTCATATTGCAAAACATTCCTAGTACCCCTTGTATTTTCTATACGTCTTTCGATAATTAAGTTGCCATCGTCAGCAGATAATTAATCACAACGTCGTACCTAAATACGCTGATGCTAATGGATTTTATTTACCTTTTCTATATTAGCATTTACGTTCAAAAGCTGCTGGCATTAGTTGTCCTAATTATAGTGTTTCACGTTAACCGAGATACGATCATTCAATATCATTCATTATATTAATTTAAGGTACGGGTCGTAGAAGAGAAAAGTTTACGAAAGAAATCTCACAAGTACTTGGAAGAAAAGAGAACTTACGCTGATATTGTGGAAGAGGTATTCCTAGATGGTCCACCATTTACACAGTCTTTAGCAAAATACATGAAGATCATTATAAATTTGGAGATCTGTTTTGGCAATCTCGGCTTCTGTTGCATATATATCGTGTTCGTCGGTAGCAATATGACAAAGGTAAATCGTGCTTAAATCTGTTATAAAAATGAATAAGGATTTATGAAATTATATCTACATTAGTGATTGCAGGCACTACGATACTTCGATGTCCATTTATCTGTGTACATTGTAATGCTAATATTCGTCATTCCGATGTGGTTGAGCTCTTTGATAACAAATTTAAGATTATTAGCACCGGTCTCTCTAACTGCAAACATCGTTTTGGTGACAGCAATATCTATTACATTGTACTTCATATGCGACGACTTGCCTGCGTTCAGTACTGTTAGATACGTGGCTGGAATCGATACAATACCCTTATTTCTAGCGGTTGCTCTGTATTCATACGATGCTGTAGCATTGGTGAGTGTTTGACTAGGTTGGTACATAAACAATTTCCGTTTCTAAGAACAAAATGCAAAAAGTCAATTGCCGTCCAATTGACTCGTAAAAATTGGCAGATATGAACCAAGTTAACAAGAATGGAGGTAGCCTAAAATGAACAGAATTCATATCTGTGGTGAATTTTTTCTAGGTTTACCTCGTAAATTGTTAAACCGTATTACGTTGTTGTTATTTTTTTTATGGTCATAAACACATTCTTCGATTCTCACTATGGATATACATATATGGCCTGACTACAAGAACACTCATAATAGGAATCCATCTCATAAATGTCTTCTTCATGGTGTATTCTATGTCAAAGACTTCAACACTCTACCTGATAAATGGCAACAAACAACTGCAAATAATAACGTAACGGATACATGTATCATAGACTGCTTGTTTTATTGAAACGTAAATTTTTTTATGACCTGCAAAATATGTCAAAAACAACACTTTATATACCCCTTATTTAACTTTTTTTTGTTTAGATTATCCCGTTGAGGAACGAAATGGATAGGCCACAAAGTATGTTAGGACTTCTTGGCTTGTTGAATATTGGATTTCTCATTATCGTTCCCATAGTTATGTCGTTGGGATTCTTTTCTTATCTAAAATACGGAGACGACTTGCAAGGGACCGTTTTCTTAAGTTTGCCTGAAAACAATACGTATGTACCTATATATGATTGATATATTGATTATTGAAGATACATAAAACTTAATGGAGACTGTCGTTGATTAAATTAATCAATTAGAGTTAGCTTTCCACAATAATTTTCGTACTCTATATATGTGTTTTGACAACTAAGTTGTTATCATCACAATGTTGCACCTGAATCGTCACAAAGGTAAAATTCGTAATGCACTTACAGCGTCAGAAACCAAACACTGTAGATTTATTTTACATAATTTAAATTGTATTCTAATCTTAGATATAACACTTATCTTAAGGTACCTGCTTGTATATACTATACATAAGACTTTTTGTTTGTCGGTCATATATTGCTTTTCTATGAGGTTAAGCAGGAATGAGTTATTGAAATTGAGTTACAGAAACTATCCTCGGCGTCGTTTAACACATAGTTTCTGTTTTTTGAAATATACAAGGTGTTTCAAAAAGAATATACGTATTTAGAATGCATATATTTATTAAACCTTAAAACATACGAATATGAAACTTTACACACATATTTATGAACCTCTCAAGTTCAGATTACAGATGTTCAATATGTCCTCCATTAGTGACACGAATAATACCACATCGATACTCAAATTCCTCCCATACTCGGGCAAGCGTGTTCTTCGTCACTGATGTTATGGAAGTACTTATCCGGTTCTTCAACTCTTCTAAGTTCTGTGGGAGTGGTGGTAGATAAACGTTGTCTTTAACGAAATCCCACAGGAAGAAGTCACGGGGTGTCAAATCCGGTGAACGTGGAGCCCAGATGAGACATGCTAAGTCACCAACTTCTTGACGACCAATCCAACGGTAGAGTTTCATTCAGATATTCACGCACTTGGCGACTCCAGTGAGGGGGTGCTTAGTAGTGCCGTGATAATGGTTGTCATAAAAATCGAGCAGTGAATTAACTTGAAATTTCTTGTCGAATTAAAAGAATTGCCAACAGAATGTTTATAAATGTTAACGTGTTTGGTGATAATGTTATGACACGTGAGTACGATTGATCAAGTCGCAATTGAAGGCAATGCTGATTGCTTCTTTCGATATCAAGCGTGTTATCATGACTGACTGTGTTCCCGAAAGTCAAACCGTTTCAGAAATATTATAAAGAAGTCCTGATCAGCTGAAGGAAAGGACAAAGAAGAAAAAACCGGATTTGTAGAAGAACAAATCGTGGAGTCTGCATTAGGACAACGCACCAGCTCACAATGCCCTATCTGTGAAGCAGATTTCAGCGGATACACGCATTTCTATGCTTGACTATCCTCTGTATTCACCAGATCTCGCATCATGTGACTTCTATCTATTCCCAAAAGTGAAAAGCTCATTAAGTGGAACACATTTTCAGTCTGTTGAATATGTAAAAGCAAAAAGGCCAGAGTTGTTGAAGAGGCTGACAACTGAACTACAGCATTGTTTTGAACAATGACAGACACGTATACAGCGGTGTATAGGTAAGGGAGGAGAGTATGGCTAAGGGGAAAAAAGTTAATGTTGAATTCTCCTCGTTTGAAGAATTATTGTTTGTTGTTGTTGCTGGTTGCTTCACATTACCTCCTAGTTTGAAGGAATATCTTTGCACTATTGTTTAATTGAAATAATAGACAACGATAAAATTTTAACTAGTCTATATATTAATTTAACATACAGTAAGCAAATATTTTATAAGTAGTATGAATCAACGAATAACTGAAACCATTTGCAGTTAATTTTCTGATGATTACACTACTTTTGAATTTAAAGAAAAAATAAGCGTGACTGAATTCCTTCGGTTTTACACTGCCGACAATCTTGGTTGTACTATGTTCACGCCAACGTTCTTTTTGGTAATGTTTCTAACAAATGCTTCTATTGAAAAAGAAGGGACGTTTTTCCACCAAAATGCATTTTATAGTTAATAGGGAAAGATCTAGAATAATGTTTCCTAGAAAATTATTAAACTATTCAAGCAACTAAAAGGTTACACTAATAAATTTAATAGGGGCCATAAATCTAAACCGAGGGAATTGCATCCGGCTTGAATGCACTAAATGGCTTTCTCAGAAATTTTGACATAAAATGAAAATACATTTACAATTGGGAATAACACACAGTTTACAGCTTATAGAATATTAAGTAAAATAAAATTTGGAAAAGCCTAACATTAAAATTCATAGAATTATTATGACAAATGTTAAATATAAAATTAAAATAATATGAATTAAG
This sequence comes from Dermolepida albohirtum, assembly GCA_031893035.1. Lineage (NCBI taxonomy): Eukaryota > Metazoa > Arthropoda > Insecta > Coleoptera > Scarabaeidae > Dermolepida > Dermolepida albohirtum. The sequence goes on from JAVIWB010002990.1 coordinate 14,489, forward strand.
ATTCTTAGTATAGTTACAATATTAAAATATAAAATTAAAGTAAAAACCAATTCATGTCCTTAACAGTTAAATATAAATTTATTTGCAATAAATAATAATCTTGTTATTTAATTACCACACCTCGTATAGTTAGAACGGAACGAACATTTTAAAGAAGGAAAGAATACATTAATTTTCTTATTTATAGGTTAGTACAATTTTTAATAATCTTGGTATGTCTTCAAATATTATTCTCATATCCAGTTCAATTGTACGTTCCTGTGACAATAATCTGGCCAATGATAACTGAAAAATATGGACCGTTTCAGAGACCGCTACTTTCATTACTATGCTTCCGAACTGTGCTGGTTCTTTTAACGCGTATGTATTTCAATCTGTCTCTCTGTTCGCTTAATATATATTTAATTTTGTTTATTTCGTTTGTTCTAGTGGCAATCAGCGAAGCAATACCCTTCATAGATTTGGTCATCTCTTTAATCGGAGCGATATGTAGCACGTGTCTGACGCTATTTGTTCCTGCAGTTATTGAAGTTATAGTGTTTTATAACAAAGATAATTCTGTTACGAGAAAAATGTGTCTCTTGGTGAAAAATGTATTCATCGTGGTATTAGCTGTGATAATATTCACTACTGGAATCTTCACAAGTATTAGGGATATTATATATTCATTTTAGTGTAAAGCGCTGTCTGATAAGTTATGTAAACGTTTTGTATATATAGAATCTGGTAATTAAATTAGTCCATATTACAATTTTAGAGTTTTAAATATAGAAAATTCAATAGTACACATGCTAGTTTTTATGCATCTATCGAATGAAATTGAAAGTAAACTAAGCACCCGTACTCCTACTTTAAACGATCCTTTGCTTCACCTCCAGGGTGCTAAAATTATCTCAAAATCTCGGAGAGTTGGGGGAGGGGTCTAAACAGGTCTAAAAGGCCCAGTACTGCTTCCCTGAAAGCCGTTTGCCAATACTGAAGCAAAGGGGATCCACAAAATACGTCCGGTTACTCTACTATTTTAAAGGAATAGATCTTCGAGTTTTTTTCCTGAAATATATGTACTACTATCTGCTTCTGGGTTTCCGGGCTGGAACCGCGTCACTAGTATATCTGCCGACGTTTCGTACCCATTTGTATGGGACATCTTCAAGACCGAACTACTGCACTGAAACTGGTGTAAGTCGATGGGGGACGCGTTTATATATGGATAATGGGTCATGGGTCAATGGAGCGTTACGGCTGCGGTTGGGTAGATTAGAGATGCAGGATTGCCAAGCGTTATGTAGGGGGTAGCCATCATCGCGGTTAAGGTTATTGGGGTGCTTAAAGATCTCTATAGTTTCACGGATTTTGCGACCATAGAAATGGTTAGTGCGGGATAGGATCTTGGTTGAATTAAACTGAACATGGTGCCCGGTTTCCAGCCTATGCTCGGCAAGTGCAGAACCGGCTATGCGCAGCAACCTAGTACAACGTTCATGTTCAGAAACACGAGTGGCGACAGACCGCTTTGTTTCACCAATATATGCCCTGCCGCATGAACAAGGAATCCTGTACACACCAGGTGATTCTATATGCAGATAGCATGGACCACGACCGCGGAAGTCTACGTACCAAATTATATGTACTACATTGGATTGTTCTGTTAATATTTCACGCTTAAACCTCAAACATCATCATCCTCTCTGGTTCTCTACTTCTATTAAAATTGAATTTCAAGTCGTATTATCATAAAAATAGAAATCTATTAAACATTACTGTTACAAATTAGAGTTCTGGAGACTGCGACGATTGGTCAAGGCGGACGTTGAGTTGGATTTTAAATAATACACTCATAGGAGTAAAGCAAACCTTATCACAGATCCATAATCGTTTTGACAATTTGTTCGCACCAGACAAGGTGTTTCAGAATCCCGGACAAGATTCACGGCTCTGGCAGGTAATACAGATATCCAGCGTGTATTGTTGATGCATTCGCCAAAGCTTTTTCCAACGTCTTCCTAAATCTGCTGACTCTGCCCTGCTTGACGTGGTTATCTAGTTCGTCACTTGTATGTAAATCATGTATTTCTACGGCTATGGTAATCCATAGCATTTCGAGGTTGAAGAACCGCTCCTGGTGAGAAATTTTGCCCATGTTCTGGCTTATCTTTTAAGTAACATTTTTAACCTTGCTATTCGCACGACCTTGTCCCCCGATGTTTGGAAGATTGCCAGGATATCAATTATCTTTAAAAAAGGTGACAACGAGAGCCTATTAGAGCTAATTTAACGTGATGGTCGTCGATATTCTGTCCGTGGAACCGGTTATAGCGAGCTGCGTAAGCGACATGACATCGTTTCGCTGTCTGAAGCAGAAAGACCGCCAGTACTTTATTTATGTTAAATGTTACTACTGGCAGAGTTGACACATCAAATTTAATATCAAATGTCGATGTTCTTGTTCCATGCCTGGGTTCAAGATGAAAAAATATCCCCACGGCAAAGACCAACATTTTGTCAAAATTTTAGACTACTTCAAATAGATCTACCTTGACATCAGCAATACATACATGCACTATCGCTCATAAGTATTTGGTCACCCTTGTTTCATTACAGTTTCTATAGAAGAGTTGTATTTATTTCTGTAGTAAGAAATAGTTTCATAGTAAACATTAAAATCTAGAAAAGCTTATTCAAATATTGTATAATTATTCACAATGAATGATAATACCCTAATAAAACCCCAGGTAGAATAATTGCACTTAAGGGATTAGTTCTCTCAATTCATGGACATTTTCGATTGTTAATTTTATTTTAAGGTAGTGTATTATTGTAAACTATTAAGTATTTATACTTAGGTATTTTGACAAAATTGCAGTTAGTTTTTATGAGGTGCTCATAGTGATAACATCGTGTTTTTCGAAGAAGTTCAATCGGTTAGAAATGCCTAAACGGAAAGAATTGAATGTAGAAACACGATCGTTTATAATCGCATACCATAAAACTGTCAAAAGCAACCGCAAAATTGCCACAGAACTTAAACTAATCAGTCCACCGTGGCTTATGTCATCAAAAAACACCGCGAATGTGGAAGTGTGTTGAGGAGAACACGAAAAGGCAGACCAAGGGCAACAACTTCAGCAGAAGATCTTGCAATGATGGTAACAAGCAAGAGAAATAGACGAAAAACAGCCCTAGAAATCACAGCGTAAATAAATGCCGTTCGTTGAAAACCCGTAAGTGTTTCCACAGTTAAACGGCCATTAAAAGAAGCCCGTCTTCATGGACGAATTGCAATGTGGAAGCTACTTCTACGCAAGCAATACAAGCAAAAACGTTCAAAGTGGGCACGCGATCACTAAAATTGGACTATAGAAGACTGGAATAAAGTTTTGTGGACCGATGAATCCAAATTTGAGATTTTCGGTTCGTGAAGACCTGTTTTCGTGAGGAGGTCTGTGGGTGAGCGCGCCCGGGAAGAATGCATAGCCCCTGCTGTTAAGCATGATGGAGGTTTAGTCATGATATGGGGTTGCTTTTCTGGATCAAATATGGGCGATCTCGTAAAAATCGAAAGTATACTAAAAAAAGAACAGTATAAGCGCATATTAGAGGAAAACGCAATCCTCTTCCAACGAGATAATGACCCGAAACACACTTCCAAACTATGCCGGGAATATTCGCAGAAATTGGAGAACGAGGGAACCATAAAAGTTATGGCGTGGCCTCCCCAGAGTCTCGATTTAAATCCCATCGAGCAGCTGCGGGAAGAACTTGACCGAGAGGTGAGAAAATCGACCTTCACATCTGCTGTTAATATGTGGAAGAACCTGCAAGAGGCACGGGATAAAATAAAACCTGAGACATTACGAAAATTAATCGAAAGAATGTCTCGATTGTGTGTTGCAGTGATTAAAAATAAAGGAGGGCATATAGACGAGTCTAAAACTTATACAACAATTTATTTTAGATGTAGAAATATATATTTTTCATATATGTAAATAACAAAAAGATATTAGTATTTCGATTTTGATTTTTGTCACAATTTGCCGGTTAAATGTGAGTGATCAAATGCTAATGAGATATAGTGTAATAATCGAACTGAAAAGTCTCCGGTCTACCATAGTAAAACACAGTTTTTTGGCAAAATTCGATTTTATTATTCAACATAGTTGCCTTCGAGGGCGATACACCGATTATAGCGTTCTTCCAACTTTTCGATACCATTTTTGTAGTACGAATTGTCTTTAGCCTCGAAATAGGCCTCAGTTTCGGCGATCACATCCTCATCCCTGCTAAATTTCTTCCCGGCGACCATTCTCTAGAGGTCTGCAAACAGGAAATAGTCGCTGGGGCCACATCTGGAGAGTACGGTGGATGGGGAAGTAATTCGAAACCCAATTCACTTAATTTGGCCATTGTTTTCATTGATTTGTGACACGGTGCATTGTCTTGGTGAAACAGCACTTTCTTCTTCTTCATATGGGGCCGTTTTTTTGCGATTTCGTTCTTCAGACGGTCCAATAACGCTGTATAATAGTCGCTATTGATGGACTGGCCCTTTTTAAGATAATCTATGAAAATTATTCCATGCGCATCTTTAGGATGTCAGCTATTTCGATCAACTTTACTTTACGGTCATTTAAAATGATTTTGCGAACTTTTTTGATGTTTTCATCGGTGACAGCCTCTTTTGGTTGAATTTGATGGAGCCTGTGGTTGATTGACTTGATCAATAAGGTTGATATATAACCCCTTTCCACAATTAACTATTTGTAAATTCTGTATACGCATTTCGACAACCAAGTTGTCATCATCAGCAGATAATTTCAAAGTGTCGCACCTTGTAAAACACGGCGTACGAAAAATACACTCCGTACGCGATCCGCACATCGTACAATTTCTTCGCCGTGTTTTACAAGGTGCGACACTTTGGGAACTGATGATGACAACTTGGTTGTCGAAATGCGTATACAGAATTTACAAATAGTTAATTGTGGAAAGGGGTTATATATCAACCTTATTGATCAAGCCTCTTTTGGTTGTCCACTGCGTTCGTCGTCTTCGGTGCTCATTTCACCACGTTTAAACTTAGCATACCAATCAATTATGGTTGATTTTCCTGGTGCAGAGTCCGGAAACTCCTCATCAAGCCATGCTTTTGCTTCGACGTTATTTTTTCCCTTCAAAAAGCAGTACTTTATCAGCACACGAAATTCTTTTTTTTCCATTTTTTTAAATAACAAAAGTAGCTTCACTCTTAACGCAATATCTCAGTAACTAATGGTCGGATTGCTGTCAAATTTTGACACGTTTCGTTTGAAGGTTAGTACTATCTAAAAAACACATGGATTTAATAACAGTAACGCCATCTATGTGTCAGACCGGGGACTTTTCAGCCTACCTGGTATATGTACATGCTTTATGACTGATTTATTGTATTGTAAAGCCAAGTTTTTTTATTAGTGTTGTACTTTTATTGTAATTTCGCTGTTATTTCTTTTATCCAATTTTAGGTTTGTACCTGCTGGCCATTTCGTAACAAATTATTATTATTATTAATATCATATCTTTATATCAGATACTGTTCATTTAATGTGAAATAATTTCCTTTTACACAATAAACGTTACATTATAACATCAATTCTTGTGTTATTTTCTTATTAATTACAGTAGAGACCGCTTATAATGAAACCGGTTATATTGAATTTTCGGTTATTATAAACCGTTTTAGATTGCCAAATAAATCGTCCTTTAAGTTCAATGTATTTTTTTCGCTTGAAATGAACTCGCATATGTTGAACTTTCGCATATAATGAACCATATTTTACGTTTCAACCGAAAACAATGTGCCGCTTATAATGAACTTTCTTTATCGCTCGAATGGGAATCCCCCGAAAACTCCGTTACATCAACGCGGTGCCTGTCAGTCCTTCCCCTTCAGTCTGTCTCACAAATTAGTCACGCTACGTTGTCCGTTCGTGTTACAGTATTTACCAATTGTAGCTTGTGGGTTTATAAACATGGCGCCAAGTGATAATCAAAAACAAAAGCGCAAAGCTTTCACTTTAGAAAGAAAGTACGAAATTATTAAAAAATTACAAAGTGGTTTAAAACAAGCCGATGTGTGTAAGAATCTGAATTTAAACAAGTCGACGGTTTGTATGATTTGGATAAAATACTCAATAATTATTATGAACAAAAAAATTCTAATGCCAAAAAAATTAGAAAATCAGCTCACGATAAAGTGGATAAAGGGCTTTTGTTATGGTTTTCTCAGCAAAAAGGTAAGAATGCGACGATTACCGGTGCTTTACTGCAAACAAAAGCAGAAGACTTGGGAAGCAAAGTGGAAGATAGCGATTTCAAATGTAGTCGAAGCTAGATCGAAAGATTTAAAAAACGCCACGATATCAATAGTGGAAAAGTTGTAGGCGAAGCAGCGCCAGTTAATATGGAAGTAGTAGATGATTGGTTGCAAAATAAATGGCACGACATCTTTAATGCAGATGAAACGGGTCTATTCTACAACCTAATGCCCAACGGAACGTTGAAATTTAAGGGCGACAGTTGCATTGGTGGAAAACTATCAAAAGAAAGGCTCACGGTTTTGGTTGCAGCAAATTTTACAGGCACAGAAAAAAGGAAGTTACTTATTATTGGCAAGACCCAAAACCCACGTTGTTTTCGCGGCAAACGATTGCTTGTAAAATACAGTTCTAATAAAAAAGCATGGATGACGTCAGATATTTTTTGTAACGAATTGCGCGATTGGGATAATGAATTAAGGAGAAAAATTCTATTACTAGTAGACAATTGTCCAGCGCACCCTGAGGTAAAGAATTTGAAATTCATTAAATTGGTGTTTATACCTCCTAATACCAGTTCCAAATTACAACCAATGGATCAAGGCGTTATCCACAGTTTGAAGAGCAATTATTGACGAATTCTTCTTTCAAAAATAATGATTAATAGCAGTGAACTGTATTCACGTGGCATGGCAAAATGTCACAGCAAAAACAATAGCAAATTGTTTCAAACATGCAGAATTTCTTAAGCATCAAAACAAATTCGATGACGATGATGAAATCCCGTTAAGTGAGTGGCTAAAGAGAACTGATCTTGATCATGTTGAAAGTAATGGTGATGGTCTACCTCTAACTGTGGAAGTGGATGCTAATTTTGAAGACTATGTGCGTATCGATGGGAATATTATGTGTACTGAAACTTTGTTAGATGACGATATTGTTGCTTGGGTACGTTCAAAATCAGAAACTAATATGAGTGACAGTAAGAATGAAGAAAAGAATAATGAAGCTGAAGGTAGTGCTGCTAATGCGTCATTAGCGCAAGTGCCCATTGTAAAGGTTGTGCAAAATATAGATGTTGTATGTAATTTTTTACAAATGAATGAAGCTCCAGATAACATTTTGAACAGCCTGGCTAATGTAGAAATGTATTTGAATGATTTTTACGTAACTTTGTCTTATAAACAGTCTAAAATAAGTGACTTTTTAAACAATCTGTTAAATAATAATTTTTTGTTCATTTAAATTATAAGTATACAATACAAGAATCGTTTGTACTAATTTATTTTTCAAATTTATTTTTTGTTAGATACAATGAATTTCGGCTATAATGAACCATTTTTAATGGCCAGTAGTAGTTCATTATAACCACACACAGGCTAAGTAATCGTAACTCCTTTACATCTTTTCATTGCGTGTTTCCTAAGAAACAAAAAGGCGATTCTCTTTTGACAGTTGTAACGGCATCTTTGTAACCTAGAAAAGTCATACAAACTTAATGACAGAAGACATAAAGTAACGTCATTTTTGTGATGGTTAAGCCAAGTACAGTTATTTGTGGTTATTTTTCCTAATTCCTGCCAATAGTTTTGCACCTTCGGTTCTTTTTTTTATATTTACGTTTTTCACCAATTTCACGTAACGAAAATGCCTAAAAAAATCAGCTTCGACGCAGATTTAGATTCGATTGGGAAACAGTATGGAAAGCCGGATCTCGAGAGATTAGGTATCTTTACGGAAGGACCGTACCTCAATGGGAAAGGATATGTCTCGCCATTTCCAAGTAAGTAGTGCGATTTTACGCATAGTACTGCAGATTAATAATGGTGATTCTAATGTTTACTGAGTTTGTTTTGTTTAGAGCCCTCTTACTTTAAGGGCAGGAACATGTTGAGTGAAGGCAGGAAGAGCAAAACTGGTACGCAACATGGTTACTTTGAAGAGGAATACAAAAGACTATTCGAAGGCGAACCTTCTAAGAAGAAACCTGTAAAAAAGTAGGTGATGCTTAAAGAATATCAGAGGGCGAATCAGTATTACAAGTCTATTTAATTTGCTACTGAATTTTGTCATGTTATCATTCACTATTGACGCCAGCAAAGATAGATTAACGTAATTTTACAATTTACATTTGTGACCAAATTCTAGAGACGTGGTCAAAAAATATCTTTGCAGCATATATATAATTGGAGATTATACCGTGAATATATTTTGTAATGCAACATGCACATACATACATAACGTAATAATGAAATGACAGCAATGTATTTTATTTTGCAACATAGGATGTGAAATACAGTAGTACAAATTTTCAAAAATGTCACCATTGACGGCCAGACAGTATCCTAAGCGATTGTAGAATTCATTTATTGTATTTTGTATCTGCTCTGGAGTTATTTCTCTTGCAGCAACTCGTATTCTATTTTTTAATTGGTCAATATTGTTTAGAGGTTCTCCATGAAAAACTTTATTTCGGATACATGACCAAAGAAAGAAATCGTTTGGAGATAGGTCTGGTGACCTTGGGGACCATTCTACTTCTCCTCCACGGCCTATCCAACGGTTTGGAAATCTTTGGTTGAAAAATGTTGGAACCATATGAGAATTATGTGCCGGCGCGCCATCATGTTGGTACCAAATCTCACCATCAATATTTAAAGCGTGGAGGGCTGGCATAACTCTGTACTCAAACAATTCTAAATATTTTTCTCCTGTAAGAGTACCCTCAATAAAAAACGGTCCTACAATATGGTGTCCAATCAACCCAGTCCAAACATTGACTTTATGTGGCCGCTGAGTCCTTGTGATATGATATCTATGCAAATTTTGTCTACTCCAGTAGCGGCAGTTCTGTGAATTTACTTCACCATTTACATAAAATGTTGCTTCATCTGTAAAGCAAATTCTGCGTAGTAAAGTATCATCATTATGAAGCTTATCCAACATGATTTCACAAAAGTTACTTCTTCTTTCTGCCTCATTCGCAATTAGTTCCTGATGGTTTTGAAAATGATACGACTTAAAATGTTCTCGTTTTAGTAGTTTATGCACGGAAGATTTGCTTACATTTGTAGTTTGTGCTAAAGCTCTTGTGGAGAGCATATTATTATTTTCGATTGTTTGTAGAATTTCATCTCTTTTGGCGTTAGTAATAACATATCTTGGCCTATTCTTTTTTTATTATTAGGAACGATGCATCCATTATTTTTATACTTCTGTACGAACCTACTTATTGTAGTTGGACTCGGTCTTAGACAGTCAGGATATGTAATTTGAAACAAATCTGCTACTCTCCTCAAACTCATATTCGAGTTATACCAGTTCACTAATAACAGTTTTTCTTCTACACTATACATACCTCAAAAATAGAGTAACTTATTTTGACATCCTATGCTGCAAAATAAAATACACGCTAAAATACATTGCTGTCATTTCATTATTACGTTACTCTAGCAACTAGTGTATGTATATGCATGTTGCATTATAAAATATATTCACGGTATATGTATATATAATCTGCAATTATTTAAAGTTGGCACTGCGCATTCAGTTAGCGATGCGTGCTTCGAAGAAGTACAAGCTGTGTAGCAGGTAATAGATATTTGCCTTTTAAGCATCGTTCTGAGTATCGGTATGTGGATAAGATTGGTTAAATATTTCTAACACAAAATTTTTGCATTTAAAAGCGCGCAGTTATATGGAATTAATAACCTACCGTGGGTTTTCACTTAACAACTGTGTCCATAATGCAATTTATGGCACACTAGAAGGACTCAAATTAACTCTCTCCGTGGTCGAATGGTCAGGGCGCATTCTCGGATAGAATGAGATCGTGGGTTTGAATCCCACGCAGGGAAGAGAAAGTTTTTTTCAAAAATTTCTGCATTACATGTATGATGTATAAAGCGGTTAAAGGTTGAATTTTTTTCTTGTATGTATAATACTTTGTATTATCTTCTATTTTGTCCAGTAATTAGGCTTGACCTGTAAGACAATAACTTATATTATTATTACTATGGAAACAGATTTTAAATATAACCAGTATACTATTTAATGCATGTAATTATGTGTTTTTACCCTATAAAATTAGACAATTATCGGTTTTATATCGAGGGGAAAATATCGAAACTATTTTTGTAATGTAACAAAGAATAAATAGTTGCAAAAAAATTTAATTTTAACTGCATTTTACATCATATATATATTATGTAGAAACTTTTCGAAAAAAGTACATATACTAAAATAAATGTATGTAACGGGTTTTCCAATAAGAGTGATATGATTTCTTAAAAAAAACATATAAAATTCAAGTTTTTTATTTAATGTGAAGTACAATCGATACAATTAAGTTCTAAATAAAACGTCATTCAAATGGCCTCCATGACTTCTTCTGCAGGAACGAATTCAATGAACCCAATTTTCGAACACTTTTTCCACTAAATCTAGTCGTATGTCATGAATATTGACTTGTAAAGCTTGAAGAGAATCTGGTTTATTTCGATAGACCAATGACTTCAAATAACCCCACAAGAAATAGTCTAATGGTGTTAAATCACAACTTCTTGGAGGCCATTCAATATGACAATTTCTTGAAATAATCGAATCTCCAAACTTTTCTCGCAATAATTCTATTGTTGCATTTGCTGTGTGGCACGTAGCCCCGTCTTGTTGGAACCAAATGTTGTCAAGATCAACTTCTTGTGTCTCAATGTCGGCCATAAAAAGTTGGTTATCATCAGTCTATACCGCTCGCCATTGACAGTAACGGTGTTACCAGCTTCATTTTGAAAGAAGTACGGATCGATGATTCCACCATACCAAAAACCACACCAAACTTTCAATTTAGGTGAATGTAATGGTTTTTCATAAATAATTTGTGGATTTTCTTCGCCCAGAATCGACAGTTTTGTTTATTTACCACACGAGATGAAAGTGAGCCTCATCAGAGAAGATGATTTCCTTAAAAAAATCGTTATCGTTTTCAAGTTGTTCCAAGGCAAAATCAGCAAATTCACGACGTTTACGGCGGTCCAATGGCTTCAGTTCTTGAGTGAAAACAATTTTATAGGGATGCAAACCCAAATCCTTTCTCAAAATCCGCCAGGTTGTGGTTTGAGGCAGTCGCAATTGTTGAGAACGTCTTGGAATCGACAAATTACGGTCTTCAGTAACACTTGCCTGAACGGCAGCAATATTTGCATTACTTCGAGCGGTTCTTTGTCTTATTGGCACTTGAAAATTATGTAAAGAAAATGTAACCTCAAAATTTTTAACAATTCGACGAATAGCGAGCACACTTGGACGATTATTACGACCATAAAATGGCAAAAGCGCACGAAAAGTTGCAATTGGAGAACGATTATTTTGATAATAAAACTGAATAATTTGTAAACGTTGTTCTTGCGTATATCTCTCCATGATGAAATTGTAAACACTACTGAATACAATGAAAAACAAATGACAGATCATGACATATTACAAATGGCCGAAATGTCACTTCAAAATCATATCATCCCTATTGGAAAACCTTATACACAGCCTGTCGCAGAGAAAACCGAACTTTTTAAACTTTAAAATAGTAATTCTTAGTGGCGCCTTCTGTTAAAAAATTATGCGTCTTTCACCAATGTTATGTCAAAATATCATGACATAAGTATCATTAGGAGCAGAGAAATTGAACATAAAGTAAGTGTGTGTATTTGGTATTGGTCGAAAAAAGAATTTTGAACAGAGAGCAAATATTATCAAGTTCTATTTTAAACTTGGTAAATCGTTTACTGAAACGTTTAATTTGATGAAACGAGTGTATGGTGATGCGTATTTATCACGTACGAGTGTGTATCAGTGATATAAACGACTTAAAGATGGTCGTGCGGACGTAAATGACGATGAACGTCCTGGTGCAAAAAAATCTCTGGTTACGGAAAGTAACATCGAACTTGTGCGTTAATTTATCAGAAATAATCCGAAATTCTCATTGCGATGCGTGGGAATGGAATTAAATATTTCTAATGATTCAATTCATCTCATTTTGACACCGCATTTGGGACTGAGAAAGATTTGTGCAAGGTTTGTACCACACAAACTAACTGTATTTAACATTGTACAGACTTGATTAAAGACTCAAAAAAGGACGAAAATTTCATTATAGTATTGTAATTTGCGATGAGACGTGGTATTTTTAATATGATCTAGAGACCAAGCGTAAAAGCTCTGAATGGAAGCATCCAAGGGAAGAAAGAGCAGAAAAAGCCGTTTGGAGAAGTCAAAAGTGAAGACAATGTTGATTTGTTTTTATGATTCTAAAGGCGTAGTGTATAAAGAGTTTGTACCAACTAGTCAAACAAGCAATGCTGTATATTATCTCACTGTTATGAAGCGTCTTTTGGCGCGTATTTGTCCTGTGCGCCCTGAATATCGTGAAACTGGTAGCGGGCGTTTGTTACATTTTAATGCACCATCTTATCGCTTAACGATTATTACTGATTTTCTAAATACAAATGGCGTTTTAACTATTCACCGTTTTCACCAGATTTGGCCCGCTGTGATTTCTATCTATTCTCCAAACTACATTTGCCGATGAAAAGATAGCCTTATACCGACGTCGAAGCCATTAAAATGCGGCGACAGCGATCTTGCAGGACATTTCTAAAGATGAACTTAAAAATTCATTCGACATGTTAATTGACCGTGCAGAACATTGTATTGAAGCTGAAGGCAACTACTTTGACTAAAATAAATGAATTTTACCAAAACAGTATGCTTTTATTTTGATTTTAGAAAGTTTGATTTTCTCTGTGACAGACTGTGTATTTGACTACCAGTTTTTTCTCTGTAATCTCAGAAATAGTAACTATTAATAAACAGACTTTTTAGACATGTGATGTATTAAAATTGTCTAAAAATGAATCTGCTATCATATTATCACTTTTAGATAATTTTATTGTAATTTCTGTAAAAATTACATTTTTGATCATGTTTCCGAATTTGGTAACACTGTACGTATCTATTTCAAAATGTATGATGATCTTTGCGATAAATCTTATGTTCTTTCAATTTTTTATATTTATATATTTTAAAGCACCGAAGCATGGAACCACCATGGAAGGAGGTATTGTTATTTAATGGTTTTTGAAGCGAGCGGAGGGAGCTACATGAATACATTACTTTTTCATGAAACTCTAAATATTTCTGCAATTATTATAGGCGGCCATACCTGCCCTTTTTACCGACTGGTCCGGGAAAATGGACCGCTACACCGGGAGACTACTACGGCTGCTTTTCCGGTAACATAGAAGCTTTCAGTAACAAACGTAGACCCAAGCCGAAATATAAAAAGCAACTGGCAAATTTTTTGACGAGTCCAGTTAAAGTAGGAGGACCGGGTTACGCCGACATTTGCCTCTCGAAATATCCAGAACACAAGTAAGTAGTACTCCACCATTTTTTTCGCAAAATACGTAACGGTAACTTTTAAACTGTCAATTAAGACCTGATCCGTACAAGCCCAAAATGACGAAGAAAGATAGAATTGCCAAGACTAAGGGACCCCCGATGATAACTTGCCATTATCCTCAGAGGTACTTCGATCCAAATCCTTATTTTGATGATAGTTCGACAACGGGTCCCACATACATCCGTCCGAAGGACAAACCTAAGCCTTTGAAAACCATTTTTGTTCCGACGGGTCCAGCCAAACGGGTTTGTATTATTTTCTAGATTTTTATTTTTTTATACTTAAAAAGTACCCAACATCAAGTCATTTAACTAAAACTGAGTAATCAACTGAGGCTCGCGTAATGCATATTTAACGAAATCTGAATGGGTTATTTTACTTTCAAAGTTAGTCATTACTACTTTGACTCTCTTTACTTTCTTTATTCATTGGTAGTGGAAAAACTTGAGTGTTTTGAGCTGACACACCTCTATATAATCATGTTTTCTCTTCTTACGCCTCCAAAAATAACAATTTTCAACTTAGCTCTTTTGTTCTCTCCAACACAGAGAAATGCCGAAAGGTAAAAAATGTTACTGTGCAAATAACCAATTCCTCAAACATTTGCTGCATTAGTACATGTTACATGTGGGACTCACGGTTTCCTTTGATTTTTGACGGTCACGCTTACGTAAAATTTTTTTGTTCGACAAATATTCGGTCCTAACTTTTCATCCTTATTTAATGGAATAAATACGGACATAAAAATTATAAGGATTACTTGCGCACAAACGAAACAAAGCGTAAAGAACTAAATTAGAATCTTTATACAATTTTTGATTGCATTTTCGTTACTAAAAGCTCATTGAATTCATCCTCACGGCTCTACTCTGTGCTATTGCACTTAAAGTTGCATATTTTGTATAACTTATGGCCACCCCAAAAAAATTTTCATTTTTCTTTTTGTAGGTGATTAATTATACTTTAATTAATTAATCACCTACAAAAAGAAAAAGAATTTTTTTTTAAATATTTGACATTTATAGGACAATGTTTGGGGATGTTTGGAGTTTGGTGAGGCGGATATAATATTGTATAAATAATAAAATTCTGAAAATTCTGCCGCAAAAAAACACAAACAATATATTATTAATTATAAACGAAAAATAGAAAAAAAAAGGAACATACTAGTGAATATATATATATATATATATATATATATATATATATATATATATATATACGAGACATGTTTTTTAAGAAAGGGCCCTTTGAAAATAAAAAGCAATCGAAAGAAAATTTTCAAAAACCAGATTTATTTTCAGATTCTACATACATTTCTCTATTTTTCAACATAGCTGCCAAGTTTGATTAAACACTTATCAAACTTTAGAAATAAATTTTGAATACCCTCTCCATAGAATCTTGCCGTCTGTACCGATAATCAAGACGTCACGACCGCTTTTACGTCATCGTCATCGTTGAAGTGGTTGCCGCCTTGATGATGTTTGAGATAGCGGAAAAAATGGAATCGCTCGGCGCAAAGTCCGGGTTATAGGAGGGGTGGTTCAAAACTTCTCAGCCAAAAGAGTTCAATAAAACTGGGATCTGAACTGCGGTGCGAGCCCTTCCATGTTCATGGAGTAGTAAAATTCCCTGTGTCACCATGCCGTGTCTTTTGTTTTGAATCGCTCTGTGTAGCTTAAGCAGGGTTTATGGTGGTTCCGCGTTACATGAAGTCGACCAATAAACACCATGCCTATCCTAAAACACGGACGCCATGATCTTTCGCTGAGACAGAGTCTGTTTCGCCCTGACCCTTACAGGAGAGGTGTGCGTCTCCATTCCATGCTTTGTTGTTTCGACTCGGGCGTGGTATGTGAAACCCATGTTTCATCCCCCGTTACGATAAGGCTCAACATGGCGTCACTTTCTTCGTTATAACGAGTCAAAAAATTCAGCGAACACTCAAATCTTGTTTTTGTGGTCCTCCGTTAGGAGTTAAGGGACCCAACGGGAGCAGAGTTTCTAAAACTTTAACTTTTCAGAAACAATCTTATACAACACCGCCTTCGACACTTCAGGAAAGTCGTTTGAAAGAGTGCTGCTTATGGTGAAGCGTTTGTTCTGAAGCATTTTCACTTGAATTGAAGCCGCAATATCGTCTGTGATTACTGGTGGGCGTCCGGAGAGGGACTCATCATGGACGTTGTCGCGGCCACCTTTGAAGTCTCCGACCCACTTACGCACTGCCTTCACACATGGAAGTAGCTCCGTAAACTTCACAAATCTGCCGGTAAATGTCTGCACCAGACATATTTCTTGCCGACAAGAAACGTATCATCGACCATACCTCGCACGGGGCGTGCGATTCGATAATCAGGAACATTTTAAAGACACAGAACAGATCATACAGATTACCTACGCAGCTGCAAGTGAGCACAGCTATTCCCAAGAAATGTCGGGATACGAAGCAAGCATTCTTTGCGACGCACGTACCACCTATTAGTGTATACAACAAAAACGACCCTTACTTAAAAAACACGCCTCGTGTATATATACAACGTGTTCAATAAAGATTGAGACGGATTATGCAACCAAGTATACAACAACAAAGAATACAGTTGGTATGAAATATCCTTTTAACTAGATCGTGACAGATCTCTCTTTATAACCCTACTAAATTGTTTGACATTTTGCCTTATTTGATTTGTAATTACGTGTTATCAATTATCAGTAATTTTCAGAAGTATTGGTAAATTTTTGGTGGTTAGAGCGGTAAGTTGGATTTAATTTCATATTAAGTGTGTTGGATAATTTTTTTAAAACTATAGGTAATTCCTCAATTGCATAATTATGTTCACGAAAGAGCAGGATGCATTTATTGTAGTGGCTCATTACAGAAGTGCTATTCGAAATGAGGATGGAACTGGGTCATATAACCTTGATTTGTGTATTGAGCAATTTAACGAGCGCTTCCCTAATGACAATTTTAATCGGCACAACTTTACTAATCACAAGAATAACATAATCAGACGATTCGAAGAAAAGAGCTGCATTTGTAAGGACAAATCACCTGATTTTGTTTACTTTTTTTGATTGTCTTTCAAATAAAAGGATAATTTGATTCATATAATTTTATTAATTATAACTTTTTAATGTAAAATATGAAACAATTTTGTTTCTTTTATTAACCATTTCATTAATTAATTTTCTTTCATCAAGATCCAGATTTCTAGGGTCTAGGGAATTTTGAATGTAAGGCTACCAATAGTGTATGTTTGGTTGCATAAGGTTCCATCTCAATCATTAATGAACTCACTGTATATATATATATATATATATATATATATATATATATATATATATATATATATATATATATGAATCATAAACATGCTAGGACTCCCAATGTTTTGTTTACATGGTGTAAAGACCATCCTACATGAATTCGGTAGATATTTTCTCGTGTACATCGTGGTACCTACTGCTCTTACTGCACTTAAATACTTGATCGCGCTCAATCCACCTGATCTCTTCAATAATATCAAAATATTTTTGTACGGTCTGCGTTTTTTATATTTTAGCCTGGCGGAACACACGCTGGTTGTTTCTCGCCCTTCCCCGAATGGACGCCACCTGTAAGAATAAAGCCTAAAAGAAAATATCGTGAGAGAATCTTTGTTCCGCCACCACTGGCGATCAAAACAATGCAGACGATCCCAATTATACAAACGTATACAGACTTTAAAGTCAACGTTAAAAACCACGAAACGTACACAGCCAACTACACGAAACATCTCTTAGATTGACGTAACCCTGTAGTAATTGTATAATTTAAAAAAAATAGATGACTTTGAAGGAGGTAATTATATATTTGTTTTATTCAAATTCAACAATACAATATAGTAATGTAATACGTTTAATATTATTTGAACACTCAAAAAGAAATGAAACAAAAAAGATTTGAGAACGCGAAAAATGTAATTATTATTGTGACAACAGAAACAAAAAAGAGATTTCAGTCCTTTCTTTTTTCAATTCGTGTTATTCTTATTTTAACAGTTGTTCTTCGAGTCTCCTATAATCCACAGCAATTTACAGCATATCTGTTTGTTAATTTATTGTATTTTATTTTAAACTAAAAACTATTTAAATTATTAGTAAAATATTTACAAATAAACTGTGAGTTAAAGAAACGTAATCACTAATATCTATTATGTACTAAATAAATAGAGAAAACTAAAAACTTAATTGAAGATATAGAACGCGTAGAAAGATAGGTACATCTCTTATCTTCGATCCCATACTATAGGATTGAGATGAAATGATAAGTGTGGTATACGAGGTTTGTCCAGAAAATATCCAACCTTGCTCTGTAACTTAGTACCTAGGTATGCTCTTGGTATTTACCATGTATGTAGTTTTTACGAGTGCCCCTCATCAGATGGAATGATCCTTGGCATGAATATATCGTTGAGTGAACGTCAAATTTCCCACGCATCGCATTTGCGATGACTAACGGCAGCGAATAAAGAGATTGCATTCAATTTTGCCAAAAACATAGTCTTTCGTATTTAGAAACCATCAGATTCGTCAAGTATATAACAATGAATCTCTGAGTGATACACGTATTAAAGAGTAGGTGATTTAAAAGTGGTCGTTCATCAATTGAAAGTGACTCTCGTTCTGGCAGGCCCACGACGGCAAGAAATCCTTAAAACGTGTAACAAGTTCGGATTTTAATTTACTAAAATCGTTATTTGATTGTGTGGGAGATGGAAAAAGACTTCGGAATCCCAAAAATTATATTTTCAGAAATTTTGAGTAAAATTTAGGGATGAATCGTGTGATTGCAAAATTCGTTCCACGACTGCAGACGGAAGATTAAGAGAACTATCGAGTAGAAGTTGCCTAGGACAATTTGGAAGCAATTAGACACAATACGGAAATGTTAAAGGGATTATGAGGATGAATCATGAGTTTATGGTTATGATCCCGAGACAAATGTCCAATCTTCGCATTGGAAAATGCCTGACGAGTCACGACCCAAGAAAGCATGTCAATCGGAGCAATACCAAGGTGATGTTCACTGTTTCCTTCCACTAGGAAGGTATCGTTCATCATGAATACGTTCCAAAAGGTCTAACGGTGAACAAAAAGTAACTTTAAGAAAGAATGTTAAAAGGTCAATGTCGGTCAATACATTTATGTATTGGTTGAGAGAGGGAGACACGATATTATTCATTAACATTAAGAAATTTTGAAGATGCAATAAGAAAGAAACAGTCCGACTTGTGGAAAAGTCGTGAGTGACTCGTGAGTGGTGACTGGGTGCTTTATCCTACTTATTCATCGCAATTTATTCGTCAATTTCTTGCGAAACACAGCATTGTTCAGCTTCGCCAACCCCATTATAGTCTTGATTTAGCTCCCTGCGACTTCTGTCTTTTGCCCAAATTGAAATATCTTCTTCAGGGAATTCGACGACTTGGAGAAAATAAAAGCAATGCGACGAAGCAGCTGTTAGCTATTCCAAAAGCTGCGTTCAAGGACTATTTTCAAATGTGGGAGGATTGCTGGAAGAAGATTGTAATTTCCAACGGGGAGTATTTTGATGGAAACACCATCGCCAATGATTTAACTTCTATTATTGCTACAGAACAAGGTCGAATACTCTCCGGAGAGACCTCGTATGTATGAATACATCTCCGAAAAAATCTAATGAAAATTAGTAAAGTTTTTTCTTTCATCACACGAAAATAAAGTCAATGTTTACTTTGATTTAAATATAGAAATACACTTCATCTTTTTACCTAAAAAAAAGAATTGGCAATTGCATTTCTATTTCTACCAAAGTTTAAAAAACGGTACACCAAGAAGTGATATTCACTACTGATATTTCGCATTTTTCTCCATACAGTTGGAACTAAAAGTATGTTAAAAATAATTTAGAATATAACATGTCGATATTCATTTTAAAAATCGGTAAAGGATGATCTCGGTTTGTCAAATGTAATAGGTCTGTAGACGTCTTTAACTTGCCCCCAACCTCTCGCTGCTGTGTTGTAGTTTTGCAAGTTGTTCAAATCGATTTTCGGCGTTGTCGGTTCGGGAACGTAAGAGTACGACTCTTGCTGATAATAATTGGGCTGCGTTTGATAGATCGGTGCCGTCGCTGGACTTTCCTTGGGTATAAAGACGGGTGGATTGGATGTCGATGCTTTAAAATTGGGAGATGGTGGCGGCGGCGTTACCTTCGGCTTTGATCTCGGTAATGTGTTTGCATCTGTAAAATAAATAATATAAGTTTTTGGCGTAGGGTTTTTTTATTAGTTGGGGTTCCATTGGTGATCGTGCAAAAACTGACGTACACTGGGGATGTAAAAATTGTAAAGATTAATGAATCATGTCAAATATATCGGATGCCCATTTTCTATCTCTGTATAGCGGTAACTTTGTAGTATTATACAGGATCGGACAAATTGGTTAAATTATCAAAGTCGAACAGAAATTGAAGAGAATTTGAAGGTGTTTTCTGATTTATAATTCGTTATCAATCTTCTGAGATGTTAAAAAACTTTAAAACTGCCGAAATCTCCAGTCTTAATAATAATAAATTTATTTCTAAAAAATATAGTTGGATAAGGTACACATGTCTGCCTCAGAATAGGTGTAAATGTAGTGGCTTGTCAATAATATTAAATTTTATTATTTGGTCCTGTGTTTCGAAAAAGAGAGACAAATTTCTGAACAGAGCCCACGCCCAAATTACAACATATTAAATTAATAAAAAATGTGAATAGAAAGATATATAAATTAGTAGTATCGTTACATAATCCAGATATTAAAATTCTTGAACGTAAATTTTAATGGATTCTGTGGATTTACAACTGTTTACGTATAATTTTTATGGTAGTTACATTATTAAGCACTGATACGGATTTTAGCGGGATATTTAAATCAATTCTTATTTTGAGACAAGGTACAGCTAAAGAAACACATTTGATCTTTACGAGTTTAGGAAAACTCAATATTCTGCAGGTAGGGGAGATACGGAAAAAATACTCCGCAAGTAGTCTATAGCATAAAAAGTTCAGGAATCTCTGATTTACAATAATCGTGCTATCATATTAAATTTGTAACATTCTCCGCAAGATGGCGATAGGTGTCGTTTATATATGTAAATGATGATGTCTCTTTTTTTAAGTTATTTTAAAATATACAAAGTAGGCGAGTTCATTTTAAAATTAAATTTGTAAAACTAAAAAAACAAAAGTTACTGTTGTTAAATTACGTTATTTTTTGTTAATAAGACATGTCAACAATGAGCAAAAGCACAGCTTGAAAAATAAAATTATTAAAAAAAGTATTAATAAATTATTCGAATAATTTGAATGTTAGCATTTTATAATTCGTCGTCTTGCCTTCAATGACTGCATTATCCACAATAACATCTCCGTAATAGCCTGAGGAATTGTAGCTTTTCTGTTCTTCGAAAGCTTGCACGCGTTGCTGTGAATCGTATTTCCTAAAAGAGCTGTTCTCGTCATGGTTGAAAGCTTGTCTCGTCTCAAAAGTTTTCGATGCTACGTTGGTGTTAGACACGAAATATAAATTATCAAAATCTTTTTCAGCTTGTTTTAGATAGATTTGTTCCGTTTCCGTGTTTCGACTTGAATAATGTTTAGACAGGTCGGTTTGCGATTGTGAATGATCAATCGAAGTTCTCCTAGAGGTATTGTGTAGCTTTTCTACAACATCAGGCAGTGGATCTCTAATTTGTTTTACGCGCAGTGTTGGCATGGCTGATTGTTCGAAATTTTTGATCAAACATTTGACTGGGATTTTACGATACTCCTCATCTTCTTCCACATCTAGATTTTTAAAATTATCTACGGAGCATGGTATATCGACGCTTCTCAAAGAATGTTTTTGTTGATTAACAACGTTTTTGAAGCAATCTCCATTAGCAACCACTTTGCTTTGTACTTTGCTACTTTCTGAGGAAGATTTGGGTTCGCGCTTATGAGTAGTTTGCTCCTTAAAAGTCATAAATTCTTCTTTCTTGTTGATTTGCTTACGACGATGTAATTCCTCTTTTGTTAAGGTTTCTTTGTCCACATGATGATCTTCAAACACGTTCTCGTAAACGTAATTCTGCGGAGGGTGGATTTCTATCGATATCTTCGGAGGAACGTCGCATTCAACTACTTGGTCATTTAACTTCGTGTAACATTGAACGTTTGTCGCAAACGATGGCACGACAACTTCTTCCTGTACAGTCTGGCAATCGACTTCGTACTCCCTGTCACGCTGGTAATAAATCTTTTGTATTTCTTCATTTTCACTTATGTTAATCGTCGACACTTGAGCTATCTCGTTAGTGGTATATTCAGATGCAATTTCCGACTTAAATTGTTGATCGTCTTGAGTTGTATAGCTTTCTTGGGTCTTGTCGGTTTCCTTTTTGGACTTCTTATATTTAATCGAATGTTTCCGATCGATAGCTTTCTTGAATTCTTCATTGATGTTCATCTGGCCGAATAATGGACGGGCCCCGATAATAGTCTCGGGCGGTTTTCTATATTTTGGCTTCTCCACAGGTGGGGGTATTGTCTTCTTGGGTTTCGGTTTTTCTTCGGGAGTTTCTGTGGAAGGTTCTTTCAATTTATTTTCGTTCAAATTATTAGTAGTAGATGGTTTCATATTTGACGTCTCAACATTTCGCGATGCTTCTTCTGCATATATTTTTTTTAAATTATTTTCAACATTATCGGAAACCTCTTCCTTCAATGTAGATTCCGCGACGTTGTCTTCGATTGTTTTTTCATTTTTATATTCTATTTTAGTTTCTTCCGTGGTTTCTCGTCGAGTTTCTTCCTTCTCTTCTATTTGGGTTTCGATTCCTTCGAATCCATATTGGACTTTTTTCATTTTATCCAAAATAATTTTGACTTCGTTATCGTCTTCTAGTTGCGTCGTAGTTGCCGGTAGAGGGTACTTTTTGATTAAATTTGCGGCATCGCTGTAAGCTCCCTTAATCTCTTTCAATTCTTCGAAACACTGCTGTTGGGAATCTATTAATTTCCTGGTATCCTTATCAGCTATTTGCAAATCGCTTAGGTCTTTAGGTTCCGAACATTCTTCCCTTGAGTTTATTACAATTTTAGGTTCTTTTCCTGCGGCTTTTGCATCTGTCGATTCTGGTTGTGGAACTGGTTTCTTGGTTTCAGTGGGCGCACCTGGTATGTACACGGGAAACGGCGAACAAGAACGACTTGCGTTAAAGTGTCCTTGACTTTCGAACATTTCAGATTGCAAGGTTTTTAAACAAGAAGAAGTGGCTTCGCTGAACACGTTTTCGACATGTTTTCGTTCTACATCGGCTAAGACGTAGCTAAAATCGGATTTTTCGGGCTTTCCCAACTCTCCCTGCTCGGGAGCTTCTTGTCGATTTAATAGAGGCGAGTTCAGAGTCAAAGGATACTTTTTTCCGGTTAAAGAAACCGGAGCGTATTTACGAGCTGGTTTATAGAATGGTTTGTAATTTTTAGCGGAGCTATTTTCAAACGTTTTCGCAATATCTGGTATAAACGGAAAAGGAATTTCTTCTTTATTGTCTTCTACAGCAACGGGCGGTGTTTGGTTATGTTCGTCATCGTCTTCGTCATTTTGATCTGATTTACTGAACACCTCTGGAAGCGGACTACGCCTTATGATAGCGACATCTTTCTCTATGATTTCTGGGTTTAATTTAACGTCGGGTATTTTTGGAAATGGCGAAATGGGACGCGAAACTTCTTCGTGAATTTGCGGTGATTTAAAATTTCTAATATCCTCCTCCAAGATCTCTTTATCTAGTGATACATCGGGTATCGTTGGAAATGGTGATGGAGAACGTTTTTCGATCACAGTTTCTTCCTCTTTCTTAATTTCCGGTTTAAGAAACGTGGGCGTAACAGGTCTAATAACATTTTTATTGCTTGAAGGTGTTTCCGCGAGAATTTCTGGATTTATTGTAACATCCGGTATAGTCGGAAAAGGTGATGGCGTTCTTGCTACTTCGTTTTCATTATATGAATCAACGTTACTACTAAGCGGTATGCTGCCTACAAACAAAGCCAGAGCAAGCGAAATTATGAAGCAAAAGCGAAAGCAAATATAGTAAAAACAAACTCTTACAGTATTGTTGTATAGATGGTTTCGCGTTCCACGCCTGTGGGAATTTGGGTTTGTACACATCGACGTTGCTGACGCCCTTCTGCAGATTGTCGACGATTCTATTTATGCTGCTGCTGTTGTAAGCGGGGTTGTGGGCATAAACTTTATCGCCGTAGCCGTTCGACGGAGAAGCTCTCCATTGCGCCAGCGAATCGGTTTTGAGTGCCTGCTCGTAGGAATCCACAACTGGGGCGACGTAAGATCCTTTGGTTGGCCAGGTTGGAGCAACGTTTTCGAATGCGGCGTCGACTGAGCCAGTTTCTAGAGCGGCATCCCACGGGGATTTTATTAATTTGACTCTTGGTCTGGTGAATCTTTCCTGTTAATTAAGTAAGTAAGAATTTGAAATGCTGAGAGATTGATTATTGTGTTTTGAGAAAATTTATCTAAGTACATATATAAGACTTCTGGAGAAAAAGAGCCCAAAAGATGCTTATAGTATGCCAGTTTTCTCCCCACATTTGTCTAAATACTTTCCTCTCTTTTTTTGGAAGTAATTTTTCTTCTGAAACCTATTTTGGCTCCGGCAAGAAGATCTAGTCTGTTGTATGTAGGATTTAGGAGTTGACTTGAGTTAGATAGGGCTTTAATGATACTTCTTTGTAGTTTATTAAATGTTAGATCTCTCCAAGATGACGATAATTAGGAGGATAATAGGGCGAATAGAAAATTATGTGGAAATAAGACAGAAAATGTTGCTCAATAAGATAGAAATCTGTCCAGTCCTGATTAAACATCTAGAACGTTTTTGGGAAAGAGTGCAGTTACACAGACTGCTTAAAAATTGAAGAGATGATGGCAGAGTTAAATTCACTCTTTCAAATTCGTGTCCTTATAATTGCCTAGTTACTTTCTACTCATTTTATAGGAGTGATTTTTCTGAAACTAACAGCAGCTCTGACAAGAGAATCAATATCATACAAGGGATTTATGAGTTGATTGATTCAGATAGGGTTTTCATGAGAGCTTAGTCTGGTTTATTAAATATTAGACCTCTTCGAGTTGACAATAATTAGAAAGAGAATATGGGAAAGAGGGAACTGGAAAATAATCCAAAAAGTGTGAGTCGACGAGAAAGAAACCGATCCTGCTCTGATTAAAGACCTACAAACGTTTTGGTAAACAGCGCAGTTACAGTGACAGCTTCAAAATTGAAGATGTGATGGCATAACTAGATTTAGTCTTTTACTTTTGTGTTCTTATATTTACCTAATTACTTTCAACTTATTTTAGAGGAGTACTTTTTCTTCCGGCAAGGAAGCAATGTTATATGTAATATTTAGAAGTGGCTTCATTCAGATAGAGTTTTAATGATAGCTTACTGGTTTTTCAGATGCTAAACATCCCCAAGATAACAATAATTAAGAAGAGAATAGAAAACTATAAGACAACAAGTGTAAGTTGGTAAGATAGAAACAGATTCAGTCCTGATTAAAGATCTAGAAAGTTTTTGGGAAACAGAGCAGGTACACTGACTTGTTAAAAATTGAAGAAATGATGGCATGGTTAGATTAACTCCTTTCAGTTTGTTTCTGCATATTTGCCTAGTTACTTATAGGAGTAATTTTTTTACACTTGCTCCAGTTTCGGCAAGAAAATCAATGTTGTATGTAGTATTTAGGAGTGGTTTCATTCAGATAGAGTTTTAATGACAGCTTACTAGTTTCTTAGATGTTAGACTTCCCCAAGATAACAATAATTAAAAAGAGAATAGAAAACTACGTGGAAACAAGTCAACACGTTGGTAAGATAGAAACCGATGGGAATGGTGCAGTTTCACTGACTGCTTAAAAATTGAAGAGATGATGATATAGTTACATTTATTCTTTTCAGATTGTTTCCTCTCATTTATCCAGCTATTCTCATCTCCCTGTATGGTGGTATTTTTCTTTTGAAACATACTTCAACACCGACAAGAGGATCATGTTTGAGTTGATTGATATAGATAGGGTTTTAATGACAGTTCACTCCAGTTTATTAGATTTAGATCTCCTGAAGATGACAATAATTACAAAGACAATATAGAAAATAAAAAATTGTGAGTAGATAGGTTAGAGACCGATGCAGTCCTGATTATGTATATCCATAAAATGATCTAGAAAAGTTTCGGAAAGTGGTGCAGTTTCAACGACTGGTTAAAAATTGAAGAAAGTATGCCCCACTTCCGGATCAGTAATAATATTAGCATATAGAATCTGTATTCTTAATTGACAATGAAGAATCAAAAATAATACGTCGGCTTACCTGAATTTCGTCTAGCTTCTGATTGTGCTGCATTCTTTGCGTAGTCTCTGGTATATAACCCGGAGTAGGTAGACTAGTTTGTGTAGTTGGTAATGGCGTGTGGGATGGCAGCGGAGACGCCGCAATATCCGGTAAATTATCTTGCTTCGCACCGTTTGTTTCTCCCACTACCCACTTTTCCGATCGTTTGCGCCTTTTGGCAAAAAGTTCTGCTCCTATACAAAATACATTAAAACGTAAAGAAAATTTAAATAAATCGCGTATAATCGGAGGTTACCTTTTCCTTTTGGAGAGTTTAAATCTTTGACGATTTCTAAACACACGTCCGGGGATAAGGCCGCTTCGATGTCGTATCCTTGTCTTCGAAGTGTTGATAAATCCTGTACTTGACCGTGTGGGTTCATTAACAGTTTTAATGGTGACTTTTTGCCACAACTATCCGTGGGGACGCCGTTTTGCATGGATGCATCTTGACCTAAATATGAATTAAATGAATACTGTTCTGCATTGTTGAAATTAACAAAAAAGATTACAGCATTTTGTTTGAATGAGAATATTTGATTTACGCGTCAAGGTACTGTATTGACCACTGATTAGCATTAAACATATTGAATCATAGTCAGCATGGTTTCATTTCAAGGAAAATACCGATACTGCATCTCCTAATTGTTGATCAAACTTTTACGAGCTTTGGAAAATCGTAAACTTATTTCAGAGATATTTGTTACTTTGCCGAAAGCCTTTCATTGCATCACTCATAGTTACTTTTGGCATAAATTGGACAGCATGAGCGTTCTCAATATACATATATGTAAACAACGGCTCGAGAATTATTTAGATTACAGTCAATAGTGGGTTCATTGTCGCAATGCACATTCTGACTCACTTAGGAGTACTATTGGTATACCTCACGGTTCAGTCCTTGGGGCTACGTTATTCTTGGCGATCATTAAAGATTTGCGAATTATAGCAATTGCTACTTTGTCAATTATGCTGCGTACATAAGCATCATTATAGTCCTATAACGAACATAAACACAGGTTTCAACTTGTTTATGATAATTCTCAACCTTTTTCCATATTTGGGATCCAATTTTTAAACACAATTCTCAACACGTCTTCCTTCACACAATAATTTTCTATTGACATGGTGTTGCAATTGTAATTGTTAAAAAAAAATAGTTTTTATTTGAATGTATATTGACGCTAACGCCATACTACGACACTGTCTTAATTACATTGCCACAAAATGATAAGTTTATTGATATTTGGCAACACCGATTCGCTTCCTCGATAAATTCAGAATCTCTCTATCGCTCTCTGTGTTACGTCCACCATATCTGAAATTCTCGTGGCTTCCCGATATGTTTAAATTTGTATCAAATTATCTAGGACGTCGACGCGGTCGTGACGCATGCTTATATATAATATATAAATACTGCACCTCGTTCAACTTCAGCCAGTCTCAGGCGAGTCGATCTTCGATTGTTTATGTTGTAATTTACAATCGTCGGTTTTCGAGTAGTAGATTTATATAGAATCATGAGTAAATTTTTACGTGCGAGTGCGAGGATTAAATGACAGTGAAGCATCAACAAGTATATACGAGGGTGGTCCCATAAGTACCCGGCCTGACCTACAGATGTTGGTAGTTGTTTGAAAAATATCACTATATTAGAAAGTACACAATATATAAAATACATGTTTCAAGTTTGAAGACGCCACGTTGTTTAGTATTTGTTCGCCAGCCATCAATAATGAACGTTTTCAGTGAATTTGTAAAAATGGAGAAAATTGGTCATCGTTACGTGATACAATACCTTTGATTTGAAAGGCCTCAACCCAACCGATATAAAAGTTGAATTGGATTCTACTCTGGGTGAGTCTACTCCTTCGTTTAGAACAGTGAAATATTGGGTAACAGAGTTTAAACGAGGCTGTACGAGCTGCCAAGACGAGCACCTCAGTGGTCGACCAAATGAGGTGACGACTCCAGAAATAGTGAGGAAAATCCGCAAAGCGGTACTGGATGATCGTCGACTGAAGTCGACATTAAAAAGTGCGGTACATCGCATATTATCTGAAAATTTGGACATGAGAAAGCTGTGTGCAAGATGGGTGCCGCGATTACTCACACTCACGCAAAAACAGCGTAGTGAATATGTTTCAATTGAGTGTTTAGCGAAGTTTCACAGCAACAAAGCAGAATTTTTGTGCCGTTTCATAACCATGGATGAAACATGGGTCCATCACTTCACACTCGAGACAAAAGAACAATCAAAATAATGGACTCATAAAGGAGAATCGGCTCAAAAGAAGGCGAAGACCGTTTCATCTGCAGGCAAGGTCATGGCATCGGTTTTTTGGGATGCGCGTGGAATAATTTTCATTGATTATCTTGAAAAAGGAAGAACTGTCAACGGCGAGTATTATGCGAACTTATTGCAACGTTTGAGCGAAGAAATCAAACAAAAACGGTCGCATTTGGCCAAGAAGGAAGTGTTGTTTCATCAAAACAATGCACCAGTTCACAAAACCGTTATTGCAATGGCCAAAATTAATGAATTAAAGTTTCAATTGCTACCTCATGCACCCTATTCGCCAGATTTATCCCCCTCGAATTATTTTCTGTTTCCAAACTTAAAAAAATGACTCAGTGGTCAAAGATTTCCCAACGATGAAGAAGTGATGTCGGCAGTTAATGGCTATTTTGAGGAGCAAAACAGTTTTTATTATAAAAACGGTATCGAACTTATTGAACATCGCCGGGAAAAGTATATAGAGCTGAAAGGAGATTATGTTCAAAAGTAATTATATTTCTTTCCAAAATTTTTGTGTTTTCCTTTTTGGGTAGGGTACTTCTGGGATCACCCTCGTATTTATTGGACTCAATAGAGAACTATTATTATTATCAGCTTTTCGGGAAATAGCGTGACAAATTATTTTCAGTTCAGCTTGGTGAGGCAACAGGTAGCAGTAAAGATGCTCATTTAATTGCTTGTTTCGATCTTGTGATGGTATCTTAGCAGTAGAAGAACTACTTTTCTGCAAGTCAATAGAATTCAGAACCACATCACTTGCACTTTGCACATCATATTGTAAATGAGGAGTGGAATACAGAGTGGAAAATTGACGGCGGAAAATGTACTGATGATGCTCGTACATATCTTAAAGACTCCAAAATTTGCAAGCACTTGTGATACAAAAATCTCCATAGTGTGTTTGCATACATTGTATGATTCACAGAGAAGTTCTGGCTTTCAAAGAAGTCAGCCCTGGTCTGAATAGTGTGCTTACGACGTAAAGTATATAAAAATGAGACCCGTTAAATCAAGAATTTTTACAACACGCTGTGAGATGGGTGCAGTACAGATAAAGTGCTAAACGTTCCTTCGAAAAACGTGATGCACTGATAATTATTAAACTTGTTTGTAATTTATGTTAGAACGTACTTTATTGTAGGTAATTTTGATGAAGCCTGTGGTTGATTAACTTAATCACTGAAGGTTGATATACAAATATAGCCCCTTTCCACATTAATTTTCGTGTTTATTTTGGCTTTCAACGGTACAGATAGAGTGCGGAATTTGTTTTTGGCGTAGTTTTCCATTTGCGACACTATTTAATTATCTGCTGATGATGAAAACTTAGTTGTCGAAATACGTATACAAAATACGAAAATTAATGTGGAAAGGGGTTATATATCTACCATCAGCGTTTAAGTACTTTATTGTGTTTACTGGTAAATTTTGACTGAATACATCTTCCAAGTAGATGCAAAGCTCGTCGATAATAAAAAAAATGCTATTTTTTCACATCAACGCAAGATCACACACAAGATTAATCGCCTGTCAACTATTATTCGATCTTGGATGGAATATGCTGTCACATATACACCACGGGTCTTGCGTCTTTATTTCCACTTGTTCAGATCTCTTAAAAGCTCCTTGGCGTAGTGTTCAACCTAGATAAGACTGTGTAAGCTTATAACCTAAAATTTTTCGCCGATAACGAGAGATTCTTATACTAATGAAGAATTATTAATGTCGCCGTAAAACGTGTTGTCGAAAAAGGCGTGCAAAATATAGTTAATTGTTTTTTTTATGTACAAAGGGTTTTGTAATATGACGCAACGATGAATCGTAGGTAGTTGCTTACGTGTTTAGTAGCCGCCGTGCCATATCAATGGGCTCAGTTATTCATTAGCAGTGAGAGTGCAAAATGCTTGCGATGGCATCGTACTCACGAAATGAGATAAGGGCAGTTTTGCGTTATAATTTCGTGGGTGGTTTAAACATAGACCAGTGCTTCGAAAAAATGACTCTCGCACTAGGTGCAGTTTGTCTACATCGCACAACGATATTCAGAGGTGGTATAGAGAATTCCAAAGGGGAAATTTAACTGTGGAGGATGCTGAGAGGCCGGGAAGGACACGAACGTCAGTTACGGAGGAAAACGTTACTACTGTGATTAAAATGTTGGCGAAGACAGGCCAGTGACCTAACAACAGATAGAGGGTACTTCAGGCCAATTCGTTTGATTCTGCATGATAATTTGCACGTGAAGACACTTTGTTCTATCTGGGTGCCGCATCGATTGACTGAAGAGCAGATGACACGACGTGTGACTTGGTGTCGGGAGATACTACAAAAGTTTAATAAGGGACAATCTTGGTATGTGAACAACATCGTAACAGGTGACGAGACTTGGCTGTACTATTACGATGTGCTGAACAAAGCTCAAAACAAAGTTTGGGTCTTTCACGATGAGGACACATCCGCAGTTGTCAGAAAATCCCGATCTGTAAAGAAGAAAATGATGCTGTATTTTTCAAATCGAGTGGAATCGTGGAACGCATCATTTTGGACAAACGGAAGACAGTCACGGCTAAGTCGGATCTATGAAGAACCTGCGACCAAAGTCGAGAATTGACACCTGGTTAATTATTTATATTATATTATATATATTATAATGCTCCAGCTCACCGCGCTAAAGCCTGCACTGAATATTTGACCACGACAGGATTGAAACTTCTCGAACACCTTCCCTACAGCCCAAATCTTGCTCCTTGCGACTTTGCATTGTTCCCACATGTGAAAATGAAGCTAAAAGGGAGGCGGTTTTCCAGTGATGAGAACCTTCTGCGGGCTTCTGACAACGAGTGTGCTTTACTCCCTAGTTGAAACTTGGTAGAACTGGTTTAAAGATTAATTTTGGAAGATGGAGAGGTGAATTGAGTGTAGAGGAAAATACTTTGAAAAAATTAAATAAACCACGCTGCATTGCAAAACTTTCCTAGTACCCTTTGTATTAATAAACAACCTATGGGAACATAAAAAAATACGTCGTAATTTTTCGAGCAACCTAATAAATTGTAAGTTAACTTCCTTCTAAAAACTTTAGGAATCTCTGGTACGTTATGTGTTCGTCAGAGAATTTGCGCCGGTAAAAATATATGTCACGACAAAGTTATTATTAAATATTGACACCTTTACAAAAATAACCCAAATCGATTTCCTTTAATCTTTAATTTCAATCTCTTCAAGACACGTTATTAAAAAGCTTAGGGACATTTTAACATGACAAATAATTACGAAAAACTCAACCACAACACGGGGATTAGAGAAAATCGGACAGCACTCTTAAAATAGGGGGGTCATTCAACGAACCTCAATTAGTTTCTCTATGCCGCATGCCAATCCACACCATTTACTATATTATTTATAATTCGAAAAGTTATGGTTCCGTTTGGAGTAACTACGGACAGATGCGGCAAAGATCGGCCGATAATATTTCCGGATTACCATCAATCACCTCTTCGTATAATTGAAGTACTGGCCGTGTACAACACACAAATTGAACGGTATTGAAAGTGCATCTGTCGGGATCACAATACGTGGGGAGTTGTATTATCTGCGTGATATTTTTACCGGTCACGGAGGAGGCAGTATTCGGATTGCGCAACTGTCGATAGACGTGGCCCTGTGCCAAGTTCGGAATCACGTATGCGGCTTTTTTTTGTCTTCCGCACATCAAAATAGCGACCGATTGTGTATTTTAACGGATAGAATATTCCCGAGAAACAAATACATTTCATTTTTTTTGTTTAACATCGCCAGAAGTGATCTAACGAAAAATTAACTTGGCAGTTAGGTAATTTGAATATAATCAGTTCGAAATATTCGGCGTGAAATATGTTTTTATATTTGTAACAGGCGTCACAGCTAAAAGCGTTTTCGAGGCGATGAATATACGGAAGTTTTCTAATTTCCGAAGTTTTGCTTTGTTTGTTTCCATTTTAACAAATTTCTTCTTTAACCTGACCATCATTTAGTAAAGACTATTATAGTCCTTATAAAACATAAAAAGTTAGAACTAAGGAGATAAATTGAAATACGAACAATCTTGGAAGCTCAATAATATATTCACTTAAGGTTGATATAAGTATAACACCTTTCCACATTAATTTTTGTATTCTATATACGTATTTCGTACACGATCTGTACAGTCGAAAGCCAAAACGCACACTGTCAAACTGTGTACGTTTTGGCTTTCGATATTACAGATTGTGTACGCAATTTGTTTCGTGCGTCTTTTTGGCCGTATTTTTCAAGTGCGACACTGTGTTTAATTATCTGCTACTGATGACAACTTAGTTGTCGAAATAGAGAGACCTAAACAAGTGGAAGTAGAGACGCAAGACCCGTGGTGTATATGTGACAGCATTCAGATCCAACATCGAATAATATTTGACAGGCATTTAATCTTGTTCGTGGTCTTGCGTTGACGTGAAAAATAGCATTTCTTTATTATGAACGACCTTTGAACGTTCGTGGAAGATGTATCCTGTCAAAATTTACCAAAATAAACACAATAAAGTACTTAATCACTGATGGTTGATATATAATCCCTTTCCACATAGTTGTCATCATCAGCAGATAATTAAACAGTGTTGCATCTGTAAACTACGGCAAAAAATCCGCACGAAACAAATTTCGTACACTAACAGCTCCCAAATTAACGCGTAATGATGTCAAGAGAAAAAAAAGATATGTGCTTTAAGTGTTTTGAATTTAAGAAATATCAAATATATATTTATGAAAATATCAAATCACCTTATTATTATGTTTAATAGAAAGTACAATGGTGTACAGTTTTACGGACGGACAAAATAGGTTAAACTAATTTTGCTGAGTTGAGTTTTATTCGATTTTACAATGTATTTTAAAATTAAAATTGAAAGTTATTTATACAGTCCTGACGAATATATATATGAGTCGTATTAGATTCTCGGACTCTCCGCGATGTTGGACATAAGTTCTCGAAAGAATCAGCGTCTCGATGTTTCGATGACAGCTCAATCATCTTCTTCAGTCTGAAACTTCACTACGAAATAACTCCCGAGGAAGGTGATTGAGATGCCATCGAAACGTCGAGACGCCGATTCTTTCGTGAACTTCAATCCAACATCGCGGAGAGCTCGAGAATCTAACTCATACTTAACAATCGCCAGAACCTTTCTTTGTAAACACTAATTGATTAATGATATCTAAACAGTTTAGAACAGAATTGTAAAAAAAGATAACTAATATACTACGTAGAAATAACTGCAATACATTTGATATAAAAACAAATTACCTTCGCCTTCATGCACCCATTTAACGGACCTCTTCTTCCTGTTGACATACATCGATTGTCCCTTACTTGTCTTGTTGCTGATGTCGCTCAGTGAATTCGATATCCTTTTGGCCAGCTCGACCTGTTCTTCCATCGTGGGGTGTAATCCTTTGGCGTAAAATGACGAAGATGCGTATATCTTTCCTGCAAGTTGCATAAATTAATTCAGGCGCGCGGATCGAAGACATCGCAACTATGCTTACTGTTTGTACACGGCGATATCTGTGGGGCATCTTCGGCGGGTGTGAATAACTTTTCCAAACTAATCGACGGTTTTGGTGCTGCGTTCTCATCCTGTAAATAAAAAAGAAGTTTTCAAAATTGTTGTTCATAGTTGAACGAAATATTAAAATTATTTTCGCATTTTCATTCTTTTATTTTATCAAAATTTTGACAAATTCATAAAGAAAATAACAAAATTGTTATAAATTTTGTTGCCTGTTTGGTGGCTTCAACGTTAAGAGAACATCTTTCGTATTTATACAGTACGGAAACTTCTTAAGGAATAAATTAAATAATTTCAAAACTGTACATATTTCATAAACACTTTGAAGCAGGTAAACTAATTACTCTCGTGATGCTGAATTTGATATATTTTACATGCCTGTGACGTCGTCGATTTTAGAATTATATACACGATATGCATTTTTAAATGGGATAGTATATTTTCCATGTTAGTTTTTGGATAGAACTTTTAAAATTCTTTTCACAAAGTCAACTGTTACGGGTTCGTTTTACTCTTCGGTTCATTTTGAGGTTTAACATCTCGATTGTTAATATAGCAATTTACTTTGACCATATTTTGTGCACATCACTGTATATCTCAATGTTACTATGTTTTTTAGATATTATAGTTGGTTAATCTTCACTTTTTCTTTTTTGATTGATTTGATCTTTAGTAGTTGCATTATAATAAAAGTTTTACAAAAAAAGATAGAATTTTATGAATTTAAAATTAAAACTTTAAGTTGACTTCAACAAAATTAACAAATTAAGTTGTTTTTAACAATATTAACTTCTTAACTCTCTATTAATCTTTTAAAAATATAATAATTTCTTTGAGTTTTTAACTCATTTGGGATTTTATTATACAATTTAAGTCCCTTGTAGAATAATGAACGCTGCATTGCTGTTGACGTCGTTCTTTGTAGTCTAAAATTTTCGGCGTTTCTAAGCTCATACCTGCTGCACGTTACCCACATATCTGATGTTTTCACAAAGATACTCTGGCGCATTTCCCATCTTCATTTTCTATACAAAGCATATGGTATTCATTTCTAACCTCTGTTTAATATTTAACCATTGCAGTGAATTAAGCATTACTGATATAGCTGTTTAACGGTTGCATTTTAAAATATATACTCAACGACATTAGAATTGTTACACCTAGAAGGAACAATTTCCTGGAATTGTGCTTTTGACAACAGAATGACTATATTGACAGCTTGTTACGATAACAATTGTATCGTTTTATGTTTGACAGTTTTTGCAAAAAAAAGTTTTTTCTTTTATTGAGTTGTTAAGAAAACGGTTTATCAGAGCTGATAAGTACAAGTTTTTTTTTTCAGTTATTGTGTCTTCGCCTACTTCTGTTAAGCGTAACAAAATGCCTCCAATTCGAAGGCGTCAACAATATCACCATCTTAGTGATTTTGACAGGGGTAGAATTGTTGCTTTTAGAGAAGTCGGTTTGGCCTATCGCGAAATTGCCCGCCGTGTTGGTTCCACTGCAATGACGGTAATGCGTGTGTGTAGGGTGTGGACAGAAGAAGGTAGAGGAACACGAAACAGGTCAACCGAGGCGTACCGCAGAGCGTCAAGACAGGCACTTCAGACTACTAGCTCTGCGAGACCGTTTTGCTACTACGCGCCAACTCTGTGACCAATGGCTTGGTGTAGAAGGTCGCATTGTCAGTATGCGAACATTATATCGCCGCATTCGAGCTTTTGGACTTGCTGCATACCATCCACGATTAGTCCTTCCTTTGACTGCAGAACATCGTCGTCAACGTTTGGACTAGTGCAGAGAACG
The DNA here is from genome assembly GCA_031893035.1 of Dermolepida albohirtum. Classification (NCBI taxonomy): domain Eukaryota; kingdom Metazoa; phylum Arthropoda; class Insecta; order Coleoptera; family Scarabaeidae; genus Dermolepida; species Dermolepida albohirtum. The sequence goes on from JAVIWB010002990.1 coordinate 50,393, forward strand.
GCAGCATTGGGAAGCAGAATGGCATAATGTCGTATTCAGCGACGAATCGCGATTCTGCCTAGGCATGCATGATGGCTGTCAGAGGGTAAGACGCCGTCGTGGAGAGCGACGTGATATTGGATTTGCTGTTGAGAGGCATGTGCACAGGACTGTTGGAGTAATGGTTTGGGGGGCTATTGCATATGGAAGCCGATCACCTCTTCTGTTTATTCGGGGCAGTATGACAGCTGCGCGTTATGTTGATGACGTCCTACAAACCACTTTATTGCCTTATCTAGATGGCCGTCCACACGTCCTTTTTCAGCAAGACAACGCGCGTCCACATATTGCTCGTCGTACTATGGACTTTCTACGAGAAGCTGGCGTTAATGTTTTGCCATGGCCACCCCGTTCACCGGATTTAAATCCCATCGAACATGTGTGGGACATAATGGGGAGAAGACTGACCAATTTGAACCATCCTCCACAAACTCTGGCACAGTTAATCCACCAAGTTCAAGTTGCTTGGAACGAGGTGCCACAAGCAGACATTGACCATCTTATTTTGTCGATGCCTAGACGTGTACAGGAGTGTCTACAGCTACGGGGTCGCCAAACACATTATTGATTTTTTTTCAAATTAATGTTAATAAAATTTCTTGGAAATCTGATCGTTTCATTCTTGACTTAAGCTTATCACATTACCAAAGAATCACGTCCAGGAAACTATTCCTTCTAGGTGTAACACTTCTAATGTCATTGAGTATATCTTATGGCTTTGTTTTGTTGTTTCTGCATTCTCTCAATTTGTGTTTCTAGGCAGCATGTATATATTATAGTTGAACAAAATTCAAAGTGGGGTTTAATAATGGTGTTATATATATTTATTGCGGTTGTTATTGAAAGTTTTTTTCTTATCCTTTTAAAAAGCCCAATTTTTTCACCAATTTTTTGGCAGATATAGTCAATATGATCTTTAAGTTTTAATTCTTTATCAATTATGAATCCGAGATATTTGATTTTTTCGATAACAGTTTTGCAGCTTAAATTTTTCACTTTATAATTCGAATTTTATCTGATTTATTCTATTACGGCCCTGTAATGTAACATTTTTTTAATCTACGAGATTCCTCTTACACGATCTCATTAGGTTTAAATTTAAGTTCTTATTTTGGAATTAGGAAAATGTTTTATTTGTTTTTATGTTTTCTAAATAATTTTCCTTATACTGTATAACGTATTAATCTGGTACGTAGACTTCCGCGGTCGTGGTCCATGCTATCTTCTTCTGGGCTTCCTGGCTGTAACCACGTCACTGGTATAACTGTCGACGTCTCGTCAGTTTCAGTGCGACAGACAGTAGTAGTAGTTGAGCCCTGAAAATGTCCCATAGGAGTGGGTACGAAGCAGTTATATCAGTGACGCGGTTACAGCCCGGAAGCCCAGAAGAAGATAGTATGTATAACGTATTCTTTTAATCGTTTATAAGAATGGATGAACTGATCTATTATATTACTTTAATAACTTCATTTACTTCAATGTTGCGTACAACTAAATAATAATTTTGTTTTACAACTAGCCTAATTTTCTTTCACATTATAAACTGTTGTGGATCATGGTATCTGTCGTTACAAGTTCCAGATTGTAACTCTTGATTATTGCGGATTTGGATTTAGTAGTTTTTGTTGGGAACTCATCGATTTCGATTTGGCTTATGACATTGGTTGTTAGAAGTTGGCGATTGTGACCTTTTGATTATTTTGGATTTAAGTTTTTCGAATTCGTTTGCCTTTGAGATTTTCGTTGTTCGAGATGTCAAATTTCGTTCGGAGCACAGACGAACGTTTCGAAAATTGTGATAAATATAAATGCCAACGTGAATGAGTCGTGCATAACAGAACAAGCACAGAAGAATGATTCCAATACTTTAAGGACGTATATAGCGAAGAGGCTAACATAAAGAACTTGAGTAATCAACCAACTGGGGAGAGTGACATTAGCATTAAAGTAAAGTTGGACAATATACAAATAATTATGAGAAAATCGAAAGGCAGAAAAGAATGTTCAGTTGGTCAAGTTAAAGTAGAGTGCGCATGCAATACAAGAAGAGATATTGAAAATTTGTAAAAGTTGTATTGCAATGTCAACGAATCCCAAAAGATATGAAAACAAACACTACATTACCAATTTTCAAGGAAGGTGATCGGCAGAAACTCGAAAACTATAGGGGAATTACTTTACCAAGTACGTTACTTAAGGTTATAACTAAAATAATACTTATGAAATGAAACACCATAATTAAAAGCAGTGAAAAGCAAATGTGCTTCAAGATGAATAGATCGACCACTGACGCGTTTCACAATTCGTCAAATATACTTAAAATCGTACGTATGTTTTGTCGACCTCACGAAAGCCTTTGACCGTGTGAAGATTGTATGAAAGAGAAGAATATAACACAGAATTTAATAAATTTAATCCATAACATATATCAAAACACCAAGACACGAATTAAAACCATAAACGGGTTAACTGATGAAATACCCATACGCTCTGGAATCAGCCAAGGTGGCGCACTCAGTCCCATATTATTCAACACAGCCATGGATAAGATCATTGATGGCAAGGTTAATGAAAGGATATAAGATGGGACGTAAAGACATTAATATAGTGTGTTATGCAGATGACGTTGTGCTGATAGCAAACACAAAAGATGATCTCCAGAGGATGTTGCACTAATTTGTCAAATCAACTAAGATGTATAAAATGGAAGTATCTAAACACAAGACAAAATACCTAACCATATCTAGGAAATCTGTAAGGTGTAAGTTTGAAATAGAAGCGCAAGTAATGACTTTCAGATACCTGGGCGCAAACGTATGAAGTTCAAGAGACGCACAGGCTCAAGTGAAAGACCAGACAATCAAAGGTGCTGTCGCCTCAGGAAGCTTACGAGATATAATATGGCAAAACAAGTATATGTCAACGCCTTTACCTTATTTGAGCAGGATATGGCCAAAAACAATTGACCAAATTTTCAAAATCCAAATCGAAGTAGCCTCTGAAATATTCTAATAGGTGGGTTACCGTGCGATATCCTGCATAATAAAATAGCTTCAAATTGTTTCAGAAATTATGCAAATTTTGTTAGCGACTGTGATTAATGGAATTAATCAAAGAGGTAAGAAAACCCTTACCATATCGACGTTGGTATTCTGTATACGTATTTAAATAACTAAGTTGTCATTATAAGCAGAAATTGATGAAGTATCACATCTGGTTCCGTGGCAAAGCTCATACAGACGAATTCGTTAATTACTTTACACAAAGAGCAAACACATACAGTCTTGTCGAAGTATGTTTACGGAATACGAATACAGAAGATTTATGTGGTAAGGGCCTCTTCGCCTTTTTGATTAACGCAAACATTACAACTCAACATTAAGCGAAATGCATTCAGTAATTGTAAACAACATACTTTAAAATGCACATGTTTCTCGGGTTTGTTAAAACACCCACGCAAATTCGAACTTCCTCTTCTCTCGTTGGAACACACTTTCGGTCTGATATAGCAAATCTCGCCGCCGAGGAACATGTCAACGAATCCCAAGTGCAGAAAGGAAGAATACTGGCACGTCACTTAATGCAAAACTGCAAATGCACATCCGTAACACTTAAAACGTCACATCTTGACGGAAACGTACGCGTTAACGTTATAGAACTTCGAGATATCTTTCGATTGTCGCGGGAAAAAATTTTTCAAATCGTCGTCCAAAAAGAAAGCGTCAATTGGAATGTATGTAAGGCGAGACTGGATTGAGGAAATTCGAAACGATCACTGAAAATATGCCGGTCAAATCTCAACCAGTAGTTGTGAACTAGAAATAAATTTAGATCAGACGTCGTATCCGTTGGTTGATTTCCGCTTCGCTAAATATTGCGCGATCGGCAGTTATTAAACTATGAACTATTTTTAGGCTTTTTGTAATAATGTGCAAGCTGTTGCCGAAGAAATTACGCGTTTTCCATTTTTCTAGACGAACGTCCAGCATGTTGCGTTTGTTGATAGAAGTGAGCATCTGGACACGTATTATAGGACCTTTAATTTAACGGTTATCTTAGTTCGGCGGATGCACGGAATTTGTTTGTTTAGCGACGGTTCTTAGAAGCGATAATGTTCTAAAATCGGGACTGTAAACTGCGTTTTAACGACACGTAGAGAATTATGTTCGCTTCAATTTGATTTGGTTCAGATTGCAATGTCAGAACACATTGTTGCGTTTGATTTTAGAAAAATCGAATAATTTAAGTTGGCTGTCGTTTCATTTTGTACATAAATCCAGTTTTATTTGTTTTTTATTCTGAAAAGAATTACTATAGAGTTCTAATATGTTTATTAGCAGGACTAGTAAACAAGTATGTTTGAAACTATGGAGTTATGTTCATATCAAGAGGGGGGTCCCACAAGTTATAATAATAATAATTTATTAATCACATTAGCCATTTTACACGGACGTGAACCATTATAAAAGAAAACATATTTAGTATATAATAAAAATATTGCAAAAGTGAAAAATTGTCAAAAATAAAACATAAAAAAATACAATTAAAACATCGGTAACTAAGGATCCGAAAAGAATTCTTCCACCGTGTAATAAGCTTTTGAAATTTTTTTTTGAAAATTTAGAAATTATTTTCATTCTTTACAGTATCTGGAACAAAGTTGTATAAACGACCACCCACATGCATAGGGGACCTTTTGTAACCTGTGAACATGTGCACTTGGTTCTGATATTACAAAGGGTACTAGGAAAGTTTTGCAATATGACGCAACAATGCTTGTTGCTGCATGTTGAGACATGTTAATATGTGCACAGTTGCCGCCGCGCCATGTCACTGGGCTCAGTTATACATTAGCAATGAGAGTGTAAAGTGCATGCAATGGCATCGTGGGCACGAAATGAGATAAGGGCAGTTTTGCGGTATAACTTCGTGCGCGGTTTAAACATAGACAAGTGCTTCGGAGAAATGACTCTTGCACTAGGCGATGTTTGTCCACATCGCACAACGATATTCAGGTGATATAGAGAATTCAGGAGGGGAAATTTAACTGTGGAGGATGCTGTGAAGCCGGGAAGGCCACGCACGTCAGTTACGGAGGAAGACATTACTACTGTGAGGAAAATGCTTGGCGAGGACAGGCGAGTGACCTACCAACAGATAGAGGGTACTTCAGGCCTAAATGCACCAGCAATTCGTTCGATTCTGCATGATCATTTGCACGTGAAGAAACTTTGTTCTCTCTGGGTGTCGCATCGACTGACTAAAGAGCAGATGACAGATGACTGGGCTGTAATATTGCGATGTGCCGACCAAAATTCAAAACAAAGCTTGGGTGTAAAGAAGAAAATGATAGCTGTATTTTTCAAATCGAGTGGAATTGTGGAACGCGTCGTTTTGGACACACAGAAGACAGTCACAGCTAAGCGGTGTACTGAACAGTGCCTGCCTAAAGTCATTGGATCTATGAAGAACCTGGGGCCAAAGTCAAAAATGGACGCCTGCTTCCTCCATCACGATAATGCTCCAGGTCAACGCGCCAAAGCCTGCACCGAATATTTGACCACAACAGGATCGAAACTTCTGGAGCACCCTCTCTACAGTCCAGATCTTGCTCCCTGCAACTTTGCACTGTTCCCGCATGTGAAAATGACGTTAAAAGGGAGACGGTTTTCCGGTGATGAGGCCCTTCTGCGAGCTTGGGACAACGAGTGTGCTTTACTCTCTAGTGAAACTTGGCAGAACTGGTTTAAAGATTGGTTTCGGAGGATGGAGAGGTGTATTGAGGAAATTACTTTGAAAACATTAAATAAACAAAGCTGCATTGCGAAAATTTCCTAGTACCCTTTGTATTTTGGCAAATCGTCGAGATAGCAAGTGATGGTCTATACACGCTCTGAGAACTTGCGAGGCAGACGTGTTCACGTTCTGTTGTTCAAATATATTCGTGTATTGTACGAGAGGGGTAGGCAATGTTTTTTCATTATTTTTCTGCATCGAAAAGGCACGATAAAGTCTACATAGGAATCGTTCGCTAGTAACACAAGTTTACCTGATGATGAGTGAATCTCTGAAACATATGTAGTAAACAGAATGTTATTAATATTTAAATGATTCCTTTTAACATTCATCAAGAGAGGAGCAAATATTTGATATATAGATTTGATTTTCAAAAAAAATAATAAAATCAAATGGAGATGTGGTAATGTTATTATGAAGAAATCCTGAAAAAAAGTTTACAAAAGGTTATTTATCTCTTCGTAATAGATTTAATGATTACCACCAAATACAAAATTCTTTTCATTTTAACAAATATACGGAAATAGTTTACTTCAAACTCAAATTAAAGCTTATTAAATGTACACTAGCGAATGACACGTGGTATATCATATGTTAACAGATTCTGGCTTCAGAAAATAAACTCTAATTGGCGCTTTAATCGTCACTCTCAGATGGAGAACGCTTCACTTCATCCTCGTTGATCGAAATTATTTTGATTAATTCGAATTGTATGTTATTTATACATCAAACGCGACATTTTCCATGTCTCAATTTCGTATTTGTGATAAACACAGGTTTACAAGTCATTTGAGTGAATCTGTTACATTCTTTTTATTAAACCATTATACTCATTTGTTTACGAGCAAAAGAAATGAAGTTATAATGTAAGTGTTTAGAAAATTCATACATTGTTAAATGTGGCGTTACTAGTGACGTCCATTGGGAAAATTTCTCCCATTTATTTAACATCTCGAACTGCTTTAACGAGGATTTTATTGTTCGTAGGTGTGCGCGAAACATAAATATCTACAACCGTTCCAATTAAGTACAGGCTATTTATTATTTCGTTGTTTGAAATCCTGATTTAAAGTGTGTTGCGAACACACGTACACGTTCAACCTTAACTCTTGTTCGGAAAGCGTACATTTTCCGCCGGTTAAAAATAAATATTACGCGAACACTATGACGTCATAAATTTCGGCTATTAATAATTAGAATATTAATAACAATAACGGTGAACCGAGCTTTAGAACTTCGTATTTTTTCTTTTGTTAGCAACGCCAATTTACAGTCTTACTTTGAAAACGCGAAAAAAGGAAGAAATTTATATACCAATAAATACGTTTATGGCATACATATAGCAGAAAAATAAAAACAAACGAATAAATGCAAATACTTGGGAATAATAAGAAATAATGGAGGAAAGATAGGCGCTGAAATAAGCAATAAATTATATAAAACAAGACTCTTCCATGCATTAAACCGAAGAATATTTAAATAATAAACAGGTATTGAATAAAGAAAAATGACCGTTATGTAGTTGGACAATTTATAAAAAGTCAATAAGTTATTGAAATAAACACCTTGCGTTTTCGAGAAATAAGTTTTAATTTAAAAAACACAGATGGACGTTTCGTATATACTGAACACATCTTCAGTAGTAACTAGACTAGACTACTTCTTTAATGTATTTTTCTGTTTAATATACAAAAATGTTCCTTTCAAATCCTTCATTAATTAAACCTGGAAAATTCAGAAATCTAAAAACTATAAAAGTACATACACGAAATATTTGGTTTGCGATGCAAACATTAAATATATCTGAGTAAAAATAATGTTACTGTCATTTAATACACAAAGGGTACTAGGAAAGTTTTGCAATACAGCTTTGTTTATTTAATTTTTTCAAAGTAATTTCCTCTACACTCAATACACCTCTCCATCCTCCGAAACCAATCTTCAAACCAGTTCTGCCAAGTTTCACTAGGGAGTAAAGTACACTCGTTGTCCCAAACTCGCAGGAGGTACTCATCACTGGAAAACCGCCTCCCTTTTAGCTTCATTTTCACATGCAGGAGCAGTGCAAAGTCGCAGGGAGCAAGATCTGGACTGTAGGGAGGGTGCTCGAGAAGTTTCAATCTTGTTGTGGTCAAATATTCGGTGTTGGCTTTGGCGCGGTGAGTTGGAGCATTGTCGTGATAGAGGAACCCGGTGTCCATTCTTGACTTTGGCCGCATGTCCTTCAGAGATCCAATGACTTTAGGCTGGCACTGTTCAGTAAACCACTTAGCTGTGACTGTCTTCTGCGACGCTTTCCACAATTCCACTCCATTTAAAAAATACAGCTATCATTTTCTTCTTTACAGATCGGGATTTTCTGACAACTACGTCTGTGTCCTCAATATCAAAGACCCAAACTTAGTTTTGAGCTTTGGTCGGCACATCGTAATAGTACAGCCAAGTCTCATCACCTGTCACGATGTTGTTCACATACCGAGATTGTCCCTTATTAAACTTTTTTAGCATCTCCCGGCACCAAGTCACACGTCGCGTCATCTGTTCTTCAGTCAGTCAATACGGCACCCAGAGAGAACATAGTTTCTTTACGTGCAAATGATCATGCAAAATCGAACGAATTGCTGGTACATTTATGCTTTAAGTACCCTCTATCTGTTGGTAGGTAACTCACCGGTCCTCGCCAAGCATTTTCCTCACAGTAGTAACGTTTTCGTCCGTAACTGACGTTCGTGGCCTTCCCGGTCTCTCAGCATCCTCCACAGTTAAATTTCCCCTTTGGAATTCTCCATACCACCTGAATATCGTTGTGCGATGTGAACAAACATCACCTAGTGCAAGAGTCATTTCTTCGAAGCACCGGTCTATGTTTAAACCACGCATGAAATTATAACGCAAAACTGCCCTTATCCCATTTCGTGACCACGATGCCATCGCAAGCACTTTACACTTTCACTGCTAATTAATAATTGAGCCCATCGACATGGCGCGGCGGCTACTATGCACGTATGAACGTGCCTCAACATGCAGCAACAAGTAGTTTTTTACGATTCATTGTTGCGTCATATTGCATAACTTTCCTAGTACCCTTTGTACAGTGTTTTGTAAACGGATGTACACATTCAATCTTAACTCTATTTGAAAAGCGTGCATTTTCTGCTACGCAAAAATAAATATTACCCAAACGCTATGACGTCACAGATTTTAGCTATTAATAGCTATATTATTATTAACAATAGCGTAAAATCAAATTTTATCACTTCGTTTTTGTTTAAATTGCCAACTTACCAATCCTACTTTGAAAACGCGTTTCGTCAAGTCTGTTAGGAATTCTCTTTTAGACGGGTCTTTTCGGTCCGAAGGCTTGAATCCTCTCTGACTCTCTATAACATTGGTACTGCTGGATCTTCGAAGACCATATTGTAACGCCGGCGTCGGCCAGTAATTGCGACTTGTCGGTGCGGAAATGTCGAAAGTACTTTTACTTCTGTTCAGAGGAGCGAATCCTCTACTAGTGGTCGTGGTCGTTGTCGACTTCGATCTTGAGTAATTGTAAATTTCACGCATTTTACACTTTGTGTTCTTTTAATAGTTGTTTGTTTACTTTTAGTTAATTAAATGTTAATTAAATATTCCACTAGTACACAGTGAATTAATCATTCGACGTAAGGTGGATTCATATCGATAAGTTTCGGAAAACTTTATCAATACTAAATCAAAATATTGTGGTTGCACGTGTTAATGTTAACATACCCCGAATATTGTCTGAAGTTACGTGTTTTTACCACAATATTATTCGTCTATTTTCCTATATTTTGAAAGAAAATTACATTGTTGGCGTTAATAATTATATATAAATATATAATTAAGTTTTTTACTATGGGAAATTAATGAAAATTATTATTTTCTGCTATGCCATCGATAAATCACAGAAATTAATTTATTTCTGTGCTGGAGAAGGACTCAAACCTCTACCTGCCGTTTACAAGACGGTTGCCTAATTGGTAAGGCACCCGTCTAGCAAACGGCAGACAGAGGTTCGAATCCTTCTTCAGCGCAGAAATTTTTAATTAATTTCTGTGATTTTAATCAACGATGGCGTAGCGGAAAATAATAATTTTCATTAATCTCTCGTCGTAAAGATCTTAATTATAAAGGGTGTTTCAAATTGTGCAGTTTTTTTTAAGAATAAATAAAATATAGATGGCGTACTGAATTTGTCTGGGTATGTGCGCAATTAAAAAGCGTGATGTATGACATTTATAAAAATGGCTTCGTACACGGTACAACAACGCGTTCAAATTGTTGAATTATTTTATAAAAATCAGCGTTCGTGAAACGAGTTTTTAGAAAATTACGTGAACTTTACGGTTTACATAATCGTCCATCTGAAAGCACTATTGTTCGAATTATTAAAAAATTTCAAGAGACCGGTTCCGTGGAAGATCAAAAAGGTGAAAAATACAGTCATAATAGTCGTTCACGAGAAAATATTGGTTTGATTCGTGAAAGTGTTGCTGAAGATCCTGAAATGACCATTAGACGACGTTCACAACAACTTGGACTTAGTGGATCAACAACATAGCGTATTTTACACAAGGATTTAGCTCTGAAGGCATATAAGTTTCAAATAACACAGGAACTGAAGCCATTAGATCATTTAAAATGTCGTTTATTTGTCGATTTCATCAATGAACAACCAGCTGACTTTTCTCAAAAAATAATGTTTCCCGATGAGGCACATTTTGAACTTGGTGGCTATGTTAATAAACAAAATTGCGTATCTGGGGTGGGGAAAATCCACGAATTATTCATGAGGAACCTATGCATCCTAAACGAGTTACTGTTTGGTGTGCATTATGGTCAGGTGGTGTAATTGGACCTTACTTCTTTGAAAATGCTGCCGGTGAAGCTGTAACTGTCAATGGCAATCGATATCGTTGGATGATAACCGAATTTTTGTGGCCTGAATTAATGAATATTGATCTAGAGGATATGTGGTCAACAGGATGGCGCTACACCTCACTTTGCACACGAATCAATTGATTTATTGAGAGAAAAATTTCCTGGACGTGTAATCTCAACGGTGATGTTAATTGGCCACCAAGATCATGTGATTTGCCACGGTTAGACTATTTTCTTTGGGGTTATGTGAAAAGTTAAGTTTATAGTAACAATCCAGAATCAATTCCTGCTTTGAAAGATGAAATTATTCGTGTCATTGGTGAGATAGAGCCTCAATTATATCGAAATGTCATTGAAAATTTTAACAAAAGAGTGGACGTCTGTGGAGCTGCAAGAGGAGCCCATTTGGCAGATATTATTTCCCGCATATAAATGTCATAACTGATACTTTAATTACCAATAAAAAGTTTTTGAAAGTAAATGCAAATTATGTGTTTTATTTATTCTATAAAAAAACCGCGAAATTTGAAACAGCCTCTATATTAATAATTACTTCAATAAAAGAATTTGAACGAAATATGTGTATATTAGACAGCAAAAGTGAAATCGATTCAATATTTGATAAGTTTGCGTCGAAATAATTATTTTTTTCATTTAAAAAGTGACATTGTAGACCTTGTATCATAATAACCCAAAATTCGAATCAATCTCTAGACAGAAGGTCGCTAGTGACGCACGCAAGTTCTAGATTCTAGCGCGTAGGTTTAAAATTTCTATCGCCTACACGGAAACGGTTGTTGTAGGTGCAAAATGAGCTTTCCACCGAATAAATTAAGCTTTTAAACAGTTAATTTTTCACGTACAACCACGAAGGAATAAAACTAAAATTATATATTATAAAAGCTTTCGTTATTTCTTATAGAAGTATGTTAAATTTCTCTAGTAGAAAACTCTATTTACTGTGAGTTCAATAACATTTTAATTTTATGATCTTTGACATATTATAGATGCGACAAATGACGTGCTCATAAACATTACGAGAAACATGTGCATGAAAACATTTAATCGATCGAACAGAAGTTATTCCGACAAAGACACACTGATACATATGTTGGGTGAATGCTAGAAATAAACTGCTTGAACGAGCGCGTTATATCCGCTATGGAAGGTCGGAATGGTCGTTAAAAACACCATGAAATAAGTAAACACACTATGTATATGTTAACTACTGTTAAAAATCCTAACCAAAGCACAGAAACACAATTTTCACACACACACTGCACGTTTGGAAACTGCGCCGCGAATTCCTCACCGAATGCTTGTCCGATACGGTTTTGTGTTCGGTGAAAAAAAAATTGATAACAGAGTAGCAAGTACGGTACTTTGGCATGAAATCCACGACAACAAAGTCGAAGCCTAGAAATAATCTCCTAGGAGAAGCGAGATCGCTTTTGGCGATGTTCTGGCGGTGTGCCAGAGTGATGTTCGAAACATGGCTGCTTCGCGAATATAATAATGGTGTTGGCTTTTCTGCGAGAGACAGAGAGAGATCAAAGGTCTTTGATTGAATCGTTTGGGTATTTTTTATAAGTCGAACACATTGCCACGTTAAATTCTCGTTGTTGATTATCGGCGAATATTTTCCAAAATACTGGTGAATACGCATCGTAAAGTTCGCGCAAATGTAATAATTAATTTATATACAGTGCGGACCTTGTATTTCAAATACCTAGACAGGGTTTACAACAATAGTATTTGGATATTTAACAGACGTAATATGGAAAATTAAATATTTAATGACAAATAGGTAGACGCATACGAAATATTTGCTAGACCTATCCTGATGTGCAGCATATTCTCGAATGCGTACTTTTCATTGGGATCTCGTAAACGATAAGACTTAGAAAGTTGGTTAAATAGGACAAAATGCACACGACGTCAGGATATGCTATTTTATGAAAAAGTATTTAAAAATATTGAACGATGGGTAAGTTATAGGGAAAACTAAGAATCCATAATCTAATTTGATCTACTACCTTACTTCATGTAAAAGTATTTTGACACTATCAACGTATACGAGGGTAGTTTGACAAGTAGTGAGAATGGAAAAGAAAAACGAATATTTTAAAAACAAAATAATTTTTATTTTTCAATATATTCTCCTAAAAGAGCTATACATTTATTCCAACGGTGCTCCAATACTCTTATGCTATCTCTAAAATGCGATTCCGGAAGGCTTGCAAAATACTCATTTACGAAGATGATAAGCTCGTCGTTAGACGAAAATTTCTTTACACCTAGTGCCGTTTTCAATTTTGGAAAAAGGTGGAAGTCAGAAGGGGCTAGATCCGGCGAATAAGGTGAATGTGGTACTAATCGGAAATGCAACTCGTGGATTTTGGACAACGCAACTGTACTGGTATGCGAGGGAACGTTGTCTTGGTGAAACAGAATCTTTTTCTTTGCCATTCCTGGCCGTTTAGCACGAATCTCAACATTTAATTTTTGTAGAAGTTCTGCATAATATTGTCCGTTTATTGTGGCACTTTTCTGAAGGTAATCAATGAGCAAAATGCCCTTTGAATCCCAAAAAATTGATGACATCACCTTGTTTGCCGATAAAGTGGTTTTCGCTTTCTTTGGAGGTGCAGAACCACGTTCTAACCATTGTTTCGACTGTTGTTTAGTTTCGGGTGTACTGTAGTGTATCCAAGTTTCATCGCAAGTAACAAATCGCGTACAAAAATCAACCTGATTCCGCTTACAAAGGTCCAAACACTCATTGGAAATGCGCAAACGAGTGAACTTTTGATCAATCTTAAGCAATCGAGGCACCCATCTTGCCGAAAGCTTGGAAAGGCCCAATTCTTTCGTTAAAATGTGGTGTACGCGTTCTGTTGAAATGTTTACCATGTCTGCTATCTCTCTCACTTTGAATCGTCGATCTTGCGTAATAATATTATGGATTTTTATAATCATTTCCTTAGAAGTCACGATTTTGGGTGCTCCAGAGCGCGGTTCATCAACCACGTTTAAATTCATTTACCCATCTACTTATTGTGACGGATGATGGAGCAGGTTCACCTAATGTTTCCCGTAACTCATCTTTTATTTCGGTGGCTTTTATACCCTTAATTACGAAGTATTTAATCACCGCACGATACTCTGCTTTTTCCATTTTAACAAAACGACGTGTTGCTTCTTTTTTGATCAGCTGTCAAAAATAAACTAAGTAACCGATTTATCTAAATATCGGAATGTAAACATGTAAATAGGCAGCCTAAATTACAGTGCATTTGTTTTACCAATTAGAGGGCCACGTATGTGTCATTCTCACTACTTGTCAAACTATCCTCGTATATCTGCCCATAATTCAAATATGAAACTGAGAGAGAGAGAGAGAGAGAGAGAGAGAGAGCAGATTTAATATGTTTTGAGATTTTTATACAAATTTTCTTTTTTTAAACATAAATTGTAGGTGGCTTTGACTATATCAGAAAAAGAATAACTTTCTGATTTCAACCAACGGATTTATTAGCAGAAAACAGAACGTTGTAGGTGTAGTTGCGCACTTTGTCCTGAATGCAGGGATGTATTGTGGGGACAGTCGCTCGATGCGAATAGCAACAGTGAGAGTAGTTAGGTTCGAGCTATAACGCTAGGTGAATGTACATTTCATAGATTGATAATTGTTTTCTTCTGCATCAACGATAAACTATCGTTGATACAGATGAAAACATATTGAAAATCAGGAATAAATACATCTTCGGAAACGATGTTTCTCGGTTTCACACTAAGATTTATTGTCCTGAAATCTTAAATACAAACAGGGCATTCGCCGTTTCTACGCGGTTGGGAAAACAAACAGGTTGCGTTTTATGAGAACGCAGAATATTTTTGCCTAAATTATATTAATAACGAATACTCTGAAATCTATTTCGGTGCATGAGGCAAATAATAACAAATACACGGCGAAAATACCCTAAAGCTCGTCGAAATACAAATATACAATTTCCTGCTTGGATATGCGTGAAATACGAAACAATATTGACCGATGGAAACACTAGTACAGTGGATTTTTTCCGTTTCGTCTACTACAAAAATAACAAAATGCATCTGTCGACAACATATCATCTGTCTCGGTCATCCTACATCATGTATGTATATGTTTCAAATGTTTCTTGGAAAAAAAACCTTTGGTTTTAAAATATTTGTGGTATCCCGTCAATCTAAAAATTCTTACGAAAATATTTTCAAGAAACGGTTTTTGAATTTATGCAAACTTTTGCCAAGTCTAGAGCTTGCTACTCTTTACATTTCTCAAACTCGATGTATATCTAAAATAAATATATTGTTACTAAATTAATTGAAAAAGAAAATAAACGCAATAACAAATGGAAAACATTAGAACGAAGTGTATATTCCCTTTGTCAATAAATGTTAATTATACCTTGTTTACGACGCGTTTCGGGTTATCAACTATCTTCAGGTAAACTACGGTACTATTAACGAATTTATTTTCGGTGTGTATTTTTGTACCGTTAATATCGTTATATATCCTTAATATTCTTATTGTTTATGACTGACTGTAGGTCTGTCTCTTAAAGACGACTATGGTAACTTCTTATATATTAGATGTAAAATCCATGCCTTACATTTTGTGGCGGAAACGATTCGACGCTGTTATCCAGAAGTAAATTGTTCGATAGTACACGTAGAAGCAGCTTAGATCTCCAAAACGTATTCGAGAATTCCGCAGACAATGTGCCGCTATCATCGAACCTCCACAGCGGATTCTTATATGCCGAGGAACATGGTTAAAAGCAGCATTTTAACGGGCGCGTAACAATTTAGATTAAAAATATCTCGAAGAAATAGTATCTCCTCCTTTTTTTATCCCGACATGCAAATGTCTGAAGAACGAAGTCGTATTCGTCCTGCCAAATGGATAACTACGTTATCACGATGCGTTGACAGAACGCTTTAAACTTGGCATAAACCATTGGGTGAATGAGAGTTAATTTACCCGAAACGCGTCGTAAATAGGGTGTTATTAACACTTGAATTATTCTCAGAGGTTCACCTAATGGCATATGCCAAGTCTAAAAGTGTTTAGTCTATAATCGCATCGTGATAACGCAGTTATCCATTTGGTGGGACGAATACGACTTCGTTCTTTCGTTTGGACGAGAAACGAAGTATTGTTTTTTCTATATTTTTCTGTATCGCAAACGGTACTATAACCCACAGGGAAAAAGTTCATTAATAGCACCAGAATTTACCTGATGAGAGGTAATATTCTCGAAACGCGTCTTAAACAGGGTATTTTTACATTTCGATTGCCCTCAGACGTTTTTTAAAAAATCTTGTAGCAAAGAAATAACATTTATCCAGACAATAAACGAGTAAAAGTATATTCTCTTAATAAAATTCAAATAAAAAAAATTCTCATACATGTATCTTTTTTATTTCTCACTTATAACATTACACAACACAATTTATATACTATATATGCTTAATTCCTGAATAAAATAACGTAATAATTATTAAAATTTCAGGTATCACATAGAAAAGTCGTCTGAATATATATTTCTCATGATGAAGTTATGAATGAAGAAATATATTGAAGTATATAATACTATATATATAATATTTAACACATTTTTATTGCATATTTAACGTTTTTCTTGCTAAAAACTTTTCCTATACATACATATATACATATTAAAGCAACTGGCGGCTCAAGACATATGATCACATTGTCTTTATAAATCATTGTATTGAATGCCTGCAAATAAACCCATCTATCGTCCGAAAAATCGAACTTTTCCAAATCGAAGGTAGTAGTGCCATTTGTTATCAAAAACGATAACCTTCATTAGGATTGTGCCAATTTTAGATGAACGAGGAATGTTTATATTTGTTAATATACATTCTTTGTTTACAGAAAGAATTAATTTTTCGTAAAGTTAGAAAGAACGAGTTCTACTAATTGTAGTCGAAGCGACAACAAGCGTCCTCTATAAAACTTTTCATAAAGAAACAAAATTTTTCGAAAATTGACGGAATCCGATTTTCGAAAGTGGATCGAAAGTCAATTAGCATTATGTTAATTTTAATGGTAGTATATTTATTTGTAATGTACACTCTATGTCCATAAAGAGACAAAAGTTTTCAAAATCAGAAGGAACTAGTGGCGTCATCTGTTGTGAAAAATAGTAATCATAGTTAGTGTTGTATACAGCGATCTATTATATACAGAAATGTATGTTTGGCTTTTACATAAATTTCGTTGTTTTATTTACGTTTCCAGTTCAAAGTTGTCAACGACATAACCTATATTGTCATTTTTGGGTTCATTATTTAAGATTTAGGTTTTGCATTGTCAAATTTAATAAATTTGGTGATAAATATAATAGAACAATGATAAATAGTTGTATGCTATGTAAGAAAAATACAAATATTCATTTTTTCGTATCATAGACGTTAAGTATACGTAAAATAACTCCATGTACATAAAGAGTACTTCTTCTTTTCGAGTATTACTTCTTTATGTATTACTGTTTGTCCATACTTTAAAAAATACGACCCTCCTGGTGGGGAGGAGGGGTACTACTTTAAGAGAAATGTTTAGATTTAAAAATACATTTTAAATTATGTGAAACGAATCTACAGTGTGTGTTTGGCTTCCGGCAGTGTAAGTCTGGTATGGACTTTGTTTCAGTGCGGGTTTTGTCAAAACCAGATGCTGCACTATGCTTAATTATTTGTTGATGACAATTTAATTGTCGAAATACGTATACACAATACGAAAATTATTGTGGAAAGGGATTACATTAACCTTAATTGATTAATTTAATCAATTGCTGCCTCCATTAATATTTACATATTAAGAAAGTTTAACACGTTTAAAAATAAAGTAATTCTTACCTGCTCGTCACTGTTGGACTGTATGACCTTATTGAGTTCTTGAGCGATCTGAAATTTATGGTATAT
The DNA here is from genome assembly GCA_031893035.1 of Dermolepida albohirtum. Taxonomy (NCBI): domain Eukaryota; kingdom Metazoa; phylum Arthropoda; class Insecta; order Coleoptera; family Scarabaeidae; genus Dermolepida; species Dermolepida albohirtum. The sequence goes on from JAVIWB010002990.1 coordinate 68,126, forward strand.
CAGTCTAAATATCACTATGAAATTAACTTCTAGTTTTAACATGTGTATTTTGTAAATGTATAAGTAACAGAAGCAAGAAAAATGTATTCATTTTCATTGTAAAAACATTTTATTCGATTTCGATAAGTAATCACACTTCGCATGTGATTTCAAGGAGTATATAAATACATATATTGGCCAATAATTCGTGACAAGAGTATTTAGGTAAGTGTAAAAAATTGTCCAAGCAATTGATAAAATATATTATATTTGAGTTGGGAATCATCTTCGGGGAAAGTTTGTATACTTTTGGTATTCCATGCTTTAACCCTAAGATCCATAAGCAAGGTCGCCTCAGGCTCGGAATAATATTTTAGTGCTCATAAGTTGTATCAATTACTCGTAAATTAATCCAGCGTTCTGTATTAGTCTTTTTAAATTAGAAAATAATTTATCAAAAAAGAGACAAATAAAGTTCTTTTCCACAATGTTTGAATTCTTCTTTCTACAATTATGTTGTCATAATCAGCAGGTAAGGAATCATAGTGTCGCATCTGGATCCGCGGTAAAACTCACACAGAACCAAATCCGTATCAGACATTGACCATCAAAAGCCAAATTGTGTTTAACTTTTGATGTCCCGTACCGGAAAGCTAAACACATAGTTAGGCTTTTGACGGTTGGTATCTGGTACGGACTTGTTTCTGTGCGAGTTTTACAGCTAATGCGGGTGCGACATTATTATTAATTATCTGCTGATGGTGACAATTTAGTTGTAATTTTGTCTGTGTGTTGAGCAGCGAATTAACCTGAAATTTCATAATGAATAATCATCATGCCTCCTTCTCTCGTCCACTGTATTGAACGACAAAGCGAGAGCGCGTCTGCCTCGCATGTCGATAACTAAGTTACCTGTACCACCAGTACCACTGGTAACTTAGTTATCGACATGCGAGGCAGACGCGCTCTCGCTTTGTCGTTCAATACAGTAGACGAGAGAGGGAGGCATGCTGATTATTCATGATAAACGCTATCAAAGGATCGTTCATTAATAACACAAAATCTGCCTGACGATCGGTCAATCCGTGAAACATATGTAGTAGATAGGGTGTTATTAATAATAAATAGAATGATTCCTTTTAACATTCTGAAATTTCATGTCAAATTGAAATATCGCCAACAGAATGTTCACGAATGTTAGAGGAGGTGTTAGGTGATAATATTATGTTACGTGCAAATATAGTCCTTATATAATATTTGTTATATAATAACAATGTTTGTTTTTTGTGTTTTGATCTCTTGAATGTAGTCCTATGTTAATAAATTCGCACTGTTGCATTTGATGAGTTTTAAAAGGCTCGTGAGGCCTGGTTTTTGTAAATATAGATATTGTACCAGATATGCATCCTAGCGTTAACCAATGAACAGAGGACATGACACGTTACATAGTACCGTGAGATGCTCAGAAAGATTAAAAATGAATATCCCATCAATCTTCACAAGGACTAAATTTGCTTTTACTAATATGACATGCCCACTATAGCATAGAATGAAACCTGACTCTTTGAAATTGAAAGGGCGTCCGTGTCTATACAAAATTCTCGATTCGTTAAGAAAAAAATTGTGGTTTACTTTACTGTAAGAAGAGTTAAGGAGCACGTAAATGCTGAAAACATAAAAAACATTCACGCAAAATGGTTACATTAAGGAGTATCTTTTCGAAGTTACTAAAGTACTCAAAAAACAGTCGTTTTCGCTAGATTTCTACTATTATGATTCTCCGGCCCATGACTCCAACATCTGTACCAATTTTTTAGCAAAAATTTGATTGAAGATGCTGGAATATCAATCTTAAAATCAAAATCTCGCTCCATGGGACTTCACACTGTTTCCCCTTGTGAAGAACAAATTGAAAGGGAGGAAGTTTTCCAAAGACGAGGAAATTCTTAGGACGTGGAATAGCATACTGGTCCAGCTCTGGCATGTTGATTTGACGGCTTGGCTGGTTTCCAAGAATGGATAAGTGCATAGCGAAATTATTCTGAAAGATTGTGAAAATTAAAAATAAGTTCTTTAGACTTTAATCTAGATTCCCAAAATATGGCCACATTTGTGTTACATACTTGTTTGTATAGTACCATAATTAGAATAAATTATGTGTTAAATAGCTCAAAAAATTTAGAAAAATGCATTTTTCGTGCTTCTATGTACTATTTGCTTGTATAAATGTTTAGTGTACCTGTGCGCATTTGATGAGACTAAGTAAATTCTCCGGAGGCAGGGATAAAGGTCGTTGCCTGTTGGGAGACACGCAAGAAGGCAAGCGAACAACTAATGCATCCTGGCTTTTTCTTGACGCACACTATAACATGTACACGCGCGCAGTTGTGTATATAGACAACACAGAACAACATGTAGTTATTGAAGAATCTTTGGGATTTAGCCGTAGTTGAAATATATGTTTTAACATTTAATTAATTATGCCGCCAGAGTTTCCTAAAATTAAAGTTTAAAAAGTTTTACTCTTCCACTCTTTGTCAAATATCCGTGCGTCGTTTCGATTTTTTGAGTCGTATTCGTTACAGCGATGTCTGGTGAATTGTGGTTTTGATTTCTTCATTTATAATTATCTAATACCAGTCTTCAAGTATTGCTAAATTTGTAGCCATTCTTTCGTTTAAATTTTCTGGAATTTTTTGTTATTTCCAATGTAGTAATGTAACTTTCAGGCACATATGATGGAGCCTGTGGTTGATTAATTTAATCACTTAAGGTTGATATAGATATAACCCCCTTCCACATTAATTTCCGTATTCTGTATACGTGTTTCAACGACTAAGTTGTCATCATCAGCAGATAATTAAACAGTGTCGCAGCTGGAAACTACGGCAAAAATCTGCACGAAACAAATTCGACAAATTTTGGCTTTCAACGGTACAGATCGTGTACGGAATTTGTTTCATGCGGGGTTTAGCCGTGGTTTCCAGGTGCGGCACTGTTTAATTATATGTCGATGATGGCAACTTAGTCGTCTAAATACGTATAAGGAATATGAAAATTAATGTGGAAAGAGGTTATATATATCAACCTTCAGTGACCACGAAATTATAACGCAAAACTGCCCTTATCTCATTTCGTGACCACGATGCCACCGCAAGTATTTTACACTCTCACTGCTAATGAATAACTGAGCCCATCGACATGGCGCGACGGCTACTATGCACGTATGAACATGTCCCAACATGCAGCAACAAGCAGCTTCCTACAATTCATTGTTGCGTCATATTGCAAAACTTTCCTAGTACCTTTTGTATTACATATCCGTCGTCTACATACCAATATTAACATTTTAATTTCGTTTTGATATTTCTTAAGGTTTGTCTTCATATATCTCCATAAAGGTTTTAGCAACGAGTTCTTCATTATGATTTTCGTGGTTTCTTATTTAAGGGTCTCAATAGATATGTATATCAACGGTTATTGATGATGAGAGAAATTCATAGTACACAAGACTCAATGAATTGTATTGTAACACACAATCTTTTAACAAGGTGTAGAAGACAAGAACCTCGGTTTTTAGAAAGTTTTACAAAGTTGCTGACGGCGTGATTTGGTGAAGTATTAAAAAATACATCTTAACCACAGCTAAATCCAGTAGAACGACCGCGAAAGCCTACACTCAATAAACGTATAATTAGGCGTTGTGTAGCAAAAACAAACATGAAAACAAAAGAAAACGGTACATCTTAAAATATGTTCGAACTTACCTGTTTCTGCATTTCCAAAGTCTTCTTTTTTCCGTCTTCATCGTTTCTCAAAGATTCTTTCAGTTCTTTATCTTTTTCCGCGTACGTATCCAGATCCGATATGATTTCTTTCAGTGATTCCTTAATTTTATCCTGCTTTATTTCCGCTTGATTGTTTTGACTCGTATCAACTACTATTGGTTTGAGGTAATCGTCCAAATTTAGGGGTTCTAAAGCGACGACAGGCACATACAGTTCCCCAGTCGATGTCCGCATTTCAAAAGGTTCGACTAAAGGTGCAGTAGGCTCTGGAATTTTCGCAGATGGTTGAAATTGTAAATCATTTTCTTGACTTTGAATGTTTGCTGGCTCTTCTTCTAATGTGTCTTCCTCTGTTTGGTTTGTCAATACATTATTTTCTAATTGTGTATTTTCTTGTTCGATATTATTGTTTACCTCGAATTGTTTTAATGGTTCATACTGTTTATTTGCGTCATTTATGTGTTCTGGTAGTTCTAGTGGTTTAATTGGTTCAAATGATCTTACGGATTCATCGATTTGGTTATTATTGTTATTAAGATAAATACCGTCGGTTTGCTCTTTAGTTGATGATAATGGTACATCATTACAAACTTCTTGTGATGTTTTTTGTAGACTTTCTGTTATGCTGGCCTCAATTTGTTTCGCTAGTTCGAATGATTTTGGTGTTTCTATTTGGTTCAGTGGTGCGAACGGTTGCAACGGTTCGAATTTTTTTACCGGTTCCAATGGCCTGTATATATCTGGTAGTTGTTGAGGTGCTTTTGGTGGAACTGCTTGTGATGCATTTTCTACTGCTATCTCATTCTAAAAGAAAATATAAAAAACGATTGTTGAGATCGTTACTTTGCGAAATTCTATTACACTAAGGAATAAATGAAGCCCTTTGTTTAAATTCCGTACTATATTATATATTAACTGCGACTAGTTTCGTCTGTTAGGATATTATCGAGCAAGTACAATACAGGTTACAACTATCGATATCGATAACAATGGTTTAACAGCTGATAATGTCAAACTGTGTTGACATTTCTGTTCAGTAAGGTTTGGCAAGTCATGATGAATCGTTTAACGCCAAAACAACGCTTCCAAATTGTGGAAATTTACTTTCAAAAAAATAAATCTGTTCGCGAAGTTCATAGAGCCTTCGTCCATTTTACGGTCAACATAATCGGCCTGGTGAGCAAGCAATTTGTGCAGTTATTGATCGTTTCGCACTAATTTTACTCTTCTCGATACAAGACCGTCAACAAGACAAAGAAATGTGCGTACCAAAGAGAATATTGCTGCTGTAGCGCGAAGTATTGAAGAAGACGCCGAAATGTCGATTCGTCGTCGTTCTCAATTTGTTGGCCTTTGTCCTTTGACTACGTGGAAAATTTTACGTAAGAATCTTGGCTTACGTGCCTATAAAATACAGCTCGTGCAAGAATTGAAGCCAAACGACCATCGTTTACGTCGCATTTTTTGCTGATTAGGCTCATTTGAAACTGGTCGAAAATGAGCATTTTTATCAAAGAATTGTGTTTAGTAATGAAGCTCATTTGTGGTTAAATGGCTACGTCAATAAGCAAAATTGCCGTATTTGGAGCGAAGACAATCCTCAAGCCGTTAACGAATCACCATTACATTCATTAAAATTGACTGAATGAGGAAGGAGCTGCTGCCGTTACGGTGAATGGCGAGCGCTATCGAACCATGCTGACTGAATTTTTGTTTCCAAAAATTAATCAGCTAAACATCGACATTTGGTTCCAACAGGAGGGCGCAACTTACCATACACTATGCTTAACAATCGATTTATTGCAAAATCAATTTGGTGACAAATTTATTTCCAGAAGTGGTCCTGTTCACTGGCCCCCTCGTTCCTGCGATTTAACGCCTTTGGATTACTTCCTATGGGGCTATGTTAAGTCATTGATTTATGCCAACAAATCAGCAACTCTTGAAGCATTGGAAGCCAATATTCAAGCCACCATTGACGCCATACGGCCAGATTTATTGTAAAAAGTAGTCAAAAATTGGACTGATCGAATGGACCGTGTAAATCGTAGCCGCGGCGGATATATGCCAGAAATCATATTTAAAAACCAAAACGCCATTAAATTATCTACCAGATTATAATTAAAAAAAATTCATTCCAACAATATTTCTGTCTTGTATTATCATTTTAAGTTCTCAAGCTCTTAAATAAACACCCTATATATAATATAGTGTGAAATTTAGACAGAGTGCTTTATTTATTCCTTATAAAATATAATTTTTTTAAAAATTAGTGCAATAATTTGATCATTTACATTTAAAGCTTCAGCTTTTATAATATTGAACGTAATCTTAATTAATTTTATTACTTGTTAAAGACAAGTGTTAAAGTATGTTCTGAATTTTTCTGTAATAATGATTTTTGGAAAAGTAGAGAATGTTAAAAGCAAAAAAGAGCACCGATTATACAATTTCTTTAGATCAACTCATAGGATACGAAAATTTTAATTATTTCTAATTACTTGGATATCTAAGAAAAGTAAGCTATGTGTAGACTATGGTAGAGTGTGTGTTCAGTTTTAAACAAAATTTTAGTACATATTTATTCTATGCGAGTTTTACCGTGGTTATAGGTGCGACATTGTGATTAATTATCTGCTGATGATAACAACAGTTGTCAAAGTATGTATGCAAAATACAAATACGAATGCGGCAAGGGGTTCTCCGTACCTTTCTTTGATTCATTCAATCAAACACATTTTCCATTAAAGTTACCTTTAAGCTATCATTGTTTTCTTTTTCTATCATGAATTTGGTCGTCGCAAATTTTGAATTTACTTACGTGAGGATATTGTGTAAGTTACACTTGTGTGTGTCAAAAATTACGAAAATATCATACATACGCCGATACATAAAATATTTGGCGTTATATTTAAATTCAACTTCAAAATTACTTATGAATAAATCGTTTATAAATGAAAAAAGACGATTGTCCATTGATGTTCCTTGTTTCTGTTCATAGAATTTACCTTCGACTTGGGAACAATGTTGTGACATACAATATATAGGGTTGTCGACTGCGAATATTCATTTACTTTTCCTGATTCAATCTTATTTTTATAAAGAAGATCTTTTAGTTATTTTAAAGTTTCTGGAATAGATACCGAAGTAAATAATGATGTTACGTTGAATGACAAAATTTTTTCATCTTCCAACTTACAATCTTTAATTGTTTGAGTAAAATCTATTGTAATAGCAACTGTCAAACTATCTGTCCACATTTGGCATGGTCATTCAAGTTTCCTTATTAAACCAACATAACTAGATAAATGTTGACTTCAAAATCGTTTTGAAAACCTTTAGAAATGCCAACGCGCAAGCATTTATTAACATATAATGACTTTTCCAAAATACCAACCATTGTGAGTACACCTCTTTGACAAAAATGAGATTTTCTTCAAAATAAAAAGTTTTGAATTTGGCCTTTATAATACATAAACGAGTAGTCATGAAGTAACACAATACTAACTCACTACCTTTCTGTGGCGAAATCATTCGAATTCTAAAAATAATCAATCCATTTACACATTCGAAAGTTCGCATTTCGACAAGGTTTTTCAAGTTTCCTTATTGAACCAACATAGCTAGGTAAATGTTGATTTCAAAATCGTTTTCAAGACCTTAAGAAATGACAACGTGCGAACATTTATTAACATACAACGACTTTTCAAAAATACCAATTTTTGAAAAAAATGGGATTTTGGCCAAAATAAAAAGTTTTGGATTTGGCCTTCATAATATATAGAAAAGTAGTCATGAAGTAACAGAATACTAACTCACTACCTTTTCATGGCGAAATCATTCGAACTCTAAAAATAATCAATCCATTTACACATTCGAAAGTTCACATTTCGACAAGGTCTTTCAAGTTTCCTTATTGAACCAACATAGCTAGGTAAATGTTGATTTCAAAATCGTTTTTAAGACCTTAAGAAATGACAACGTGCGAACATTTATTAACATACAACGACTTTTCAAAAATACCAATTTTTGAAAAAAATGAGATTTTGGCCAAAATAAAAAGTTTTGGATTTGGCCTTCATAATATATAGAAAAGTAGTCATGAAGTAACAGAATACTAACTCACTACCTTTTCATGGCGAAATCATTCGAACTCTAAAAATAATCAATCCATTTACACATTCGAAAGTTCACATTTCGACAAGGTCTTTCAAGTTTCCTTATTGAACCAACATAGCTAGGTAAATGTTGATTTCAAAATCGTTTTTAAGACCTTAAGAAATGCCATCGCGCGAACATTTATTAACATACTACTACTTTTCAAAAACACCATACTAACTCACTACCTTTTCATGGCGAAATCATTCGAACTCTAAAAATAATCAATCCATTTACACATTCGAAAGTACATATGTATTTCGACAAGGTCTTTCAAGTTTCCTTATTGAATAGCTAGGTAAATGTTGTTTTCAAAATCGTTTTTAAGACTTTAAAACATGCCAACGTGTGAACATTTATTAATATACAACGACTTTTCAAAAATATCAATTTTTGCGAGTACACCCCTTTGAAAAGAATGAGATTTTGGCCAAAATAAAAAGTTTTGAATTTCGTAACAAGTAACAGAGTACAAACTCACTACCTCTTCATGACGAAATCTAATTCTAGAAATAATCTATCCATTTACACATTCGAAAGTTCACATTTTGACATGGTTTTTCAAGCTTATTATTCTTCCAGTGTTAACCCGAAGTAACATACATACGTTACATGGGTTTTCAACAATAACTATTCATTTATTTTTTCCAATTGAATCTTATTTTTATAAGAATCCTCCAAATTTCCTGCAGTTTCTGGAGGTATCGAAGAGAACGGCGACGTTTCATCGAATGGCACTAAAATTTCCTCTTCTTCCAGTCTTTCATTATTCGAATAAATTGAATTAACAACTCAAATTGTCTATTTTTCGAGCAAACTTTATATTCATTCACTAACCATTTTAGAATCAGATAAGTCGGTGAACCAATCTATGAAATAATTGGCCCCATAGTCACATGAATTCAATAGATTTTTTGCAACCAGTACACGGCAATTTATGTTCGCTTTCTTGTTAGTGACTTCTTTTGGACTTCCTAGGCGTTTCTTGTTTAACACATTCTTCCATTTAAGTTCTGTCTGTGTTGGTAGTAATTGTTGAGAGGTTTGGATACTTATTTTGGCTTTTTGATTAATTTAATTAGCCACAGTCTCCGATAAAACTTAGTATTTCACGAAGCTAGACAAAACTTTCTTTTCTATAGGATTGAAAAAACTCGAATTTGGTCGCCTAAATCCGAGTTACAAGAAGAATACGTTGGAAATAAAATAATTTTTTGCCCAAAAGTTTGCACTTTCTTGTTTGAACTTACTAATTACCGATCTATCCTCGTACTAAGTAAAAAAGAAAATTGAAAGTATTTTCGATCAAAATCCATATTCTAAATCAATAATTTTGAAAACGAATACTTTATTTTTGGCCAAACTAAATATAAATACATTTCATACTGGTAAGCAAATGACTAGATTAATTAGTAAAAGTATCATATGCTTGAGCGATGATTCCGATGGTGCTTGAAACTAATATTAAATTTGGAAGGATGACGTAATATGAACGAAATAGGATGTCGTCCAAATTATTCACTTCACCATCCTTCTATAAATGAGTGTCTTTCGATTTGATTTAAGAAACAACACGTGGGTGGTTTAAATTGAAAATTCGATTTAAAAAAAGGTTATTTTTAGTAGATCGACGTGTAATTTCTTAAAAATATTTTTAGCGAATCTGTTTTCTATAAAGCATGTTCGAGTTTCTTTATGGCATCGCCAAGTTTGTAGTACAGTAGGTGCTTTGAGCTCCTACTACTTCTTTTATTTATAAATGACAACGAAGTATTTCATAGTTAGTGGTTATTTCTATTTGTGATACACCGACGATTGTAAATTAAATCTACTCAATAATTTAATGAGGTTTCACGAGATGAAATTGTCTAAGTTTATGGGTCAATTGTTTCCTACTACGAGGATAGTTTGACAAGTAGTGAGAATGACACATAGGTGGCGCTCTAATTGGTAAAACAAATGCGCTGTAATTTAGGTTGCCTATTTATATGTTTACATTCCGATATTTAGATAAATCGGTTGATTAGTTTATTTTTGACAGATGATTGAAAAGGAAGCAACACGTCGTTTTGTTAAAATGGAAAAAGCAGAGTATCGTGCTGTGATTAAATACTTCGTAACTAAGGGTATGAAAGCTACTGAAATAAAAGATGGGTTACGGGAAACATTAGGTCAATCTGCTCCATCATTCGCCACAATAAGTAGATGGGTAAATGAATTTAAACGTGGTAGAACAAACTGTGTTGATGAAGCGCGCTCTGGAGCACTCAAAACCGCGACTTCTAAGGAAATGATTATAAAAATCCATAATATTATTACGCAAGATCGACGACTCAAAGTAAGAGAGATAGCAGACATGGTAAACATTTCAACAGAATGGATACACCACATTTTAACGAAAGAATTGGGCCTTTCGGCAGGATGGGTGCCGCGATTGCTTACGACTGATCAAAAGTTCACTCGTTTGCTCATTTCCAATGGGTGTTTGGACCTTTATAAGCGGAATCCGGTTGATTTTTGTAGGCGATTTGTTACTTGCGATGAAACTTGGATAAACTACAGTACACCCGAAACTAAACAACAGTCGAAACAATGGTTAGAACGTGGTTCTGCACCTCCAAAGAAAGCGAGAACCACTTTATCGGCAAACAAGGTGATGGTATCAATTTTTTGGGATTCAAAGGGTATTTTGCTCATTGATTACCTTCAGAAAGGTGCCACAATAAACGGACAATATTATGCAGAACTTCTACAAAAATTAAATGTTGAGATTCGTGCTAAACGGCCAGGAATGGCAAAGAAAAAGATTCTGTTTCACCAAGACAACGCTCCCTCGCATACCAGCACATTTGCGATGTCCAAAATCCACGAGTTGCATTTCCAATTAGTACCGCATGCCCCTCATTCACGGGATCTAGCCCCTTCCGACTTCCAACATTGAAAGCGGCAGTAGGTGGAAAGAAATTTTCGTCTGACGAGAGGGGACTGGTAGGAAGAAGAGGAAAGGACAACCAAAGAAGAGATAGCTGGATGCGGTAGTGAGCGATGTAAGGAAAATACGAGTGAAAGATTAGAGAAACAGGGCGGGAGATAGAGACGAATAAAGGAAAGTTGTTGAAAGGGTTAAGAAGATGTAATGGATGTATAGGTTTTGAAATGTATTATGAAATAATCCATGGGTCTAAAGTCCCGTAAAGCAGAAATATATATTAGGAATTTGGTTCATTTGCTTCGTAATTACTAGTGATGGGTAGCCCAGAAGTGTATCGGCTCCCAAGATGCGGCTCTTTGCAGAAAACTGTAGGGACTGCTTCAGTAATACTTGGTGTATCAGTTCTCGGCCCACATAAGTATTACTGCATAACATGAACTACTATAAAGTACTAACATAGCCATTGGTATCTAATTCAGCGTTCAGTTACAGTTTAGTGCCTTTCAAATGTGTTTTTTATTTTTGACAAGACACACAAGAGCTTTTTTTATAGTCTGATATCGTTACGGCTCGACCTAGAAATATAGACCAAAAATTCGGACTTAGGTCGTCAACCTTTTTGTGGTACTAACGTACTTTGTATTGTCTTTTATTCTGTCCTGTAAGTAGACTTGATCTCTTGAATTATGAATTATATTATTATTATACACGACAACTCTAGTATAACAAATACCACAACTGTTCTCGCCGAGCTGACGCTATATACTAAATTCAGTATGTGAATTAATTTCGCCCACAAGTTCCGACTCCCAGTGAGGCTGACGTGCTGGTAAGAAATGATAACTCTAATCATCGCTCGCTCATATCAGAGTCTTGCTTACCATTAGAAGTGGATAATCGTCTCTGAACAACAGAACCGGTGTCGTGTAGCGGGACCATCTGCTCGCTCATATATATATATATATATATATATATATATATATATATATATATATATATATATATATATATATATATATATATATATATATATTCGAACGAAGGTTGTCGCGATTATAGTAAGTAGTGGTAATATTAGATTCTCTGGCTCTTCGCGATGTTGGACAGAAATTCTCGAAAAAATCAGCGTCTCGACGTTTCGATGACGTCTCAATCATCTTCTTCGGGTATTGTTTCGTAGTGAAGCGTCAACCTGAAACGCTTCACTACGAAACAACTGTACATAACATCTGCTTCTGGGTTTCCGGGCTGGAACCGCGTCACTGGTATAACTGCCGACATTTCGTACCCACTCGTATGGGACATCTTCAGGGCTTAACTACTGCTACTGTCTGTCGCACTGAAACTAGTCTAGTAGTGCGGTCACGTCACCAAGTCTACGTACCAGATTAACTGTACATAACATATAAAACGGGGAAACTTTGTGAAGCCACTTTGTCGATCGAGAAAGATGTTCACAATTTTTAAATCACCACAAATTAGCTATTCATGTTCATGATATTTTATTTTATTCAAAACTGATGAGACGTTACAATGTTTGTCCTTTATCTTTGTACTGTGATTAATGGATATTCTGTGTTTAAAACTTGGTTCATACTGTGTTAAATTCGTTTTGATTAACAAACGCTTAATACCTCAACAAGAAGTAACTTTTTCTGTTTTCTGATAAAAAGTAATTTTTGCGCCTAGAGCAAGCAATTTTTTTTTCAGTCAGAAAGATTCAAATCTCTTATGAGGGCAGCCGTTTATACTTCGGGATCTGGCAACACTCTTAGTGTTGCCTGTGATCGAACATTTTCGTGCAATTATTTCTTATAACTTTCGGCGTGGATCATCTCAACAAGAATGCATCGACGAGCTGAATTCTTTATATGGTGATGAAGCACCATCGAAAACTACAGTATATCGTTGGTATAGTGAATTCAAACTTGGATGGCGTTCTTTGGACGATGAATTTCGTAAAGGTCGTCCCGCAAATGTTGTTGGGTCGGAAAACATTAATGCAGTGGCTGAATTGATAATGCAAGACCGTCGTGTGGCATACCGCGAGATCGAGGCATCTCTAGGTATTAGTAACACCAACGTGTATAAGATCCTGCATGAACATTTAGCCGTTCAGAAGCTATGGTTGGCTACCATATAATTTGACAACCACTCAAAAAAGGACTGGCGTCGATTGGTGCCAAGAAATGCACAAAAAATACAATGGCGGTGCTTCGAAGAACATTTATAAAGTCGTCACAGGTGATGAATCTTGGATCTATACGTATGAGTCCGGTAGTAAACAGCAGTCGGCTGTGTGGGTAATACAAGATGAGCCAAAACCAACAACAGTTGTTCACGCTGGAAGCGCATCAAAACAAATGGTCGCCTGTTTTTTCGGGAAAAACGGTTACGTTGCAACTGTGCCTTTAGAGAGTTGTAGGACGGTCAATGCCGAATGGTACACAACTATTTGTTCGCCAGAAGTTATTGAAGAAATAAGGAAATCAAACCGAAAACGACAGATCATTCTCCACCATGACAATGCGAGCTCTCACAGGTCGGTTCAAACAATTGAATATTTAACCGGGCAAAACATTGAATTGATGAGCCATCGGCCGTATCTGATCTAGCACCCTGTGATTTCCTTTTGTTCCAGCACGTGAAGAATAAACGTAGTGGTCAACGGTTTTCTACGCCGGAAGGGACAGTTGAGGTATTCAAAACTCATATTTTGGAGATACTGCCTTCACAGTGGCAGCAATGCTTTTCGGATTGGTTTAAGCGAATGCAAAATTGCATTGATTTTCATTAGAGAGAGAATATTTTGAAAAACAATAAAACTATTTTCGATAATAACATATTTTTTTTGTTTTCTATTCCCGAAATATAAACGGCTACCCTCGTATAAGATCATCCAGCTCATTCTGCGAAAAGTGTTGCGGTTTATTGTTTGATATACGATATATGTAGGTACCATATATAATTGTATGTATGTATACGTACGGATTACTTTGTACGCTATACGATGGCTGATCCTGTTGAACAGTCGCGATTATTCAGGTCTACTTCTGACTGCTCTTACATACATGCACCTTGCATATAAAGAATAAATCAGTATATTTACGGAACTAGGTAGATAAAAACTGAAGCTTCAAAACGTTATAGTAATTCTAAAACGATTCCGGAAAGCTATATAGAACTGAGCGCGTGGGGTAGCTCACGGATCATAGAGAAAAACCAAGAATTAACAATAAAATAACATTTTGAAGCTCAGGTGGTTTCTGAAAAAATATAGAATTAGGTTTTTCCAAAAAAATTTATTTATAATATCATACACAGAGTGAACATATAGTATGGTGGTTGTTAAAGAGAGAGAGAGAGGAAACATTCCCGAAGACACAATTATTAACGTATCAACAATTATATTTCAAATAAGCGCCAGTTCTATATAACTTTCACAAATCTAAGAGAAGCATCTGAAAAGCTACACATATATCTGGACAATTACACAAGTTTTACTATCTAATTGGTATATTATTGTCTTTTATTTATTATCACAATTATTTTGTCAGTTTTAAGTGAATGTGGACGCTATAAATATGTAATAAATGCCTCAAAACGCAAAGTATAAAACTTTTTATAAGCACATCTGCATTATCCCGCACAAACATTAGATATATTAAAATTTATAATCTGTATTACATGTGAGACGTGAAAAATTACTATTTTACAGATGATGCAGATGCGATTAGAAAAAGTATTACTGGAAAAATCGTATCAAAAATACTTATTCGTGTAAAAAACGCTATCAAAAACATCTTAAAACAATAAAATTGGTCGCATTTGAGGGTATTTATTCGATATTTAACAAAGAAGAGGTATATTGCACCGATTACTGCTTTTATTCTTTTGAATCTTCTAAATTATTGAAGGAATATATATTTGTGTGTATATATTGATTGTGGCTGGTGTAATTTGTACACAATATAAGAGATAAAAGGTCAGTTGTAATAGAAAAGAATGGCGAAAGCTTGTATATTTATGTATTCGTGCAAAAATAAAGTAAGGCTTTTTTGTCAATAAAAACTGTCGATGATTTTAGCTTTATATTATATAAATCTGCATTGGTATTTGATCAGAAATAATTTGGTAGAAAAAGTAAAGAAACCGTATCAGTAAAACCAAGATACAATAATAATAGTAATGATTTTGAAAGTAATGAACAACTTAGTGGAAGAGCAGGAGTTTTGGACTGATTGTGAAACAACAATACTAATACTAAAGAACGAGGGAATGAATCCGGAAGTGTGACAGTGTGCAAATCAATAAGCTTACTTAATTCTTAGTAAGTTATATAAAAAAACCAATAAAAAGTAAGTCGGAGAACGAGACCGAGGATCGAGTTGGATTGTCGCAATATCGATATGGTTTTCGAAAATCCATAATAGATACTATTGAAAATGAAATAAGAAGGATGGATATGGTTAAGGATAAAAGAACGCTTTTAGCACAGCAAAACAGAGCATCTTGTCGGAACTCCGAAGAAGGTGCATCTTCAAATATTCGGTAAATACTATCTGTAATTACTTTCGGAACAGAAGCATTACTTGGCAAATAAGTAGAGGTAGGAGTAACAACTGGGGTGCCACGTTCAGTGTTGGGACCGATTTTGTGGAACGTTTTGTATGACAAAGTTCTTTCGATTGGTCTAGCTTGGAATGACAAGGACTCTTTCGCGAATGATTTGGCCCTCGTGGTGACTGCCAAAGAGGAAGACGAACTAGCTTTTAGAGTGTAGGACATCCAAGTGGATTATCACGAACTTGAATTAGAATCACAAAAAAGAGAGGTAGTCAGAATGTCCTTCCTAGGTCTATATACCTAGGAAGAGGGATACTGTCCAAATTTAGGTTTGGAAGAAGTGTAATAATACTTAGTTAGGTATCTGGAAGTATCTAGATATAGTCATGGACATAAAATTGAAGTTTGGGAACCACTTCAAAGGGCCAGTTAACAAAAAGGGAAATATATCCGAGAATAATGCCTAATATCTGCCATCCTAGGAGCGACAAGAAATGAGTTCTCTGCAACGACTTTACTGTATGGAGCGTCAATATGGCACAGAGCAATGGAGAAGAAAACGCACTGAAAGGTAGTTCAATAACTATAGTTAGGAATTTTTATTGAGATTTGTGTGCACCTACGCCTATTTGATTGTGTCGATTTGGGCGCTATTGTTTATAGTAGAAGCTATGCCTCTGCACCTGGTAGCTACAGAGAGATACCACACTTACAAATGGAGCTAAACACCGAATAAGAGAGTCCATACTAAATGACTAGCAAAAGGATCGGTGCAGCAGTGAGATTGGGGCAGCCCAATGGACAAAAAAAGTTAATCGCAGACATTAATGTTTGACTAAATTGCAAGTATTAAAGACGTTAAGTGCCGGATACGAAGAGAGCACGATGTGTATATCATATATGCAAAAATATGACGATTAGAACACCTCTAAGCACACACTTTTAATAATAATAATAATAAATCTTTATTACCCAACAGGATTTCACAATTATAGGACAAAAACAGGAAAAGTAAATAAATAATAAATACAATAATTATTAATGTAAAACATAAGGTAGGAAAAAAATCAAACATTCAAATTCCACTTTTCCAGTGCGCTGCAAGAACAAAACACAGTATAAGAGATCAAGAACAGAGAAGGTTGTCATGATTGAATAGAAACAGTCTTTTGTGAAATTTTAAATTCGCTTTTTATTTGCCAACTCAACAATAATGAGTTGAATAACTGGATCCTAAACGTGAAAAGTACGCAATAGCTACTACTGAATTAAGATATCTAAGAAGTTACTGTACCAATATGGGTGGTAAATATATTTTTTTAAACTCATCACTCATTTAAGTAAAGATTAAAAAGCAAGCATTACAAAGGAGTATTCACTGGAAAACTGTGGTATTGTGAATTAGTAAAAGGCTGGAAAGAGTAATGTCGGAATAACAGCCCAACTTAATACCTAATACCAATTTACTTACTAAAAGAAATTAGAATGGAAAATTGGTTCCAATATTGATAGAAGAATAATGGAAGAGAATGAAAGACAGGGCAACAATATTATGGATAGCACTAAATTCATACATTCGGTGCAATGCCGGATGGGAGTTCAATTACTCGAAATGCATCCTAATCAGGATTTCATTAACATTTGAATTTTTTCTTGCATTCTAAAGACAATAGGATGTGTCCTGATCCCTTTTTTTTGGGAAATAATCCCTTGAATCAGTTGTTGGTTCACCTCGGCTTCTATTTTTTCATTATTGTATATTTATATATTTAATTTTGCATGCATTAATTAGGTCTTTTGTATGTTTAGTTTGGTCTTTTATTGTTTTTTGCTTTACTGTACTTACTATATTGCACTTACTATATTGTACTTACTATATTGCATTTTTTCCTGCTTGTCTGTTGGGTAATAAAGAATATTATTATTATTATTATTATTATTATTAAAACTATGCTAATATAGTCATGTAGAATAGATGAATGACGAACGACTACCGAAGAAAATTTTGAAGAAGATATCTCTTCAAAGAATCAAATAAAGACGACTAAATCAACATAGATGAGATGGGAGGTAATCGATAATATATAATCTAAAGGAAATACGAAAGAAAGAGACTGGGCCTCGTGTGCTAAAGTGTTATTATTGCTAAAGCATGATAGATGGCGTAGATGAATGGTGAAGTGTTTAATGTTTTCCAGAATTGTTATTTTGTAAGAAATATCGTTTATTAATATTGTGCATTAAAGCGTACTAAAAAGAACACGGTTTTTATATATAAATCTAATGCCATGTACATACTAAAAAAATATTGAGTAACGTGTAAATGTATTGATAATAAGAGTCCTTTTACTTAATCAATTTAATGAAAAAAAAAGACTTTTCCTGTTGTACTTATGTTCGTCAATTCAAATCACTATATACATATATTACTATTACAGTGTTTATATATCAAATGAAGCCTTACTTTATTTATGCTAGACCATTAGTATAGACGGAAGCTTTTTTCTCATAATCATTTACAATATTTGTAGCTAACAGTGCAATGAACAAAATACAATTATCTAAACTGGATTGAAAGAAAAATATTTCTTAACCATGGCCAGTACAGTCGTGACAAGTCATACTTTTCCAAATTAAATATTAAAAAATTACAAATTCACGCTGTCATTCGCCTGGAGCGAATATTTTGGAATCTCCAGGAAATCTATAACATGTCACGAACGTACGAGTATCTCGCAAAAGGTTTTTTTTAATTATTATTCATTCGATTCGTATTCGTATTCTCCAGTTTCTTCGAACGAATAACTAGAAGACTTTTCGCTTTTAGTTGTGGTTACTCTGCGAGTATCTGTCACTGTTTGTTCGACAGACTGTACTACCTTAGCGCTGCATTCCACGTTTTGTGTACTGGAACCCGTCTCCTCCACCACTTTCGATGTCTGCTGACCGTGGAAGGCTGCCGATTTTTCCATCATTTGCGTGTCGGCCGTTTCTTTAGTTTTCTGCAAAATGAATGTGCGTTTTAATAAACGAAAATAGATATAAAATAAATAATAAACTAATAAACTATAAACTTTATTCTCTTTTATTGGAAGTTGCGATGATTGAGATAGGAAATCATTTAATTTATAGTAACGTTTCGGGGGAGGGGGGGGGGTTCCTTTATTCAAAAAAAGAGAGATTCTTTAAATATAATAAATAAGAATAAAGTTTATAATTGGAACTAAACGATAAGATATTAAAAAAGACAAGAATACGTACATACGAGGGAGCGTTTTTATATTCGCGGAATGGGGGACAAGGGGTGGAAATAAAAAAACCAAATTATTTTTCTTTTTCAATATACATATTCACCTGCAAAACGGATACATTTTTCACATCTTTCAATTAATTTATTTATACCCTCATAAAAAAATGATTTCTCTTTATCTGCAAAATACGCCGAAACTGCCTCCTTGACTTCATCATCGGCAGTAAATTTTTTACCCCGCAGCTCTTTTTTCATTTTCGGAAACAGGTAATAATCACTCGGGGCCAGGTCTGGGCTGTAGGGTGGGTGATTCACAATTTCGAAGCCCACCTTATACAGGGCAGCTAACGCAACGCGGCTCTTGTGGACGGGCGCGTTGTCGTGCAAAAGCAGAACACCTTTTGTCAATTTTCCCCGTCTTTTCTCTTTAATGGCTTCTTTTAGTCGCTCTAATATTGAAGCGTAATATTCTCCGGTTATAGAAACACCTTTATCTTTATAATCAATCAACAATATTCCTTCCGAGTCCCAAAATACCGTTGCCATGAGTTTCCCAGCTGATTGTGACACTTCAAATTTCTTGGGCGGTGCTGTGCCCTTTTTATGCCACTGCATGGAGTCTTGTTTGGACTCAGGTTCATAATGATGAACCCAGGTTTCGTCTCCAGTAACAATTCCACTCAATACACCATCCTTGTCTTCATTACAGAGGTCCAAAAATGCACGCGAACACTCTACGCGCTGTTGTTTTTGCGGCGGCGTGAGCATTCTCGGCACCCATCTTGCACTGAGCTTAGACATGCCGAGATGATCGTGTAGGATTTTAAAAATTGTTGTATCGGATACTCCAACCATTTCTGCGACTTGTTTCTTCTTTAGTCGAGCATCTTCGAGTACAATTTGTTCAACTTTTTGGATAAGTGCTGGCGTGGTCACCTCAATGCTCCTGCCCGGCCTCGGGTCGTCTTCAAGGGATTCCCTTCCTTGTTTAAATAAACTATGCCACTTGTACACCATGGTTTTTCCTGGACAAGAGTCGCCGTAAACCAATGACATCTCATTCATTATGGTCGCGACTGATTTTCCTTGCCTGGTAAGGAAGTTTATAACGGCACGATATTCGATTTTTTCCATATTTCACTTTTCACTCCTGATTATGTTACTTGGTTGACGATAGCTCAAAGACTAACTGTCTAATAATAATGAAACTTCGTATTTATACTAATCATGAGTCGCTGCACAGGCCACGCCCCCAATGCGCCTACTAACCCCTCTAGAATCCACTCATTCCGCGAATATAAAAACGCTCCCTCGTAGGTTCACGAATTTTCACATTACATTAGTTCTTAGGACCTTCGAAAATGTCAGCACGTGTACGTTTGTTACTTTGGAATAACTTTTCAAAAATACCAATTTTTGTGAGTTGAAAAATTAAAAATTTTCGTCAAAATAAAAGGTTTTTAAATTACCTTTCGCAATATATAAAACACTAGTTCTGAAAGAGCAGAATTCAATCTCACTGCCTTTTATATCAAAATCATTCGAACTCTTAAAGGTAATCCAATTAGACGTCCAAAAGATCACATTTTGCCATGGTTTTCCAAGTTTATAATTCTTCCATAGTTAACTCGAAATAACTAGACAAACTTTGACATTAAATTTGTTCTTAGGACCTTCGAAAATGTCAGTATGCGTACATTTATTAATTTCGAATAACTTTTCAAAAATACCAATTTTTGCGAGTATACCCCTTTGAAAATGTTAAGATTTTCGTCGTAATAAAAAGTTTTTAATTTAACTTTCGCAGCCTGCAAAACACTATTTCTGGTGTAGCAGAACCCAATCTCACTACATTTTATATCAGAATCATTTGAACTCTTTGAGATAATCCATTTTGATGTTCAAAAGTTCACATTTTAGAGTAGTTTTTCTATGTTTACTATTCTCCACGAATTAACCCAAGATAGTTACACGATTTTTGACATTAAATTCGTTCTTAGGACCTTCGAAAATATCAGTAGGTGTACATTGAAAAACATTTTCGCCAAAATAGAAAGGTTTTAATATAGATTACTGCAATAGTATACCGATGTATAATAAAAGTTATTATTATTATTATTATTATTATTACTATTATTACTATTATTACAATTATTAAACCAATCTAGACCTACAGAATAGAACTTTAGGATTGTGTCAGCAAACCCAATTCAGCCACAACGGAAGCTAGTTGTAAATACTACAGATGATAGCAGATGCCCCTTGGTATACATCAAACTAAATAGTTCATGAACACTTGCAAGTGCTATTTGTCAACGACGTGGTCAAAAAGAAACAATACAGAACATTTTGATAATCTAGAAAATTATGAAAATAACCTTCTGTGCTCTCTCTTAGAACTACAGCACCACAGAGGTCTATAAAGTAAGTGATCAGAAGACTAGCTAGAAGCATAAGGAAGACTCGGCATTAAGATTTTCTGTTGTGTTATTCTAGGTAGGATTGCTTTTAACTCATTAGTCCATAGAATTATTGTAATTTTAACTGTTAATTATATAATAAATAATCGTAAACTATTATTTTTTTAGTATATAATATATATATATATATATATATATATATATATATAAAATTAGCTAAAAGTGTTTTGGTCGACCGTTGTAAGATAATCCAAATCAATGAAATTAATTGGGTATTCGGTCAATTGTTAAGAAAATTAAAAAATGAAAAAACTAATCATTTGTTCTATCCTCTATATTTCGCTATAAATTTATAGCTTCCTCAGGAGTTCTTGTAATGTAGTGATACGGATTCTAAGATTCTTGACGCAGTCTATGGTAATCTTAATTTCTAGATTTAATGTTCTGCTTGCTATTCCATCCTGAAATCTATGTATTTCCAAGTTTAGTCTTCTGTTATCACAGTGTAGTAAGTTATGAATATTCTTGTATCCCTGTTTAATATGATTTGTGATAATACTATTAGTCCTACATTTTAATAAAAAGGTTTGCCTATTTAATTTATTAGCCAGTTTGGTGTTCAACGACGCCCATTGTTTCATTATTGTACATGTCTCACTTCCATATATGTTTGTTATATCTTGAAAAAAAACCCATCATAAACATGGAAGTGAGACATGTACAATAATGAAACAAGGGGCATCGTTGAACACCAAACTGGGCAATAAATAAATAGGCAAACCTTTTTATTAAAATGTAGGACTAGATTAAATCTAGAAATTAAGATTACCATAGACTGCGTCAAGAATCTTAGGATCCGTATCACTACATTACAAGAACTCCTGAGGAAGCTATAAATTTATAGCGAAATATAGAGGATAGAACAAATGATTAGTTTTTTCATTTTTTAATTTTTTTAACAATTGACCCGAATACCCAATTAATTTCATTGATTTAGATTATATATGTATATATATATATATATATATATATATATAAATATTTTTATTTGAAATCACTCAATATGTATGAATTATTTATAAACACGTAGTCTGTATATTTCAAAAAAAAAATAAAACAAAAACACTCTCTTTTCCATTTAATTAGCCACACAAACTAATCATATGCCTCGAGATGTTACGGATTTAACATTTAAAAATATTTACAAGCCTATACCCACTAGTAACGTGTATATTTACGGCATTTGTAAATCTAGCGTAAAATTAGGTAGTGGCAACTTGGCTACTGGTGCAAGTTTTGACGCTGGTCTGCCTAATATTTCACTGTCACTATTTTAACACTACACACAAGAACACCTGTACCTTTCACTCTCGAAGACACAATGCATTTACGAAATCGCGTCTGGAATAATGGGTTAATTAAGTTACGCCATGAATTCGAACTGTATGAATATTTGTAGATTTTCAGGAGTCTGTATAACCGGTGAAACAGGAGTCAAAATACTCGAGCTTTAAAAAGAAAAGTTCATATCAAGATATCAATATGAAAGAGTATGCTAAATACAGATTGGGAAATAAGGTAGATTGTAAGAAAGATTAATTTCGTGACTGGCATTTAAGGCAAATAAAGTTTTATGAATACTACGTTTTCGTATTATTTTACTATATTTTTCTGTATTATTTAATAAAATCTGTACTTTTAAGTACAAAAATAAAATGAGTGATCACCAAGGTTCTAGCAAACAGTTAGTATCACCACCCAGAAAGTGTGAACGACTGGTTTTGAATATCTCGTACATATAAAATGTAAACGCTGCAAACTCCAGCAATTGGAACGATAGCAAGTGTAACGAACATTGCTGAAACGCCAAGTAAGTTGCAGGTATTACTTCTATTATAATATATTATAAGGAATGTATTGTAGGCCTAGCCAAATCAACTGTATATCGAGTTATCCAAGAATATAAACAGACAGGTCAACCCTACTAAAGAACGAGTAGACAGGCCATTCAAGGCTTCTAGAATTTAATGAATTTGTACTGTACGTTTCTTTCTAAAAACGAACCAATACTTAATAAAATATTGGGAGAAATAACTAGAAATGAGTCCTTGCCAAAAATTAGTCGAGAAACTCTGCACAGATTCTTGAAACTCCTTAATTTTAAGTGTTAATGAAAAATTGTTCATGTAGTAACATTAATCACTAAGGTTGATATATAACCCCTTTCCACATTAACTTTTGTAATTCTGTATATGCATTTCGACAACTAAGTTGTCATCATCAGCAGACAATTGCAAAGTGTCGCACCTGGTAAAACACGGCGAAAAATACCTGTACGAAAAACAAACTCCGTACGCGATCTACACCGCTGAGAACCAAGATGTACACTGTGTGTTTGTTTCATAAGATTTTTAAAAATTGTTTTCCTTAAACTAGGATGAACGACATTGAAAAAGGAACACGGACACGACCGATAAGTACCTGCATGTGATTTATTATAGTGTTCCTCTTTCTCTGACATTAAGCAGACCGAAAAGAGTCGTTTGTATAGGTCCGGTGTCATTATTATTCACCACATGGCTTTTATTCTTTAAAATGTGCATGCTTTCATACGTGTCTAATTCTCGATAATTATACACGTTCTTTATCAAATGTAAACAATCCATATTAACACTGTGGTTATTTTCTAATACATGCCTTGCCATACCTGATTTTTCTGGTCGGTTGAATTTTATGTGCGCAAGGTGTTCTTTATACCGGGTTTCGATCGATCTTTTAGTTTGGCCGATGTATTGTTTACTGCAATCTAAACATTCAATTCGGTAGATTCCCGACTTTTTATTTTCTTCGATTTTGTCTTTTGCATTTCCTAAAATGGTTTTAATTGAATTATTGGTGCGAAAACAAACTTGAAAACCGCGCTCTTTAAAAATACTATTTAAATTTTTTGTCATACGATGATAAGGTAAACAAACAAACTGCTTTCCCCGATTGCTCTGTGGTGATAGACATGTGGTGTCACGGATTGTTTTTCTTATGTTAGCCTTTCTAATTAATCCATTGATTATTTCCGAATCAAAACCATTGTATCTCACGATATTCTTAATGAAGTTCAATTCTCTTTCATATCTTACATTTGTTAGTGGGAAATTAATCAAACGATTAATAAGAAAGTCGAATGAAGCCATCTTTTGTTGCATGCTATGATTTGAGTCCGCCGTGATGAATCTATTGACATTGGTTTCTTTTCGGAAAATATCAATTTCTATTTTGAAATTATTCCTAATAACTAAGGTGTCCAAAAAAGGCAACTTATCATTGTTTTCTTTTTCTACTGTAAATTTAATTGTCGGAAATTTTGAATTTAACTGTTTAACGAAATCATCCAAGTTGCATTCACGTGTATTGAAAATCGCGAAAATATCATCGACATACCTGACCCAAATTCTTGGAAAATATTTAGCTTTATGTTTTAATTCAATTTCAAAGTTACTCATAAATAGGTCTGCTATGAATGGAGGAAGATAATTGCCCATTGCAGTTCCCTGTTTTTGTTTTTTTTCAATGTCGTTCATCCTAGTTTAGTAAAACAATTTTTAAAAATCTTGTGAAACAAACACACAGTATACATCTTGGTTCTTAGCGGTGTAGATCGCGTACGGAATTTGTTTTTCGTACAGGTATTTTTTGCCGTGTTTTACCAGGTGCGACACTTTGCAATTGTCTGCTGATGATGACAACTTAGTTGTCGAAATGCATATAAAGAATTACAAAAGTTAATGTGGAAAGGGGTTATATATCAACCTTAGTGATTAAGTTAATCAACCATAGGCTCCATAAAATTCAACCATGCTGTAACATATTCATATATAATTTATGTATATTTCAGATATGTAAAGCGTAACAAGAAGAATATGCTAATAGAAAAGGACGAAGTTTTCAGGTGGAGAAGAAAATATCTGGCAACAATAAAACATTACAGAAATGAGGGTCGCCCAATATTTTACCTAGACGAAACACAGTTAAATGAGGGACACACAAAGGAAAAAGTTTGGATTGATGCACGTATAGCAAGTGCACGACAAGCTTTTTTTGAAGGATTATCCACAGGATTAGAAAGCCTTAGTGGTAAAGGCCGGCGATTAATAATACTCCACATAGGAACTGAATTCGGATTTGTGGAGGATGGACTGTTGTTTTCTGAAGGTAGAAAAACAGTTAAATTACCATAATGAAATGAATGGTATTATTTTTGAGGAATGATTTGAACAAGTATTACCAAGGTTGCCAGATAATGCTGTTACCATAATGGACAATGCATCATATCATTCACGCAGAGTGGAAAGTCTCCCAACTTCTTCATGGAGGAAAGCTGTAATCCATGACTGGTTACGTTCCATAAATATTGAGTATAATGCAGAAATGTTACGTGCTGAATTATTGCATTTAGTACATCTTCATAAGGAACAATATAATATATATGTAACTGATCAAACGACAACTGCTGCAAACAAAACTGTATTGTGGTTACCACCATATCATCGTGAACTCTATCCAAATGAAATGATTTGGGCGCAAATAAAAAGCGAAGTTGCTTCGAAAAACACTACATTCAAAATGTCAGATGTACGAGAACTTTTGATGGAAGCAATCACAAATGTTACAATGGATAATTGGAAGAATTGTATCAGCCATGTGATTAAAGTAGAAAAAAGAATGTGGAACTTAGATGGGTTAATGGATAATACTGTGGAACTATTTATTATTTGTGTTGAAAACGGCGATAGAGAAAGTGATTTATTGTCAAGCACAAATGAATCCGTTTAGTTTATATTGTTAATGTTTCTATATTTATAATCTTTGTTGTATTTTTGTTGGAGTTTCATAATAAATTTTAACAGTAGTTTACACTACCTTGAATTTCACAAATAAATTTGATATGAATATCAATAATTTACGACTTACAATATATATATATATATATATTACTTTTCTATTGAAAAGAAAATTTCATGAAATATTTATTTCAATAATATTTAATCTTAATTTTGGATAGCTTGTACATATATCCAAAAAATAACGTTTGTACAATCATACTTCATTAAATTGATTTTTTTTTAAATTTATTTTTATGTAAAAAAGAAAAAGATTGATATTGTTGACAAACTACTACATTCACAACTGTTTATGTTTCATTTCGATGGTAAGTTACATTTTTAAGCTGTGTTCCGCGTTTTAGCGGGATATTTGAAATCACTCCTTTTTATTCTGTATAGTTCGAAGCTATTGAGCTATGGTAGAAACGCGATGAGTAAAAAATACGAGAAAAACTGAGTCTTTCATTAGCGAAACTAATTTTGATTATTAAATTATTAATTACGCAAAATAACCTAAGTAAAGTATCAAATAGATAACACATACATGCTAGTCGTGCAGTTCCAAAGCAAAATATGCACAAAATTTCAACACTAACGTATCTAAAGACACAAAACGCCTTCGCGAGATTTTAAACAACACTGCAGTCCAGCTGATGCACCTAGAACAACTTTCGATGGTAACAACACTATAAAAAAAAAGTAAAATATTACATTAAACACGTGCCGCGTGTAATAAAGTGAGTTATTTCTGTATCTCCCATCGGTACTCCTCTTAATGCCACTTACTTTCTTTTTATATGGTTAATTAATTGTTATCGCAATATTATTAGATTAGTGAAATGCTGGTGCTTTTAAAATTGTCGCCTCTTCAATTATGTACAATTAAAATGCCGTTATCCTTTAGTTATGCATTATTAAAACTGTTTCGTTATTCATATTTTCTAATGTACGTTTTGGCTTGTAGGTATTGGATTTAAATTAGCTTCGATACAGGTTTTCTTAAAATAGGTGCATATTACCGTCTTACTTTGAGGATTTGAAATTGGTTGTAATAAACTTTATTGTAGCTGTGAGGACTGTCAATGGAGAAGAGGCTGAATGGCATAAATTTTTAATATATTTTTCCATACACATCAGAAGACATTTATGGTCTTAACGCTAGCCTCTGATACACTCATTACACATATTTCATCACTCAAACACTGCAATAAATTTGTATAATACTCGCCGATGATTTTTTTCCATTCTGAAGATAAAAAATAAAAATTACCCCACGCGCATTCCAAAAAAAAACTGACGCCATGACCTTGTCTGCGGATGGAACTGCCTCCATCTTCTTTGGAACTTATTCTTCCTTTTCGATCCATTGTTTTTACTGTTCCTTCGTCTCTTTTGTGAAGTGATAGACCCATGTTTTCATACATGGTTAGAATGGTCGCAAAAACTCGGTTTTATTGCTGCGAAACTTCGCCAAACACTGAATCGAAAACGTTTTTACGACGTTGTTTTTGTTCCATTTGTGTGTAATCGAGGCATTCATCTTGCGCACAGCTTTCTCATGTCCAAATTGTCAGTCAACACTTTTTAAAATGCCTACCATATCTATTAGCTCGTGTACCTTCAGTTGAAGAATTTTTTTCACCATTTCTGGCGTAGTCACCTCAATTTGATCGACCAGTGCAATGATCGTCGATGCAGCTCGTATGGCCTAGTTTAAACTCTGTCATCCAATATTTTACTGTTGTAATCGAAGGAGCAGACTCCACTAGAATAGAATCTATCTCCGCTTTGATACTGGTTGGACTGAGGCCTTCCAAATGAAAGTATTGTCTCACATAATAATGATCATGTTTACAAATTCACTGAGAGAGTTCACTATTGATGACTGCCGAATAAATACTAAAAAACATAGCGTCGTAGTTTCAAATTTAAGGTTGGTATTTTCTACCATAGTCGTTCTTTTCAAACAAACAACCACCTATCTATACGTCAGGTCGGGTGCTTCTGAGACTACTCTCGTTTATTGTTAAAGAAGGTGAAACTAAGTATCCAGAAATTATTTACTACTACATATAGCGCAAGAGACCTTAGAAGCCCATGGCTTGGTTATATACTTGTCTCCACTTCTTTTGGGCTCCTGTTAGTTTTCCCATCAATGCCCGATTTTGTTTTTCTGCCTGAACTGTTGTAAACCAAGGTGCAGACTATCGCAGAGTAGAGTGTAACTCCTTCTATACTTGTCGGACTGAGGCCTTCCAAATGAAAGTATTGTCTCACATAATGAAGACCATGTTTACAAATTCACTGAGAGAGTTGACTATTGATGACTGCTGAACAAATACTAAAAAACATAGCGTCGCAGCTTCAAATTTAAGGTTGGTGTTTTCTACCATAGTCATTTTTTTCAAACAACAACCACCTAGCTATACGTTAGGTCAAGTACTTCTGGGACTACTCTCGTTTATTGTTAAAGAAGGTGAAACTAAGTATCCAGAAATTATTTACTACTACATATAGCACAAGAGGCCGTAGAGGTCCATGACTTAGTTACATACTTGTCTCCACTTCTTTTCGGTTCCTGTTAGCTTTCCCATCAACTCCCGATCTTATTTTTCTGTCTGAATCCATGCAGTTCGAGGTCTGCCCTTGCTTCTTCTTCTGATCACTCCTCTTGTTAGGACTCGTTTTGCTGGTTTTTCTTCTTTCATCCTTGACACGTGTGTCAACCATCTTAATCGCTGACTTCTTATAAGTTCGCTTATAAGAGGTTTCATGTATAGGCATTTTAATTCTTAGTTAATTTTTCTTGTCCATAGTCCTACTTCATTTTTTCCTCCGTAGATTTTCCTTAGAGCTTTCCTTTCCCATATCTCCACCGACTCTTTTTCTCTTGCATGCAGTTTCACATCCACATGTCGCCGTGTGTCCGACGACTGTTACATATACTATATTCTTTCTTTGGGTTTCAATTATCCAAAATCAAAATAAAAAGAAGCAGGAAACGTTTAAAATGTGGTCATTCAAATTCGATTCTTAACATAATTGAACTTAAAGAAATAAAGATTTCTTGTGAAGTAGATCGATATAGAATTCGCTCTTGATACATATTTAAGTTATTTATTATTACTTGGTACAAATGATGTTATTTTTGTAAATACCGCATATCAAAAATTAAAATTTAACTTTGATTTGTCCAGGGCGCGCCTTCATAGGACATTACCTATGTCTATGGTGACATTGTCAAACTACGCTTCTTGT
The DNA here is from genome assembly GCA_031893035.1 of Dermolepida albohirtum. Taxonomy (NCBI): domain Eukaryota; kingdom Metazoa; phylum Arthropoda; class Insecta; order Coleoptera; family Scarabaeidae; genus Dermolepida; species Dermolepida albohirtum. The sequence goes on from JAVIWB010002990.1 coordinate 97,354, forward strand.
CAGTAGCTGCAGAAAAAGTACAGGACAAAATTCATTTATGTGTCACCAATATCTATGACATACAAAGCATTTACATAGATTGTCACCCATATATTACAAATTGCGATAGACGTGCTATTTAAAAATTTAAATCAATATTACATGCGTATTTCACTGGTACTTTTATATTTAAAAAAATACTTATAAATAAAGTCTCCAGTACTAATCTCGTACTATACAAAGACCAATAATATTTACGTTAGAGTTTTTTCTTTCTATCACAAATATCGCACGATATTGCTCACCATTTCTACTTGAAAAGCAGATAATAATCCGCATTTGATACTCGTTAATATAGTACATTATTAATAAAAATTATTCTCTATTAAAGAATGCGAGCATCACACCATTGTTCAGGTCGTATACCCAATATTACATAAACTTGGCAACTCTAGTCACATTTCTCAGTTGCCAAGTTTTAATACCTATTCACCGAACCTACCGCACAGACTAAAAATCAACTACTTCTCATGTTACAAAGCTGCGTCAGAATGTGTATCGTATCTGTCGTCATGAAATTTTACATTTGCGTACAAATATTGCTGGCAGGGGAAAAATATATATTTTATACGGTGTAACGATAGTGCGTTTGACCATATGATTATTTCCTCACGTGGATGTATACGTAAATACGTCTTCCGATACATTTACGATTGTAAATTCGATGTGAAACGTTCGATTAACTGCATCGCGGTAGTTAAGTGTTATAGGAGTTGTAAAAACGTCAAGAGAGATTATAAAATGTTTATAAGACACATGTATTACGAGGATGGTTTGGTAACTACGTCGTCTAACAAAACAAATGCAAAAAAATGTTTTATATATCAATATGGCCTCCAGCTCAGTTAACCTATTCCAACGATACTCCAAATTAGCAATACCTTTGTAGGTCGACGAATATAAGTCCTTGAAATTGATATTTACAGCAGTTATTACCTCGGACTTGAGTTAAAAATCTCTTTCTATTTAAATATTATTTTCATGTACAATGTAGTTTTGGAAATAGGTGAAGCCAAATCTGAATCACTGAAGGTTGATATATAACCTCTTTCCGCATTAGTTTTCGTATTTTAAGTTGTCATCGTCAGCAGATAATTAAACAGTGTCGCACCTGGAAAGCTACGGCAAAATATCCGTACGAAAACAAATACCGCACACGATCTGTACCGTTGGAAGCCAAAACGCATACTGTGTGCGGTTTTCGTACGGGTACTTTTTGGTGTAGTTTTCCAGGTGCGATACTGTTTAATTATCTGGTGATGATGACAACTAAGTTGTCGAAATACGTATAGAGAATGAGAAAATTAATGTGGGAAGGTGTTATATACCAACCTTCAGTGATTAAGTTAATCAACCATAGGCTCCATCAAAATTACCTACAAGCCAGATCTGGTCAATAGGACGAACTAAGTACTAATTAAAATCCCAATTCATGTAATTTGAACACGGCGATTGTAGACATCTGGACGGGTGTGTTATCCTAATGGGAAAGTATTTGGTGGCCATCAATACGTACTTCGCTCATCTGTATTTCAAATTAAATCCTAATGTTTTAATCACCGAGAGACACATGCGTTGAATGGGCCAAAAGTCACCATGGGGTTTAAAAATTTAATAACTTTTGCGTTTATAAATTTTTTTATTTTTTTTTTTTGAGATTATGTAAATAACACTTGGAGAATAAATAATGGAGAGATTCACAACTGAACAAAGAACCAGAATAATAGAATTTTATTATTTAAACCAACGATTAATTATTTTAATGCAAAGAGCATATCGTCGACATTTTAACGTCAGAATTTCGCCCTCTGAAGCAATGATTCGTTGCTTAGTTCATCGTCATCACCAACATGGCACTGTAAGAGATTTGCTTCGAACCGGTAGAGCACGTTTAATTCGCACTGCGGAAGATATTGTGCGCATAGAGGAAAGTGTTAATGAAATACCAGAAACATCTACCAGAAGGCGTTCTGGTCGTACGTCATTACGGCGCATTTTAAAAAAAGATTCGATGTTATTCCTATACAAGGTGCAATTGGTGCAAGAACTAAAACCCGCAGATCATCGGCGACGTCTAAATTTTGCAGTTAAATTTCAACAGTTGGCCAGAAATGAAATCAACTTTATTGAAAATCTGATTATGAGTGATGAAGCTCGTTTTCATTTGAATGGCTTTGTTAATAAGCAGAACTGTAGGTTCTGGGGTTCCGAAAATCCAAGAGCCATTCATCAACGCCAATTAGGTGTACAGTATGGCTTTGGCATTACATCTGAAAATATCATTGAGCCTTACTTCTTCGAAAATGAAGATGGAAGTGCTGTAACCGTAAATGGAGAACGGTATCGGTTTATGATAGAAAATTTTTTACGTCCTACTCTTGAAAACAGACCTGAGAGGTGTTCTGCAGGGTAGTCATATGTTCGATACCATTCTTACTTTCTATCAATAACATAAAGCACCACATAAATTTTTCTGACTTTCTTCTCTTTGCTGACGATCTAAAACTCCATGCACCAATTTCCCCTGCATTTGACTGCTTACTTCAATCAGACGTTAATGCAGTTTCTGTTTGGTGTAAACATAATAACGTGTTTAAATATTGAAAAATGTAAAACTATTTCTATCACTAGGTGGCAGAAGAGATACATATACTATTCATATTCTATCGAGGGTTATTTGCTGGAAGTGGATCTTATCAGAGATTTGGGTATCTTCTTTGATTCAGCTTTGACCTTTTCTCAATGACTCACTAGATTGTGAGGTTTTCACTAACGTCAGACGAGGGTTTGCATAAATGTCTTTGTTATCACAGACATGTATCAGATTTTGCCGAGATCTACTCTTAAGTATTCCTGCGCTGTTTGGAACTAACATATCGAATTTCGTACCAATGGAATAGAAAACATTCAGCGAAGTTAATCTGGTACGTAGACTTCCGCGGTCATGGTCCATGCTTCTGGGCTTCCGGGCTGGAACCATGTCACTTGTATATCTGCCGACGTTTCGTACCATTTTTATGGAACATTTTCAGGTGTGAAGATGTCCCATACAAATGGGTACGAAACGTCGGCAGATATACAAGTGACGCGGTTCCAGCTCGGAAGCCCAGAAGCATTCAGCGAAGATTCAATTGTCTTTCGTTTAAGTTCAATATTAATAAATGTCCCTACACATACTTCGAATGATTGCACGGCGTAAAGTATCTTTGCTCGAGTTTAGATTTAAATGACAAGATAGACTGCCTTCCTCTTCTTTCGTTGTTTGGAATACGTGTACCTACGAGGGAGCGTTTTTATATTCGCGGAATGAGTGGGTTGTAGAGGGGTGAGTAGGCGCATGAGGGGCGTGGCCTGTGCAGAGACTCATGATTAGTATAAATACGAAGTTTCATTGTTATTAGACAGTTAGTCTTTGAGCTATCGTCAACCAAGTAACATAATCAGGAGTGAAAAGTGAAATATGGAAAAAATCGAATATCGTGCCGTTATAAAGTTCCTTACCAGGCAAGGAAAATCAGTCGCGACCATAATGAATGAGATGTCATTGGTTTACGGCGACTCTTGTCCAGGAAAAACCATGGTGTACAAGTGGCATAGTTTATTGGAAGGGAATCCCTTGAAGACGACCCGAGGCCGGGCAGGAGCATTGGGGTGACCACGCCAGCACTTATCCAAAAAGTTGAACAAATTGTACTCGAAGATGCTCGACTAAAGAAGAAACAACTCGCAGAAATGGTTGGAGTATCCGATACAACAATTTTTAAAATCCTACACGATCATCTCGGCATGTCTAGGGTCAGCGCAAGATGGGTGCCGAGAATGCTTACGCCGCCGCAAAAACAACAGCGCGTAGAGTGTTCGCGTGCATTTTTGGACCTCTGTAATGAAGACAAGGATGGTGTATTGAGTGGAATTGTTACTGAAGACGAAACTTGGGTTCATCATTATGAACCTGAGTCCAAACAAGACTCCATGCAGTGGCATAAAAAGGGCACAGCACCTCCCATGGAATTTAAAGTGTCACAATCAGCTGGGAAACTCATGGCAACAGTATCTTGGGACTCGGAAGGAATATTGTTGATTGATTATAAAGATAAAGGTGTTTCTATAACCGGAGAATATTACGCTTCAATATTAGAGCGACTAAAAGAAGCCATTAAAGAGAAAAGACGGGGAAAATTGACAAAAGGTGTTCTGCTTTTGCACGGTAACGTGCCCGTCCACAAGAGCCGCGTTGCGTTAGCTGCCCTGCATAAGGTGGGCTTCGAAATTGTGAATCACCCACCCTACAGCCCAGACCTGGCCCCGGGTGATTATTACCTGTTTCCGAAAATGAAAAAAGAGCTGCGGGGTAAAAAATTTACTGCCGATGATGAAGTCAAGGAGGCAGTTTCGGCGTATTTTGCAGATAAAGAGAAATCATTTTTTTATGAGGGTATAAATAAATTAATTGAAAGATGTGAAAAATGTATCCGTCTTGCAGGTGAATATATTGAAAAAGAAAAATAATTTGGTTTTTTTATTTCCACCACTTGTCCCCCATTCCGCGAATATAAAAACGCTCCCTCGTATATTAGAATCTCACAATGAAGATTTATTATCATTGTTTTTCATCCTACAGTTTATGTTTATAAAATTCCAACAAGTCGAATATCTAGGAACGAAATCGATTTGTAATTAGTTTCAAAAAAGAACTTCACTCGTTTTTTATTTCAAAACTAAAGCGAACAAGTGAACGCGACCTATTTTCAATATCTCGAGACAAAGATAATCACTTCTCTCGTCTTCTTTCTAAATGAAATAATAGCGATTTTATGTAAACGATTTTGGCAAGATTTTATTATTTCTTCGTATAATAAAATGCAACAGACGTACATTTACATTTTGTCGTAAACCCACTTGATTCGTTCCCGCCAACAGATACACTGTGCAGTGGAATTTGCTGTTTCGATTTCGAGAAAGGCAGTTAAACATGTTTACTGAAGTATTTAAATATATAGAATGAATAAAATATATTTCGAAATTATTGTTGTTGCGTCGTGAGGGACCTAATAAAATAGAAACCGATGCTCTATTTCGAAAACTAAGAACCACCTCGTAAAATTGTTAGTGTTTGTTTAACGAGAATATTTTCAAAAAAACTTAAAAATTTATATAGTAAATATACCGTGCTTTCATATTAAAATGCTAAAAACACCGTATCATATTATATTCGGGTCTTTGTCACCATGGATGAGATATGGGTCCACCACTACACGCCAGAAACGAAACAGCAGTCGAAGCAGTGGGCGGAAACCGGTGGTTCAGCGCCAAAGAAAGCGAAGTCGATCGCATCTGCCGGAAAAGTCATGGCCAGCGTACTTTGTGATGCAAAAGGAATCTTGTTAATTGATTACCTTGAAAAAGGCAGAACAATTACAGGCGTATATTACTCTAACTTTCTTGCCCAGCTGGATGCCAAAGTTCGCGAGAAGAGGCCTAGTTTGAAGAAGAAAAAAATCATTTTCCATCAGGACAACGCACCCGCACACAAGGGTGCGTTGGCGGTGGGAAAATTGCGGGATTTGGGGTACGATTTGCTCGGACATCCTCCCTATTCTCCTCATTTAGCACCCTCAGACTTTCATCTATCCCCAAATTTGAAAATATTTATTTCTGGAAAGCGATTCACATCTAACGAAGAAGTTGAAAGGACCGTAGAAGAATATTTTGACAGTCTTCCAGACTCTCACTTCCGGGAAGGAATATTGATGTTAGAAAAACGCTGAACTAAGTGTGTTGAACTCGAGGGAGATTATGTAGAAAAATAAAATCATTTTTTAAATTTAAATCGCAGTCTTTTATTGTCAGGCCGAGAACTTTTCACCTTGCCCACGTATAAACCGGGGCATTTTAGTAATCTAAAGAAATTTTAACATACGCGTATTTAAGCTGCAACAATTATTTTTGTAATTAATACAATTTCTTGAAAGTTTCAGGAATTCTACATAAATAGTATTAGTGTTGCTTTTTTAGTATGATAGTTAGTGAAACGGCTTCTTTTGTATAATAGTACTTCACAGAATTTGCACATATATTGTGTTTCTCTCTTTACGCCATGCATTACATATTCTCGTGGGTTACTTTTTATTTTTTGTTGGCCTTAGTGTTTCCGGGGCGTGTTTTTCATATCACCAAATAATCTACCAGCTGGCGCTGAAGTTGGACCAGTAGTTTGTGATGTCGGCTGCATTTCATCAGATTCCGCGGTTAATCATGCCCTTACAACTGACAATAAGTAGTTTTTATACACTTTTATTTGAATGTATTCGTTATTTTTTGTTATATTTTGTATTACAATGATATAAAGTACAATAAATCTTTTTTTATTATCAAACGCAGTACCTCTGGCTGTAACAAAAAAGTTTCTTCATAGTATATTACATTTACTGCCACATTTTAAAATAATTCTTTTGATCGTTGACAAATTACGTTATAAAACTTTAAATAAATAGTACGTGGAAAGAGTTATGGCCAATAATTCATGTGTTTGGCTCTACTGTGTGATATACAAAACGCATAGATGCGGCACCGAGTTGGTGGCTCGAAAGTTCAAATTTTTCCAATTTATTTAGTACTACTTTTGAAATGCCTTCGGCAGTACGTTATTGTATTGTTCTGAAAGCTAGTCAGATTGAAGATGACGATTTAAACGATTACATTGTACGAACTATGACATTAACAATGGAATTTTTTTTTACAACCTGTCGCTTCGTCTGCATATAACCAGGTTTTTTTATTTTTTAATTCCGATTTAATTTTATTTTCAATAAATTCACGAGCGGGTGGTAAACATACATACGAGGGAGCGTTTTTATATTCGCGGAATGAGCGGGTTGTAGAGGGGTGAGAAGGCGCATGAGGGCCTGTGCAGCGACTCATGATTAGTATAAATACGAAGTTTCATTGTTATTAGACAGTTAGTCTTTGAGCTATCGTCAACCAAGTAACATAATCAGGAGTGAAAAGTGAAATATGGAAAAAATCGAATATCGTGCCGTTATAAAGTTCCTTACCAGGCAAGGAAAATCAGTCGCGACCATAATGAATGAGATGTCATTGGTTTACGGTGACTCTTGTCCAGGAAAAACCATGGTGTACAAGTGGCATAGTTTATTTAAACAAGGAAGGGAATCCCTTGAAGACGACCCGAGGCCGGGCAGGAGCATTGAGGTGACCACGCCAGCACTTATCCAAAAAGTTGAACAAATTGTACTCGAAGATGCTCGACTAAAGAAGAAACAACTCGCAGAAATGGTTGGAGTATCCGATACAACAATTTTTAAAATCCTACACGATCATCTCGGCATGTCTAAGGTCAGCGCAAGATGGGTGCCGAGAATGCTCACACCGCCGCAAAAACAACAGCGCGTAGAGTGTTCGCGTGCATTTTTGGACCTCTGTAATGAAGACAAGGATGGTGTATTGAGTGGAATTGTTACTGGAGACGAAACTTGGGTTCATCATTATGAACCTGAGTCCAAACAAGACTCCATACAGTGGCATAAAAAGGGCACAGCACCTCCCAAGAAATTTAAAGTGTCACAATCAGCTGGGAAACTCATGGCAACGGTATTTTGGGACTCGGAAGGAATATTGTTGATTGATTATAAAGATAAAGGTGTTTCTATAACCGGAGAATATTACGCTTCAATATTAGAGCGACTAAAAGAAGCCATTAAAGAGAAAAGACGGGGAAAATTGACAAAAGGTGTTCTGCTTTTGCACGACAACGCGCCCGTCCACAAGAGCCGCGTTGCGTTAGCTGCCCTGCATAAGGTGGGCTTCGAAATTGTGAATCACCCACCCTACAGCCCAGACCTGGCCCCGAGTGATTATTACCTGTTTCCGAAAATGAAAAAAGAGCTGCGGGGTAAAAAATTTACTGCCGATGATGAAGTCAAGGAGGCAGTTTCGGCGTATTTTGCAGATAAAGAGAAATCATTTTTTTTATGAGGGTATAAATAAATTAATTGAAAGATGTGAAAAATGTATTCGGCTTGCAGGTGAATATATTGAAAAAGAAAAATAATTTGGTTTTTTTATTTCCACCCCTTTTCCCCCATTCCGCGAATATAAGAACGTTCCCTCGTATCAGCGAGGGAATCCCGTCTGCATTCTCGGCGCCCGCCTATTGAAGCGTCGACCGAATTCCCGCCCTCTAGTACTAAAAGCAGTATTGAAACATACAAAATTTTAAACTCCATTTTATAAATTGTGGAATATTTTCAACGGATATTTTAGTGTTGTAACTTCAAAATCAAAAAAATTAAATTACATACACACATCATAAAAGTTTAAATACATTTATTTTAGATATATATCAAATTTTGAGACATGTGTAGAGAATAGTAACAAGCTTTTGACTTGGCAAAGGTTTGTATAAATTCGAAAACCGTTTCTTTAAAATATTTTCGGAAAAATTTTAGATCGATGAGGAACCACGAACATTTTAAAACGAAAGATTTTTTTCCAAGAAACATTTGAAACATATACATGAAGTAGGTTGACCGTGACAGATGATATGTTGTCGACAGATGCATTATGTTATTTTTGTATTAGATAAAACGGAAAAAAAATTCGATTTACTAGCGTTTCCATCGGTCAATATTTGGAATTTTTTTGACTATCTTTGATGGCAGGTACAGACTTATTTTTTGTAAATGCTACAAATAATAAAATGATGCATTTAACCTACAATACATCAACTTTATATATACATATTTTCATTTGATAAATTGTTTTATTTACTTTTTAAAAACTAGAATCCATCAAATATCGATGTATTGTAGGAAAAGAAAAGAAAAAAAAACGATTAAGTTACTTGATAAAGGAGGGAAAGCCCCGAATTATATTTCAGATATATAAGGTTGATATATAACCCCTTGCCACATTAATTCTAGTATTCCGTATACGTATTTCGACAACTAATTTATCATCATCAGCAGAGAATTAATCAGTGTTGCACCTGGAAAACTACGGCCAAAAACCCACACGAAACAAAGTCCGTACACGATCTGTACCGTCGAAACGCACACTGCATTTTACAATTTTGACCTTTTGTCCGGTATATTTCTAGACTTATTACATATCCAGACTTACTTTCGCACGAAGTCCATAACAACGACCCTAGTTTTATAATCTTAGCAGGATTATACGTTCTATATGACAGCCTTCATCTCCAAGGAAGCATTCCTTCATCTAAATAAACCTCGCCTTCTGACGAATAAAGTTCCATAATAATGCTTGAAATTTTGGAACAAAGTGGTCCAAAATAAGTTGAATTTTTATTAATCTGCCAGAATCAGCTTTTGTTTGGTTGTTGTTTCTGTACAGGGATTTTTAGACTAATAATTTTAAATTTTACTATTTTTTAATTGCGTCATTATAAGTCCAAGAAATCGCTTAATTTCTATAGTGGTAACATGGGTTCACTTTAATGCATTTTTGGAACTTTATACTTTTCTCTTTGATTATCATACGTATTTGTTTCATGATATGGATACAAGAAGTTATAGTTAAAAATAGCTCAGTTGTATCGACCATATTTTCAGGACGTTTTTTATTTAGAGTCGCGTTTGGAATATTTTTCAAAGATTTTAACCATTGTGGTGCATCGGTATTATTTCACACAGCATTAGCGTTAATTTCTGACTCACTGTCAATACTTTCATTTTTGATAGGGAGAATATCACTGTCATCATTGCCACTTTCCTCACATCTGACTTCTATAGTTTCACGATCACTTAGAATGTAATTCTGCTGGAGCCTGTGGTTGATTAACTAGATTACTGAAGGTTGATATATAACCCATTGCCACAATAATTTTCGTTTCCTGTATAAGTATTTCGACAATTAAATCGTCATCATCAGCAGATAATTAAACAGTGTCGCACCTGGACAACTACGGTAAAAATACCCGTACGAAAACACATTCCGCACACGATCTGTACCGTTGAAAGCCAAAACGCACACTGTGTGCGGTTTTCGTACGGGTATTTTGCTGTAGTTTTCCAGGTGCGACGCTGTTTAATTATCAGCTGATGATGACAACTTAGTTGTCGAAATACGTATACAGAAAACGAAAATTATCATGGCAAAGGGTTATATATCAACCTTCAATGATCTAATCATTTAGAATGGCTGATACTTCATTATGAAATTCGTTTTCAAATTATTATTCTGTATCCATTGTGGCAAAAATAAAAACAGAAATAAAAGGTGAAAAATTGTCCACTGCGATGTATTTAACCCATTGCGATCGACATATCCACTACCAAGTAGTTAAAACAATTATTACTGGATGTCCAGTAAAAAAGAAACTATTCTTCGAAGATAAATTGCGAGGTTTCTTAATTTAGACATCTTTCTAAGGAAGTAGAGAGTAATAAATACTTACGACACCTCCCGACCATAAAATAATAAATGTACTCGGAGAAAACGATCGTGCCGCCATAGTGGCAACATCTGACTGTAAAATAAAATTTTAAGTGTCCCACTCTGGCAACCGATCACAAAGGATTAATTGTCCGCAAAACACTTATATTAATACAATATACTCGATAATAAATGTAACAGTGTACTAGTGTTATACATAATCGCGTTATTTGAGAAGTTAACAGCCAAGCGTACATTTGTCGTCAAGCGAGAATTATACGTTCCCGTTGGAAACGCACTTTTTTAAAAACGACAAAGCTCGTTTTCCGATGCGAATATGTTAACTTTGGATACATATTCACTCTTTGGCTTCTCTTTAACTGAGCCAGTTGTGTTTGTTCTGAATATTGTGACATTATTATTCAATGACCCTCTCTGATAGAGATTCGCCCCATTATGAAAATTTTAAACACCACATAAATACGAAAACTGAAATTGGCACAATCGAAACAAATAAAACTAAAGGCAATAATGTTGTAAAGCCACAATAGTTTCGCCATTCAATGGCTTCATCAGGTGGATGAAAATTAAAATTGTGAAAAACTATTTCTCCATAAATCAAAAAGGGTACACTAATGTTCGTATTTTATATACTACTGTGGGCAAAAAATAGTAAGACTTTGTTCCTAATTTTTAAATTCTTAATTTATTCTTCCAAATCTATTTCTTCCCCCTCAAAGTAATCCCCCCTGGCCCCAATACACTTGTGCCAACGTTTCTTCCAATTCTCGAAACAGTTGTTAAAGTCAATTTCATTAATAGCCTTCAATGCGCGTAGCGATTCACGCTTAATGTCTTCAATTGACTCAAAACGGTTTCCCCGGAGCGGTCGTTTGAGTTTGCTGAATAGCCATAAGTCACACGGAGCTAAATCAGGCTAATACGGTGGTTGCGGCACGATATTGGTTGAAAATTTGGCGAAAACCTCGCGAAGAATTAATGCAGTATGCGACGGTGCATTATCGTGGTGCAAAAACCAAGAGTTGTCGGCCCATAATTCTGGTCTCTTTTTACGAATAGCATTGCGCAAACGACGCATAATACTCAAATAGTATTCTTTGTTGACAGTTTGGCCGGTCGGAAGGAATTCGGCCGATTGATCGTCTGTTTCCGGGTCATAAGCGTAGATCCAAGTCTCATCTCCAGTTATGATGCCTTTCATTTTGTCTTGATAGTCGGAAAGCATTGTTTCACAGACGTCAACGCGACGCTGTTTTTCGAAAAAATTGAGTGATTTTGGAACAAATCATGCTTTCACTTTTCTTAGGTTTTCACTGATCCTTCCAATATTCTAACGATGCCAGTAAGGTCTCTGACTGTTAATCATCGATTCTCAAGCACCAATTCCTTGATTCTATTGACGTGTTGATCATCAGTTGATGTTGATGGCCGTCCTGGACGTGGTTCGTCATCAACGCGTTCTCGACCCTCTTTGAATAATTTGTACCAATCAAAAACACTTGCTCGCGACAAACAATTATCAGCGAAGGCCTTTTGCAACATTCTGAACGTTTCGGCACCAGAAATTTGATTCCGTACACAAAATTTAATGGAAGTTCTTTGTTGAATAATTTCACTCATTGTAAAAATCGCCGAATGCACTTTTTGTACTTCAGAAAGACAAGCGTATACTAAACATTAAAGATTATTTTGATGTGACATTTGGCACAGATGTCACTGACAGTCATAACAACCTAGAAAAACAAATATTTCGACGAATGGGTTTTCGCGCGAAATTTAAATTGAAAAGTCTTACTATTTCTTGCCCACAGTAGTATACCTTTCGACCACTAAGTTGTCATTATCAGTAGGCTATTAATCTCAGTGTCGCACCTGGATCCGCATAGAAACGTCCGTATACGACATTAACCGGCAAAAGCCAAACACGCACTGCAGTGATGATGAGGAATGATTAATTATCTACTGATAATGACAACTTAGTTGTCGAAATGCGTATATAGAATACGAATATTACTGTGGAAAGGGGTTTTATTTACCTTTCGTTAAATAATTCAATCATCACAGTATCCATTAAAATGTACCTATTTTTCGATAATTTTATATTTCATTAACTTGATGAAGCAAGCCATGAAACAATTGTTATAGTTTTATAATAATAATGTTGAAACGCAGTTTTGTACGTATTTATTTATTATATCAATAACGATGTAATAAAGTTGCAACAAGCATCTTGTCCAGATCTTCGAAATCAGATGTGGAAATCAAGCCGAATGTCGAAAAGTTAACTGGATTTTTTCTATTACGCCGACATTATTTATCTGACTTTTACAGAACAGGCACTGATCAATAATAACACGCTATGGGAATTGTTAAATCAAGATTTTCATAGAAAATATGTATTCTGTGATGCGTCAAAAACACAAAATGGCGTTAGTTGTGCTTTGATAGAAGTTCCGCTCATATGAAAACATCTCAAAATGGCTTGATTCGTGGATAGCCTCAAAAGACGAACACTTCTACCGTGACGGTATTCGAGCTCTGCCAGAAAGATGGGAAAAAGTTGTCGCTAGCGATGGGCAATATTTTGAATGATTCATTTGTAAACATTTTTTCACAATAAAGTTGCATTTGCATCAAAAAAAACAGCGAGAACTTAATTGCGCACCTAATACATTACACTGATGGGGGCACTGCGTACTCAGTACGAACCTGACCCGCAGGAAGACAACCCAAGTCTAGTTATAAATCATAAATCGTCCCTTTGAATGGGCTCCTAGACGTGAAAATTGTATACGTTTAACTTTGCCAAAAAATGACAAAAAAATCTGTGTCAACAGTTAATGGTACTAAAAGCAATAATTTGCATAGAATCAATGCGATTTATGTAGTTATTTCTGTTATTTCATAAGTTAATTAATGCTCTGAACGCACTTTGTTTTGCTCGACAGCGTGACTTTAATCATCCTCATTTCAACACACAAACGCGCTCCCTAAATTACAACGGGACATATTAATGCACCTTCTAATTAACTGCCTCTACATCATGCCAAGGCAAGTGTTGGTAACATTAATTATTGTTACCGAAATCACGTTTGCAATTTGAAAATGAACATGCCTTCGCGAGAGTGTTCTCGCGTCGAAGAGAAGTCATTTAAATTAGATAAGCCTTAATAATAAACACCGCTTGATATATGGAAACATTAGTGTTTCGATTTTATTTACTTTCCACTAAATAACGGTGTATTACGGTATGTAAACGGAAGCTCTTCTGAAATCTATTAAAATCACATTTTAGAGTTTAAAATATCGGTTCTCTCGTGAAAGTATCGCCTGGCTTTCAAATAAACTCTCGGCGAGTTGATCTTTTTTGATGGGCGACAGAACTCATTTAGATCGCGAAAATAAGTTATGGGAATACTCTATAATAACGGGTGGCGCAAAAGTAATGCCATAGTTTGAACTGGCTGCCATTTTGTTATAAATGAAAAAAAAGAGCTCCGTTTTCATAAAAAGTTTATTTGAAAGTGTAAAACTGATTTCATTAATTGTAAAAAATTATATCGCTCAAATGGCCACCTTTCGAGTTGATGCATAATTGCGCTCGTTTTACGGCATATTGAATTGTTGCTTGCAAAACATCTGGCTACAAATTGGCGATTTCTTCTTCAAGGTTCGTGGTTTGTTGTAGTAAATGCGATATTTTAAAAAACCCCAAAGGAAGAAGTCTGGTGCTGTTCTAACAGCCGTCCAGATCGCCAGATCTATCTGGCGATCTGGACCGCCAGTTCAAATCTCCAAAACGGGAGATCACCCAACCTGGGAATTGGTGGCCCAATGTGTGTGAGCGGTTGCTCCGTCCTGTTGAAACCAACATTGATCGAGACCCAATGCAGTAACTTGCGGCAAAAAAACCCGTTTAGCATCTCGCTCACTATTTACGGTTACGGTGGTGCCATTGGGGTCTTCAAAAAAATAAGGACCAATCACTTTTTCACGGCAAATGCAGCACCAAACAGTCACTTTGAGGGGATGCAATGGCTCTTCATGCATTTCATGTGGATTCTCTGTGCCCCAGTAATGCAAATTTTGTTTCATAACATAACCACTTAAGTGGAAATGGGCTTCGTCGCTCATTATGATTTTTGATACGGAATCATCACCAGGTTTAACAGAGTATGGCAGTAAGTTAACCTTGTCCGACGGTCAGCAGGCAGCAATTTGTGAACAGTTTGCTCTTTGTAGGGGAACATTTTCAAATCTTTCACTAAAATTCATTACAACGAACGTTAGCTGTGTTCATCGTCGTCTCGTTGATGTTTGTGCATTCTCTCTGACGTCGTCGGCAACATCAGTGATGTTCACGGTCGAACGAGCAATACGAGGTCGGCCACTTCTTGCGATATCTGTAGAGGACTCAGTTTGCACGAGCCGCTGAGCCAAACGCTTAATTGTGGGAGCACATGGAACACTACGACGAGGAAAACGGCGACGAAATTCACGCTGGGCTAAAACAACAGACTGAAAATTTGTCAAATAAGCGGTAACAATTATTCCACGTTATTGAGGTGTGTATCGCTCCATGGCTTTGTGACTAATTCTCTATATATCTACATTATAAATGTCAAAGCACAATAACATTTGACGCCATCTGCAAAAATGGCAGTCAATTCAAATTATGACACTACTTTTGCGCCACCTGTTATATATAACACGAGTTATTAGAAAATAATTTTCAATAACAGGCGACATCTTATATACAAGGATGACTTGACGGAAAGTGAAATAAATGAATTAGGAAATTAGGTTTTTTAAAATGCTTTTCTTCGTCAATGTATTTGTACCAACGAAGCTGAAACGTCGTTAAATGGCAATTTATTTTAAACTTTTTTTAAACCGGTAACTAGAGATGCCAATTTCGAGGTGCGCTCCACTGGCGTACCAAGTCAACGCGCAGCTTTCTCCCTCCGGTCTGCAGTTTCCACAATTTCATCTGCTGTATTACATATTACTATGTGTATTGTTATTCAATTAATTTATTTTATTTTCTACAATCCGTTCGTGAACGTATTGATAAAGGTTTAAATTCTAATTGAAAAATTGGAAACTGGAATTATGGGTGGACCAAATAACAGATCGTAAAAAAATTGTGTTCAAAGAATTACTCGTATTTTGCGCTTATATATACATATATATATATATATATATATATATATAAAAGCGGTAACCCCCAGCTATTAACACACACACACACACACACACACACACAATAACATGGTACGCACAATAGGTTATTTACCTACGAATACTAAGAACCTAAAATCATACGGGACAATCATACCCCACATATATATATATATATATGTATATATATATATATATATATATAAATAAGCGACACCCGATATAAATCAATGACGGCCTAGACAACCCGAGACATCCGTACCAGCTTCACTTGCCGCTCATGTATGGCGTCTAAATATCCTTTCTTTACTAATTTCAGTTTATAAGTATTCTTGGAGATTTTAAGAATTAAAAAAGAATAAATATAATCTGAGTGTGAAATATAAAATATATTTATAGCACAAATTACATTGGAAGCAATAGCTAACTGCGTAATCGAAATAGATAATAAAAAACTCTCACCACATTAATATTTGCATCTCAGATATGTGTTTCGACAAATAAGTTGTTATCTTCAGTAGAAAATAAACATGGACTCGCAGTAAAGCTACTCAAGAAAAAATGGCGAAACAATTTATGTCCACACGAATTTCACAAAAATATACAACTTTACTGTGAAACCACGATCAAGGTTGTTTATTATCTGCTGAAGATAACGACTTAGCTATCAAAATTATATATGATATATGATATATGTATTAATGTGGTTTTTGGTATTTACAGTTCCTAAATGCGATAACTGGTTACATGACGGTCTAATAGACCCCTATTATAGAGAATACATAATAGGCCAACTGTAATCTAAATGCAGGCACTTGGCCATCCTCCAAAAATGCAAAAATTCAAATAATATACATTGACACTTCTTCAAATTATTATTATTTTATGTATGTATCACTTACTTCTGACAGTGTTGTTTCTGTAGTTTGTTCGATTTCTTCTTCTAGGACTGCTGAATCGCCTGCCGGAACGAGAGCCATCTTTTCAGTATTAGAGGTGGTAACTGCGATGTGTTCAAAAGGCAAATTTTCTTCTGTACTAGTTTCTTCTTCGTCAGTCTTATTAGTTATTCTACAATGAAAAAATATATATGCATACTATACTAATAACTTGTAATGTTTATAACAGTTGAACTTTTAGTATGACATACACATAACATTTGTATGATACTAATTACTAAGGAAAATGTCAAAGATTTCGAAAAAGTGAGGTTGAGTAATGAGAAAAATTTCAAAAAATTAGTCGTTTCTCTTTATGGTAATTATTGCGAAATATGATTGCGATTATGTTAAATTTATAGAGTGCGGAATTTCGGTCGGCACTTCGTTAAGCTTGTGCCGAAATCGTAAACGAGTTTTCGTCACTAGTGAGTATATATTTTAAAAATGCCTTATCTCTAGAGGCGAAAAATTGAATCAGTACTTGTCCGATATCTTCTGCGTTTTTGAATTTTTTATAAGGACGGAGACAAGTGATAAAAGCAGGGTGCTAGGTCCGGGGAATATGGTGGATGCGACAGGATTTCCTAGCTCTGTGAGCTTCTGACGAGTTCCCAAAGCAGTATATGGCTTGACATTATCATAAAACAGTATAATGCCCTTCCTATTGAACACCGCCGGACTCTCTTCTTGGAGTGCTGTTTTTAAATTATCCAATTGCTGAGAGTAATTCTTCGAATTCAATTTAACTCAAAATGTCCTCGAATATCCCACTATATACTCAACATTCTCTTACTCGGGCTCAGCTTCGTTATAGAGGCGAAGGGGCCAGGTTTTCCGGATTCATAATATGCCCTTTTCGTTACGATATTTTCCTAGGTAACCTACTTCTCATCCCCAGTTGTCATCCGCTTTAAGAAAGGTTCAATTTTGTTCCGTGCAAGCAGAGATGTGCATATAATGACTACATCATTCAAATTCTTCTCACTTAACTCATGTGGCACCCATCCCGAATATTTCCACAGCAATCCTAGTCTCCGAATATGGTCCGAAACAGTTTGTTGAGCCGACTCAAGCCTTTCCGCAATTTCTGATGTTGTCAAAAAAGGATTTTGCTCTAACATGATCTTGACAGTTTCCTCGTCGATAAAAGATGGTCGCCCAGAACGTAGCTTATCAGAAAAGTCAAAATCATCTATTTGAAATTTTTTGTGGCGTAAATGAATTTTATCAGTAGCCATGAGTACACGATCGCGTCTTACTTAATACCAATATAAATCATCTTCGTTTTACTTAATTTGCTAGGTCAGTATGTATACATTCAGTGATAAAAAGAGTGAGCTAAATATGCGTCAAATGAATACGCACATACTTGGTGAAACTTGTAACCGGAACGGACAGAACTCTCCGGTACACCTAAAACTATACTTTTTTGAATTCGCCTAAACGCGTGCTTTTTAAAACCACAGTCAATCTCTACCTTTTATCATTTCGTTCATTATTTAAAGCTAACTATTAACTCAGCTGTAAGCAGGACTTCATTATTCTGTGAAATTTATTGCTATTATTTTGTTTGTGCTCTTTTGTGGTTATTGGGAAGTATCCAATCAGGGGCACATATACTATTATGTTATTTAGAGTGAAGCAACTATACGTATAGGAAGGAATTATTTTCTTGTATTCATATTAGAGATTATACCAGTATCGAAGCATTTCTTTTTCTCTTAAATACTTATTCATCATAAGCTAACTTTCTCTATACCGTGTAAGTCAAAAGTAATGAACGTACAATGAACTTCTATACAGCTTAACTCCTTTTTTTACTAAAATAACTTTCTTTATAACGTGTAAGTGAAAATTATTGAACATACAATAAACTTGTATAGAGCTTAATTTTTTTTCAACTACGAAAGCGATCCCTTGTCTTTATGATTTTAGTTAACGAAATAATGAACGCATTTATTTTCTCTGATCCGTTATTGTTTCAATATTGGCATAGCGGCCTTCAGGGTAACAATATTGTGGCGTCCTATTACAATTTATTAACAGGGAACCTCCCCCGCTCTCCGCATTATATCTCCGAATTAATTCTTGAGCTAGTTTAGCACCCTGAAAGTCAAGCGGAAGGATCGCAGCTTATGTAAAGATACGGGCGTTTATTTATTGCCCTATTAAGCACAGAACGGGGCGTTACAAGTTGTTAAAATATTCACATATTCTATACGCAGGCGATCTAATTAGTACATTTCTCCTCGATGGTGGCAAAAAAAAAATTGTTTGTACGTCTAGTTGCTTGTCTTGGAACGAAAAAGTTAAATTTTAATAGAACTTCAGGTACGTCAATTCTATTGTGAAGACGATAAAGAAATTTGATATCATTGTGGTGTCTACGGAGCTTTAATGTTAAATGTAATCAATAGTTTGCTATGATTATAGCCTCGAGGAGGATAGTTCCCAGATTGGCGGAAGAAAAGGTACTTTAGAAACCGACTTTGCACTAATTCTAGCGCACAGATATTTGTTTTATAAAGAAGTAACCACGGCAAAGATAAATATTCAAGTTTGGACCTAACAAAGGAAGAATAGGGTGGTAATATCCTGTCGATTGATGAGAAGGATGTGGTGTTGTTAACATTAGAATATATTCTCATACAAAGCCTTTGTACTACTTTAAAGCCTAACATTAAAAATAAATCTTTCCAACTCACTTCCAAAGAACTAGGAAGACGGATTTTTGTATTTAGTTCCGTGTTTTATGTCAACGACCTAAGAAAATAGAAGATAATAGTCGCGTGTATATTTGCTTGTAGAATTTCTTACACAGCATTTCGACAGTTTTTATTGCACTTTTCATTCAATTACTCGTGCAAGAAATAATCGTAACAAAAAACAATTTCATCAATGTTTAAAATTCGAAAACAATTGAAATAATTGCATAATAAACGCATAACTTAAACATTTATTTAAATAACGAAATACCTAATTTACGATTCAGTTGTTTATACAGTATTAATAAAACGCACCTAAAAACGGAGTCGTTAAAAGGGAAAAAAATGCACAGTTTTCTTTTATTTAATGATTCGTAATTAACCTTATTTAAAAATAACATTTTTCGGACATTAGCGAAGTTAAAAATAACACATTAAAAATTATACAACTGTCCATCTGGCAGCAGTCCAGATTAGGCAGGCAATAAAGTCCGGATTGAACAAGCATAAATATAAACCGACGAGAGACTTCACAAGTTCTAATATACCCAATGACATTAGAATTGCTACACCTAGAAGGAACAATTTCCTGGAATTGTGCTTTTGACAACTGAATGACTATATTGACAGCTTTTATGATAACAATTGTATCGTTTTATGTTTGACAGTTTTTGCAAAAAAAAAGTTTTTTCTTTTATTGAGTTGTTAAGAAAACGGTTTATCAGAGCTGATAAGTACAAGTTTTTTTTTTTCAGTTATTGTGTCTTCGCCTACTTCTGTTAAGCGTAACAAAATGCCTCCAATTCGAAGGCGTCAACAATATCACCATCTTAGTGATTTTGACAGGGGTAGAATTGTTGCTTTTAGAGAAGTCGGTTTGGCCTACCGCGAAATTGCCCGCCGTGTTGGTTCCACTGCAATGACGGTAATGCGTGTGCGTAGGGTGTGGACAGAAGAAGGTAGAGGAACACGAAACAGACCAACAGGTCAACCGAGGCGTACCGCAGAGCGTCAAGACAGGCACTTCAGACTACTAGCTCTGCGAGACCGTTTTGCTACTACGCGCCAACTCTGTGACCAATGGTTTGGTGTAGAAGGTTGCATTGTCAGTATGCGAACATTATATCACCGCATTCGAGCTTTTGGACTTGCTTCATACCGTCTACGATTAGTCCTTCCTTTGACTGCAGAACATCGTCGTCAACGTTTGGACTGGTGCAGAGAACGGCAGCATTGGGAAGCAGAATGGCATAATGTCGTATTCAGCGACGAATCGCGATTCTTCTAGGCATGCATGATGGCCGTCAGAGGATAAGACGCCGTCGTGGAGAGCGACGTGATATTGGATTTGCTGTTGAGAGTCATGTGCACAGGACTTTTGGAGTAATAGTTTGGGGGGCTATTGCATATGGAAGCCGATCACCTCTTCTGTTTATTCGGGGCAGTATGACAGCTGCGCGTTATGTTGATGACGTCCTACAAACCACTTTATTGCCTTATCTAGATGGCCGTCCACACGTCCTTTTTCAGCAAGACAACGCGCGTCCACATATTGCTCGTCGTACTATAGACTTTCTACGAGAAGCTGGCGTTAATGTTTTGCCGTGGCCACCCCGTTCACCGGATTTAAATCCCATCGAACATGTGTGGGACATAATGAGGAGAAGACTGACCAATTTGAACCATCCTCCACAAACTCTGGCACAGTTAATCCACCAAGTTCAAGTTGCTTGGAACGAGGTGCCACAAGCAGACATCGACCATTTTATTTTGTCGATGCCTAGACGTGTACAGGAGTGTCTACAGCTACGGGGTTGCCAAACACATTATTGATTTTTTTTCAAATTCATGTTAATAAAATTTCTTGGAAATCTGATCGTTTCATTCTTGACTTAAGTTTACCACATTACCAAAAAATCACTTCTAATGTCATTGAGTATATTTAATGTCAATTTAGTATGTATACGTGTATTAACTGCTTTATCTAATTTTCAACATGTACTTACAATAACGCGCATGAAGATAAGCTATTTTCTATTAAAAGAAAACTGGTAAATATGGGGCTCTAGTGTTGGGAAGTGTTTCGACAACCTTTGGCGTAGAAGATGTCAATTTTTTCGATTTTGCAGACCATTCACTTGTTTAGAAAACGTTCGTTCAACCATGCTCTTGTAATTCTTGAATTATGAGCTGATGCATCATTGCGTATGTGATACATATTGACTCTGGCATTTAATGGAATATTATTCAATACTTCCTCAAACACATTTACGTACGCATTCGTATTTAGTTTATTCGGAAGAAGTATTGGTCGTATAATTTGAAGACTTAAAGTGTCTAGCCAAACATTCACGGATAACTTTCTTTGGTGTCCAAATTCTCAAAAATAGAAATTGCGACTGTTGAAGACACCATCTCTTGTGAACAGGTATTCATCACTCCATGAAATAAGTGCTAAAATATTTGGATCTTTTTGAATTTTGTTTAAAATTGTGTTGCAAAACATTATTCTTTGCTAATTGTTATTTTCATATAATGGTTACGTGCTCTTACCGCTGTAATTAAATTAATTTTAAATTTTCTTATACGAGGGTAGTTTGACAAGTAGTGAGAATGGAAAGGAAAAACGAATTTTTTAAATAGAAAATAATTTTTATTTTTCAATATGTTCTCCTAAAAGAGCAATACATTTATTCCAACGGTGCTCTAATGCCCTTATGCCATTTCTAAAATGCGATTCCGGAAGGCTTGCATGATACTCATTCACGAAGATGATAAGCTCGTCGTTAGACGAAAATTTCTTTCCACCTAGTTCCGTTTTCAATTTTGGAAAAAGGTGGAAGTCGGAAGGGGCTAAATCCGGCAAATAAGGAACATGCGGTACTAATTGGAAATGCAACTCGTGGATTTTGGACATCGCAAATGTGCTGGTAAGCGAGGGAGCGTTGTCTTGGTGAAACAGAATCGTTTCCTTTGCCATTCCTGGCCGTTTAGCACGAATCTCAACATTTAATTTTTGTAGAAGTTCTGCATTGTCCGTTTATTGTGGCACTTTTCTGAAGGTAATCAATGAGCAAAATTTCCTTCGAATACCAAAAAATTCATGCCATCACCTTGTTTGCCAATAAAGTGGTTTTCGCTTTCTTTAGAGGTGCAGAACCACGTTCTAGCCATTGTTTCGACTGTTGTTTAGTTTCCGGTGTACTGTAGTGTATCCAAGTTTCATCGCAAGTAACAAATCGCCTACAAAAATCAACCGGATTCCGCTTATAAAGGTCCAAACACTCATTGGAAATGCGCAAACGAGTGAACTTTTGATCAGTCGTAAACAATCGCGACACCCATCTTGCCGAAATCTTGGAAAAGCCCAATTCTTTCGTTAAAATGTGGTGTACGCGTTCTGTTGAAATGTTTACCATGTCTGTTATCTCTTTCACTTTGAGTCGTCGATCTTGCGTAATAATATTATGGATTTTTATAATCATTTCCTTAGAAGTCACGATTTTGGATTCCCCAGAGCGCGCTTCATCAACACAGCTTGTTCTACCACGTTTAAATTCATTTACCCATCTACTTATTGTGGCGGATGATGGAGCAGATTCACCTAATGTTTCCCGTAACTCATCTTTTATTTCGGTAGCTTTCATACCCTTAATTACGAAGTATTTAATCACCGCCCGATAGTCTGCTTTTTCCATTTTAACAAAACGACGTGTTGCTTCTTTTTCAATCAGCTGTCAAAAATAAACTAATCAACCGATTTATCTAAATATCGGAATGTAAACATATAAATAGGCAACCTAAATTACAGTGCATTTGTTTTACCAATTAGAGCGCCACCTATGTGTCATTCTCACTACTTGTCAAACTATCCTCGTAGACCCATTAATTTTTATAACATTAATCTCTGTCTTAACTTTTCTTTTGTTATTACTAATATTTTTAATATTCTCTTAATTAATTTTCGTTTGTAATAGTTACTTTTAAGACTGTAAAAGCGGTGTTTGCTCAGATGTATTTTTGATTGTACCACGTAGGCACATTAATGTTCGCATTTCGTTTACTGTACACTGTAAGGTCGTATTTTCACCTGTAAAACGTTTAGGAAATATTTCGATACACACAACAATTACCTTCACATCTGCATTGTGAAAGAGTACTATTGCACGTCCTTCTGGGCTATTAAACTTCTACTACCCAAATAAATTGTTCAATAGCGAATAGGTATGAAATGGGTATAAAAGGCTTCCCGTGAGCACTGAAAGAACTGTTGTCTTACTCGGAATGTTGATTTCCTCGGCTATTTATCTAGTACTGAAAGTGGGGTCTTGATGAGCACTGTCTAAAATGCCTTCTTCCACTTGAATCTTATGACAATGTCTTGGTCTACCTGCATCGCATTGACTGAAAACAAATGCGGCTGTGTCAAGGCTCCGATCCAATCTTCGAAATATATTGGTAGATGGGTGCTGTCAGTGTAGATTTCGTACTACATATCTGTTTTTTGCCAAGTGAGCATTTCCATTGCAAACCTCAAATTCTATTCTATTTTGCTTCTGTACTGCTAGAGAATCGTCGCACAGTCAATGCTGAATGGTACACAACTATTTGTTTGCTAACTGTTTTCCAAAAAGTGCGCGGCAAACGACGAAGAGGACGACTCATTCTGCATCAAGACAACGCACCATAGCAAAACACATTTCAAACATCAGAGTTTTTAGCCCCTTTACGAACGAAATTGATCACTCGTTCACCTTATAGTCTTGCACTGGCACCTTGTGACTTCTTTTTATTCCCATACATGAAAGACAAAATGCGCGGATTGAAATTTAATACCTCGGAAGCGACTGTGGAAGCTTACGAAAACTTCGCATCAGAGGTGAATGAAGAACAATGAGTCCAATGTTATAAGAACTGGTTTCACCGAATGCAGAAGTGCATAGATCGTAAAGACGAATATTTTGAAAAACAATTAAAAAAAATTGATTAAAATAATTGACTTTTTTTGTATCATTCGCAAAATTTCGAAAGCAACCTACGTATTTCCTTAGCAAACTATCGAATAATTTTTTTGTTTAATTATTTAAATTGGGAGAAAAAATATTTATTTTTATCAAGTTAGCTAAACTCGTAATTCTAATAATAACAAAATCAGCAGATGAATGGATAATTTTTACTTGGTATCTTACACAAAGGTATCAGAATATTTACGACCGACATTGTCTATTATGTCTGTTGAGCTGCGAAATGAAAATTGGCGAATTACCAAAATGTAGAGGACATTGTTGGGTGAAAATGAATGAAGTAATTCAGATGATCTTGATATGTACCTTGTATAAAAATCCTGGAGAATGCAACCAATTACTACTACAAATGAAAGCTTGTCATTATCACTGTAAAAAAAAATAAAAAATAATTGTTTGTAATCATAAAAAAAAATAGATGATTGATTGAAAGGAAATTGCTTAAATGTTTTCTCTAATTCTGTTGAGTTGCCGAAACTAATGCTTTTGAAAATATTTTTTTCTTTAGTCTTATTTTTAATATTGATTGTAGTAAATGCATAATTGTACCGAATTGTGTTAGCTCTTTTATTTATATCTTGTAAAAAAATAATTAGAAATAGTTGACTAATATCGCAGATTATTTGAAAGAAAAAAAAAGTTTTAAGGAATATCGATGCTTGGTCAGCTTTTTTCTCATTTGCAGGTGCGATGTGTTTTTAAGAGCACACAATATTTAATACTAGAAAAATAATTTTATAGGACTGCAAATATGTAAAAATAATAAACACAGTTTTACGAAAAATTCTATTTTAAACCGCAATTTACATCGTACATCTAATGCAGAAGTTTTTGAAAAAAATTTCTGCATTGGATGTACTCGCCGCCTCAATCTCCCCGGGAACGTGTTATCACCATTAAACCACGAAGATAATGAATTCCAATCCTTCCAATGTGCCATAAATTACATTATTCGTATTCTAATACGTTACGTAATGGGTGTCCCAAAATTAACGCAAGATTTGAATTTGTCGCCATTTGTGTAGTAAAGTGTTGGCAACCCTAAAAAAAAAACAATTCGACAGCTGACAGTTTAGGGTTAGTAAATGTGCAGCGTTACACGATAGAACAACGTGTCTTCATTATTGAACAATATTCCAAAAATAATGAAACCTTGGCGGCCGCAATTCGAAAATTTCATACAAAATATGGTCGGAATAGTGTTTTAACTTCATCAACTGTGAAAAGATTAATTGAAAAATTCAGGGAGACTGGATCCGTTGGAGACGCCAAACATACTGGTCGTCCAAAAACAAGTCGCTCAAATGTCAATATCGAAGCAGTGCGTGAGAGTGTCGGTGACAATCCAGGAACCTCAATTCGGCGTCGTGGATAAGAATTGCAAATTTCGAGAAGCTCTCTACAGCGTATACTCACTAAAGATCTGTGCATCCATGCTTACAAAATTCAATTAACACAACAACTGAAGCCTAAACCATGCACAGCGAAGAGAGTTCGTTGAATGGATTATTGAATATCAACAAATGGATGCTGATTTTTCGAGCAAAATCATTCTAAGCGATGAAACACATTTTCACCTTGATGGCTTTATTAATCGCCAAAATTGCCGCTTTTGGGGTTCTGAGAACCCACATGTGATTGTCGAAAAACAAATGCATCCACAACGTGTCACTGTTTGACGTGGATTTTGGACTGGAGGCATAATTGGACCATACTTTTTTGAAAACGAGGCTGGTCAAGCAGTAACTGTTACTGGTGCTTGATATCCCGACATGATAACACAGTTCTTTCTGCCGAAATTAGATGATATTGATGTGGCCAATATATGGTTTCAACATGACGGTGCCACATGCCATACAGACCGTGAAACAATTCAATTACAGCATGAGACATTTTCAGCTCGTGTATTCTCTCACTTCGGTGATCAGAATTGCCCCCCTAGATCGTGTGATTTAACACCATTAGATTTCTTTTTATGGGGTTATTTGAAATCACAAGTCTATGTCAACAAGCCCACAACCACCGGTGCATTAAAGGAGGAGATTCAACGCTGCATCAACGAAATTCGGCCACATTTATGGATAATGGTCATGGAAAATTTCGACAAACGAATGCGTATGTGCATGCAAAGCCGTGGAGGCCATTTGCCCGACGTGTTATTCCATAAATAACCCTATGCTATGTACTTTATGATTCAATAAAAAAATAACAATCAAAAGACTAAACACTATGTTTTCTATTTAATTCAAATCTTGCGTTAATTTTGGGACACCTTTACATATACAAGTGTTCTGTTTAATCTAAGGAAGATGACGCCAACTTCCGATATAACTGGACTGCTGCATGAGTGGTATTACCTTATTTGAGAAGGGCATGTTTGAAGACACTATTACTAAAATTTTGAGAATTCACATCGAGGTAGTCTCTGAAATATTCTAACGGGTGAGACACCCTGTATGTTGCCCAGACCCTGTATTTCGCAATAAAAGTCTTCCAAAGGCATGAGAAATAATTTTTTTATCGTAGATCATATGAAAAAATAAAAATTTTTTTGGGTTATAATAATAACAATGTGTAATTTTGTGCACAAATTTAATAATAAATAATAGAACATACGAAAAATTTGCTTCGCTTTAATATATCTCAACAGTAAACTACGAAAAAATAATCTCCGGAAATCATCTAATTTACAGAACTACGCTGAACATTTTGATAATATTTTACGTCATAATACATCATCCAAAAATATTTCGTACCATTTTTTCAACATCCTGTATTTATATTAAGTACAACAAATGTATTATTGCAATTACACATTGTTCTTCATAATCTACATAAACATTGATAAAATGTAATAAAAATCTACGATATCCACATTTCTTTACTGCTTTTAAATTTCGTGAAGTCAAAGTCACAGCATACAATATTTATCGAGCCTTTACTGCACTTGTTTAATCTTCCTTTTTTTAAGGCAGGATGTTATGTTTTCAAAATGCATCCGCTTTTGGTTCCGATTCGAAACAAAATATTTACAATCGCATTTCAAAAGATTTGATTATCTCGAGCAATAAAAAAAATACTTAAAAAGAAAGATTTAGTTACAACACCTTGTTAAGGACTTATATATGTACATATACGCACATTTTCTTATGTTTATTTTGTTGATTTATTGTAATATACTGTTACAGGTTCGTTATGCCCTTTTGTATATTTTGGCGTTTCGCGATATAATTTCTAGTGTGATTATTTTGTAAATCTATTTTGTTGTACACTGCAGTACATAAATGTTCACATCCTTAACGATTTTTCATTTTAATTTCTTATTTTACAAGTAATTTAATTGAATTATTTTATTACGACCCTATATTGTGACATTTTCTCATTATGTGGGATTATTCTTATATACTTCACTAGTTTAATTTTTAGTTATCATTTTGGAATTAGTTTAATGTTTTATTTGCTTATAAATCTTTTCTGTGATATTTAATAACTAGTAAGTGTTGCTTTCATTTGATTACTTGCGAGAATTGATCAGCTGATCAATTGCTTTTCAAAATTTTTTCCTTGAAAATAAACGCACTTTTGCATTACTTTAAACTAATCAGAAAAGCATTGCTGCCACTGTGAAGGCGGTATCTCCAAATATGAGTTTTGAATGCTTCAACTGTCTCTTCCGGTGTAGAAAACCGTTGATCACGAAGTTTATCTTTCACGTGTGGGAACAAAAAAATCACAGGGTGCCAGATCACGGCTGTACGGCGGATGGCTCATTAATTCAATGTTTTGCCCGGTCAAATATTCAATTGTTTGAACCGACCTGTGAGAACTCGCATTGCCATGGTGGAGAATGATTTGTCGTTTTCGGTTTGTTTTCTTTATTTCTTCAAAAACTTTTGGCAAACAAATAGTTGTGTTCCATTCGGAATTGACCGTCCTACAATTCTCTAAAGAGACGGTTATAACGTGACCGTTTTTCCGAGAAAACAGGCGACCATTTGATTTGATGTGCTTCGAGCGCGAACAACTTCTGTTGGTTTTGGCTCATCTTGGAGTACTCATACAGTTGACTGCTGTTTACTATCGGGCTCATACGTATAGATCCAAGATTCATCACTTGTGACGATTTTGTAAATGTTCTTTGACGCACCGCCATTTTATTTTTTATGCATTCCTTGACACCAATCGACGCGAAACCTTTTTTGAGCGGTTGTCAAATTATGTGGTACCCAACGTGAACATAGCTTCTTAACAGTTAAATATGCATGCAGGATCTTATGCACGCTGGTGTTACTAATACCTAGAGATGCCTCGATCTCACGCTATGTCACATGACTTGCATTATCAATTCAGATACTGCATTAATGTTTCCGACATGACAACATTTGTGGGACGACCTTCACGAAATTCATCGTCCAAAGAACGCCGTCCAAGTTTGAATTCACTATACCAACGATATACTGTAGTTTCCGATGTTGCTTCATCACTATATAAAGAATTCAGCTCGTCAATGCATTCTTGTTGAGTTATGAGTTATGAAGTTATGAAAAATAAATGCACAAAAATGTTAATTCCATTTTTTCGCTAATATAAAGTTTTCAAGTTACTGTCAACAATAGAAATAGCGACCGGATAATAAAACTGTCAAGGTAAATATATTGTCAAAAATGACAAACTTTATATATCGGGAACTGGCAACATTGCTAGTGTTGCCTCCGATCTGATAATTGCATCGTGAAATTTGTCATTTTTGACAATATAACAACCGTGCCTTTAGAGAGTTTGTTTGCCAACAGTTTTTGAAGAAATAAGGAAAACAAACCGAAAACGACAGATCATTCTCCACCATAACAATGCGAGCTCTCACAGGTCGGTTCAAACAATTAAATATTTGACAGGGCAAAACATTAAATTGATCTAGCACCCTCTGATTTCTTTTTGTTCCCACACGTGAGGAATAAATTTCGTGGTCAACGGTTTTCTACGCCGGAAGAGGCAGTTGAGGCATTCGAAACTCATATTTTGGAGTTTGGAGTTTTGGAGCCTTCACAGTGTCAGCAATGCTTTCCGGATTGGTTTAAACGAATGCAAAATTGCATTGATTTTCAATGAGGATATTTTGAAAAAGAATAAAACTATTTTCGATTATAAAAATGTTTCGTTTGCTATTTCCAAAATTTAAACGGCTACCCTGCTATTAAGTACTGAGTATTCACCAAATCTATATTTAGTTATGTAACTATATTATATACATTGAGTTAGATATTCTGGATTGTCCACGCTTTTTATTGATGAAACTCCGAAACATTTCAGGATCCGAAGATACCGCCGACCCGACCCTGACAAAATAATCACTGTATGCGATTTTAATCTGTCTCTTTCTTTTTGTTCATTTCAGGGTTTGTACCTGTTGAGCATTTATAATAAATTATTATTATTATTATTATTATAGTTCCTTTAAGTTGAATAATGAAATATTTCGAGTTTTAAATGTTATTTGCTTCTGTAGTAGGGTAAGAATTTAACTTTGTTCAAGAGTAATTTTCACAAAACAAAAAAAAATCGTGCCAATTCGAGCGGCGCGTTTTAATGAATTAAAAAATAACCAATTAGACTTTATATTTTTCAATTAGTAGACGAAATGTATGTGTTTATATATAGAAAATGTACCATCAATCCATTACACATTTCGCAGAGAGAATTTGGAAGAATCAGTCACAAAATATATGTATTTATAAACATCGAGTCGTGAGGACAAACAATATTCGGAATTCGATTAATTCGCGTCGCTATAAATTTAAATATCGCACACGAACAGTTGTCAAAACAAAAGACAGCGGCGCTTGTTCAAAAACCGAAGTTAAATTTGGAAAATAAAAACGTTTTGCCGCCAAAGAAACTTTGCACCCATCCAAGATCCGGAAGCACATATATTCGACATCATTCTAAAAATAAAGGATGCCGCTACTAAATTTTATTAAATAAAGAATAATTTCTAGATGTTTAGTACATAACGTGTAGATAATACGTTTAAAAAAAGTAGAAAAAAAAGGAAAAAGATGGTGTTATATAAACTAAATAGATAAATTTTTATTTCTACACACATACAAGCTTCACCGATACACTGGAGAATATCGATAGCAAAGTTATTGATATCGGATTTACAAAAATTACTTAATTAAAAGGAAAAATATTTACCTTATTCGAATATAGAATGAATCACCCAATAAAAGCGTATATTTTTAAAGTAAATTTCTTACTGTGTCGAGAATAATAAACGGTTAAGTTTTAATTAAAGAATTCGTATCCTTTATAGAGAAAATTTAAAAATGAGTTGTCGTTCCATATTCTAATATACACCTATGTATGTTTCTAAGAGGTTCTATGGATTCCTGTAGAAGTTCAGTACTTGTAAGACATCATGTAGTTCTTGTACACTCACTGAAGAATTAGGAAACGTACCAACTCTACAACCTCTTATGTGCCAGACATGTCTATGGACGATAACGAGTATCCAGTATTGCGGCTGATTTTCTGGGCTTGATTGGGATCATCAGATAACTGCTTCGTCATTTGAAGTGAAACAACAAAGGAAGATACAAGTTCTTAAAAGTCGTATAGTTAAACAGGACAGAAAAGCTTAAAGGCAATACATTCCTAGGTAATCGATGGACTATTTAAAATTAGGTTTAAAAATATAACAATTTTCATGCATACTGTGGTTGATTGAATTAATCAAAAAAGGTAGATTGTAGATTCGTTTAAAACGAGTCTGCAGTGTGTGTTTGGCTTTTGACGATTAATGTCTGATACGAATTCATTTCTGTTGTACAGGTGGAACACTGTGATTAATTACCTGCTGATGATGACAACGTTGTTGCGTGTACAGAATACTAACATTATTGTGGAAAGGGGTGTTATTTGTTTGATTAAAAATATATGCTTTTAGTAGGTGATTGCCTTTTTTATCATATAGAATGTAATGGGACACCTGCTATGTCAAGAAATACAATAACTTGCAACCATTTATCAACTAAATGAACCAAAATACTACGTGGCATCATCAATAAAGAATCATTCATATCGAGAAAAGAAATCAGTTCGGGATATAATTTATTATTATCCATTGAAAAGGAACTTCTGTTCCTTCAATGTCTGTTAATATTACTCTTGAATACAATTGTCTGCAACCATTTACCAACCAAAAGAATCTAAATGCCACGTGGCATCATCAAGAGAGAATCACTCATATCGAAAAAGAAATCGATTCAGGAATTAATTTAGTATTATCCACTGAGGAGGAACCCCTACTCCTTCAATGTCTACTAATATGACTCTTCAATACAAATGTCTACAACCATTTACCGACTAAAAGAACAAAAGTGCCATGTGGCATTATCAATAGAGAGTCACTCATATCAAAAAAAAAATCGATTCAGGATTTAATTTAGTATTATCCATTAGGAAGGAACTTCTGCTCCTTCAATGTGCTAATATTATTCTTTAGTACTAATGTTTAATTACACATCTCGGTGGTTATTATTTGAAAAAATATGAGTCCTTCAAACAAGAAAATCGTAAAAAATGCTACGACTTTATCGAGGAATGTTTTATTGGCATTTTTAAGAAATTATATCACCTCAAATCGTTGAGCCCAATGCTTTGAAGTTAATATCGTCACACAGAAGACAAACATTAAATGTTTATCGTCTACAGAAAACAATTATCCTATTTTCCAGGTCTGTTTCATAAGTTTAAGAAAACTAGACGAAACTCTCATTCGGGAAAGGCAAAAAAACCCTTAACACATAAATGTTCGTAGTCTGTCTACGTATTTCGGCAGGTAAGTTGTCATCATCAGCAGACTCTTAATCACAGTGTCGCGCATGAATCTGCGGAAAGCCACAGAGAAAAATTCCGCGCACTCATTCCGTCAAAATCAAACACAGAGTGTGGATTGTGCGTTTGGTTTTGGCGAAACACACACTGCGTAGTGTATAGAATGTTTTTGGTTTTGGCGAAAGTCACACTCTGTAGTGTGTAGTGTATGTTTGGTTTTCGCAGAATGATTGCGTGGAATTCTTCTGTGTAATTCAACGCCAGGAAATATGTCAGAAAAAATATATTGCGCTAGTTTATACAATTGTTTAACGATAATCTCATAGTTAAAAAATCGAAATTCGATTAAGAAATATGTATTTTTACGTTTAATTTTGTATTAAAGTTATAATAAAACAATCATCATTATTAAGACATCTAAATTCTCTTAATCCCTAACAAAATAAATATGTCAAGTACAAGGACACCACATTCTAACTTACCCCGTAATTTGTTTGGGCGAGTTACTATAGAAGAAGCTAAAGGCGAACACCCACAAATAATTTAACCACTCTCTGAACATATTTATAGTTATCAGGGCGCAAAACTGTAATATTTAATGTTATTTAATATATTCCAATCAGGCCAACGCAAATTGTTCGTTAAAATAAAAAATTCGACGAGGCAGTGGTGGAGTTCTTGAAACACATTATGTCACTTCGTGTGATGTGTGTAACTTAGATGCAGAATGCACGTCCTGCTAATGTAAAAGTTCAAATTTAGATCAGAAAGCGCATGTCAATGGTATTAATTAGAGGTGTATAGTATTTGGCACAAGATCATCATGTTTGAATGGCACCTGCACGTTGGCTGCGTTGATCAAATTTGTATTGAACGATACCATATACGAACAGCCAGTAAATTGTGTTCAATATTAAGGCAAGATATTAACAACTATTATTATTATTCGCAAGCAAGCGAATATATTTTTTAAAATGTTCAAAGTATTTTAAAGAAAACCCAGAACCTTTCGGCGCGACAACGTTTGTTGACCTCAATGATTTTTTGTTTACGTTCTAAATTTCTTCTGTATATTTAGGTATTGATAACCTTTGAAAATGTCAGCATACAAGAACTTGCGAATGTACAATGAATTCGAGATCATCATCAAAATATAATTTTTCAAAAAACGTACGTTTTTGCAAGTACACCTCTACGAAAAGAATTTCGTCAAAATAAAAAGCTTTTAATTTAGTTTTCATAATACGTAAAACAATAGTTTTGAACTGGCAGAAAACAATTTCACTACTTTTCATATCAAAATTTTTTGAACTCCAGAGATAATCCATTTACATATTCGAAAGTTCACATTTTCACGTGATTTTACAAGTTTTTTATTCCCCTAGCATTAACCCAAAATAGATGACGAACTTTGACATTAAATTCGTTTTCGGAACCTTCGAAAATGTTAGTACTTGAATAATTTTTCAAAAAAAACAATTTTTGCAATATACCTCTTCGAAAAAGTTATAATTTTCGTCAAAATAAGGTTTTAATTTAACCTTTGCAGTATGTAAAACGGTAGTTCCGAACTAGCAGAATACAATCTCACTACATTTTTTATCAACATCTTTCGAGCTAGATAGATAATCAACTTAGATATCCAGCAGTTTACATTTTGACATAGTTTTTCAAATTTTTTATTATTCCATTTACTAAATGAGTTTTAGCGTTAAATTTGTTTCTAGAGCCTTCGAAAATGTTAATACGGAAACATTTCTTAAGTTGTGATAATTTTTCAAAAATAGTTGAATACAAACTCACTGTTTTTTATATCAGAATCATTCGAACTTTAAAGACAGTCTATCTACACATTTAAAAGCTAACATTTTGACATAGCTCTCCAAGTTTTCTATACTTCCAGAAGTCATCCAAAATAGTTAAATGAATTTTGATATCAAATTCGTTTCTAAGACCTTCGAAAGTATCAGAATATAGGCGTTTGTTAATTTGTAATAACTTTTCAAAAGTACCAATCTTTGCGATTACACCCCTTTGAAAAAATTGAGATTTTCGTCAAAATAAAAAGTTTTTAATATAGCTTTCGTACTACGTAAAACAGCAGTTCTTTAGTAGAGTACAATCTCACCATTTTTTATATCAGAATCATTCGAAGTTTAGAGATAATCCATCTACACATTTAAAAGCTAATATTTTGACATAGCTTTCCAAGTTTTCTATACTTCCAGAAGTCATCCAAAATAGTTAGATGAATTTTGGGATAACATTCGTTTTTAGGACCTTCGAAAGTGTCAGAACATGGACGTTTGTTAATTTATAATAACTTTTCAAAAACACCAATTTTTACGAGTACACCCCTTTGAAAAAATTGAGATTTTCGTCAAAATAAAAAGTTTTTAATATAGCTTTCGTACTACGTAAGACAGTAGTTCTTTAGAAGCAGAGTACAATCTCACCACTTTTTATATCAGAATCATTCGAAGTTTAGAGATAAGCCATGTACACATTTAAAAGTTAATATTTTGACGTAGCTTTCCAAGTTTTCTACTTCCAGAAGTCATCCAAAAGAGTTAGATGAATTTTGAAATTAAATTCGTTTTTGGGACCTTCGAAAGTGCCAGAATTTGGACATTTGTTAATTTGTAATAACTTTTCAAAAATACCAATTTTTGCGACTACACCCCTTTGAAAAGATTGAGGTTTTCGTCAAAATAAAAAGTTTTTAATATAGCTTTCGGACTACGTAAAACAGTAGTTCTTTAGTAGCAGCGTACAATCTCACCACTTCTTATATCAGAATCATTCAAAGTTTGGAGATAATCCATCTACACATTCAAAAGTTAATATTTTGATGTAGCTTTCCAAGTTTTCTATACTTCCAGAAGTCATCCAAAATAGTTAGATGAATTTTGAGATTAAATTCGTTTCTAAGACCTTCGAAAGTATCAGAATATGGGCGTTTGTTAATTTGTAATAACTTTTCAAAAGTACCAATCTTTGCGATTACACCCCTTTGCAAAAATTGAGATTTTCGTCAAAATAAAAAGTTTTTAATATAGCTTTCGTACTACGTAAGACAGTAGTTCTTTAGTAGCAGAGTACAATCTTACCACTTTTTATATCAGAATCATTCGAAGTTTAGAGATAATCCATCTACACATTTAAAAGTTAATATTTTGACATAGCTTTCCAAGTTTTCTATACTTCCAGAAGTCATCCAAAATAGTTAGATGAATTTTGAAATTAAATTCGTTTTTAGGACCTTCGAAAGTGCCAGAATTTGGACATTTGTTAATTTGTAATAACTTTTCAAAAATACCAATTTTTGCGACTACACCCCTTTGAAAAGATTGAGGTTTTCGTCAAAATAAAAAGTTTTTAATATAGCTTTCGAACTACTTAAAACAGTAGTTCTTTAGTAGCAGCGTACAATCTCACCACTTCTTATATCAGAATCATTCAAAGTTTGGAGATAATCCATCTACACATTCAAAAGTTAATATTTTGACGTAGCTTTCCAAGTTTTCTACTTCCAGAAGTCATCCAAAAGAGTTAGATGAATTTTGAGATTAAATTCCTTTTTAGGACCTTCGAAAGTATGTATATGTTAATTTATAATAACTTTTCAAAAATACCAATTTTTGCCAGCCACACCCCTTTGAAGAAATTGAGATTTACGTCATAGCTTTCCACGTTTTCTATACTGAGATTATTCGATCTTTAAACATAATTTAACTACACGTTTAAAAGTTAACTTTATGCTTCTGATATAGATAGAAAGTAGTGAGATGCTCAAGCAATTTCAGTAAGTCAACAGCTGATTTCTGATACCGAAATCCATACTCAAATAGAGTAAATTTCCGAAAATTATTCGTTTCTTTTAGATTCTATTTCCAAATTAGAGATCACCAAGCCGTCATTACGTGAACCGCTAAATATAATATATTACCTCAAAGCCTCGTTAGGAAATCCAACAGATAGCATAGGAAGATTAACAACTGATAAATTGTGCTCGGTTATAAATAAGAATCCCGATTTTCAAAGTATAGTGCGTATAGACAAGAGTTTAACTAAAAACCAAGAGTGCGAATATGATGCGAACGTCCTTTTTAAATTCGCGAACATCACATCATTAGACGCAGAACGCTCCTTTTCCAAATACACCAACATATTTTCACCTCGCCGTTGGAGTATGACTGAGTCAGTACTGCAAGGCATATTAAATACACAAAACTACAGCGAATTTTTGCGTCACTCTACATGAACAACACAAAAAAAAACAAAATAGTAAGTAATTACACTTATTATTTTTAATATTGATAGTAACTAAGCCGTAAGCTACTGCGAAAGCTCTCGTTTCTGCAGCCTTAGTTATTAGTATATCTAAATGAAAATAAATCGTATTAAAAAATTGATTCAGTACATAAAAAGAAAGGAAACAAATACTTTATTACGATATGGATTATTAAAATGTCCCAGACTCTATAAAAATCCCCTAACTTTGTAAACAAGCATAATTTATGATGTCATGAATACTCACGAAAGAAACAAATAAACTGGGATGAAGCTTCGACGGTAACGCAACAAGCGACCTAAATTGGCATTACGACATTGTATTTTATGTACATACATACTACTACACACATATCTGAGCCGGAGCTTTTTCTTCAAGCACTTTCAAATCACTTAAAAGAATGTCGTTACGTCCAAAGTAATATAAATTAAAATTCAACGATTCATGTTAACATTACTATAAATACCAGAAATTAATACAAACGTTTAAATACACTTACAAAAAGAAAAAACTGATGAAATTGCGAATTCTGAATTTGAAAAAATCTACAGTTTCCAAGTGATTTTATATATGTTTTACGTTCCTCGTAAATATTAACATTTGACCTATTTTCCCAATGGCAAAGTTGCAGCTATTAATTTATCAAAACTCGTGATAAACTAAATATAAATATTAAGAAATCCATTCATACAATGGATATCAAAATGAAGATCAGTGTTTGACGACCTAACTCCACGTAATTTATTCTAGATTCTATACTGAAGTGGGAATAGAATACAGATTTGTTTTGTAATACTCGTAGATGCCAAAGTGATGTTTCGCGATAACAGTTTTAAAACAGCGCCAATATTTTCATTCTTTTTTCATATTTGGAGCATAAAAGCACCGAATCGCGCTATCAAGAGTTGACGGGATATGGGACGCTTGTAGAACGACATTTCCTTATTTATTATATTCATTGTTTTAATTGAATTAAAAATTTTAATTCTTTGCATTTAGAGCCCTTGCGAGATTCACTACAAAATTATGTACAGTAAAACCTGTCAATAACGGCCACCCAAAAAGCAAAATATATTGGCCGTTATATAAAGGTGTCCGTAATTGACAGGTTTTTCGTCTCACAAATAAAATACATAATTAATTTTAGGATTTGCTTTCTTTATTTTATTAATTAAAGTAAATAGTATATAAATACAAATATGTGTAAGAAAAACTAAAATTTTAATGTATTTACATATTATAGATAATATGACATCTAATAAATTATTTATATGTACATATTATTACAATATATTCATACGAAAAAACACAATTTATTAGGATTTTTTAAAGTATGTTTCAATATTTGTTTGCTTCACATTTTTTAGCTTCGATTTAAAAACTGCAGCTTCACATGTAAGTAAAATTTTAGAAACATCCATATAAATGTCACCATTGTTATTGCACAATAAATAATTTTGTATGTCTCTTAATTTTGCACACACTTCACTCACACTAGATAAACTAGATTTTGGAGTTTCACATTCGTCCAGGTCACTATTATCAGAGTTATGTTCTTCATCATTATTGCACAAATCGTCAACAATTTCTGGAATACTGAAGTTAGGGCTCTATGTAGGCACATGACGATCAATAGAAGCATATTCATCTAAATCCATCAAAAATTCGTTACGAACTGCAGGATATAGCTGGGCAAGGGGTATTTCGTCTTCTTCATCAAACATTGTGTCCTCCTGGATAACATCAGAGAATCCGGCCTTGGAAAAACACTTTTTAACTGTAGCAGGAGATACCTTTTTCCAAGCAGCTGTAATCCATACAAGTGCATTGGCTAAATTTATGTTTTTTTCAAAAATTTCAAAATCACATTCATTATCAATAAACGTTAGAAGCTTTTTAATCAAAAAATTTCGGTAAATCAATTTGAAATTCTGAATTATTCCTTGATCCAAGGGCTGACAATACGAAATGGTGTTTGGCGGCAGGAAGACTAGTTTAACATTTTCTAATGGAACTTTAGAATGTGAAGTGGCATTATCCAAGAAAAGAAGCACTTTTCTATTTTGTTTTTTCATTTTATTGTCAAATTTATGCAGCCATCTTGTCATAATTTCCGTTGTCATCCATGCCTTTTTGTTAGAAACCCATTCTAAGGGTAATTTGTCCACATGACTACCCTTAAAACAGCGAGGATTTTTACTTTTTCCAATTATTAATGGATCGTCTTTCTCAACTTCCATATTTGCACATAGTAAAACAGTCAAACGTTCTTTTGCTGCCTTCTTCCCTGCACAATTCTCACTTTTTAATGCAAATGTCTTATTTGGCATAGCGCGGTAATAAAGACCTGTTTCGTCGGCATTAAACACATCTCGAGGAGAATAATTTATTAAAATCAACGGTAACTTGGTTTTCCAGTCTTTTATATCGTCCAAATTAACCTTTGCGGAATCACCACAAATTTATTTAAAAGTTATACTGTGTCGCCGACAGAAACTTTCCAACCATCCATTAGATGCTGCGAAATTTTCCATCTTTAAACTGCTTGCTGTCTCCAGTGCTTTTTGTTTAAGTAGCGGCCCAGATATTGGAATTGCTTTATTTCTGGCTTTGCAAAACCAATTGTAGACGACTTGATCCACTGCCAATCCTTCTGACTTCGGAAATTTTCGTTTTAGCTCCATGTTAACACCTTCCTCGACCATCTTTTTTAATTCACCTTTATTTTTCATAATATCGTTAATTTGTGTTTTTCCAACCCCATATTTTTCGGCCAACTTTCGCGAACTTAACGCATACTTTTCACTTTCCGCGATTATATTTATTTTGTCTTTTAGCGACAAACGTTTTCTTTTTTGCGACATACTTAATTAAGAACCTTTCGAATACGGAGACAACTTTAAACTGAATTGTTTCCTTTAGAATAATAAAGTTTAAATCGAAAAGGGTGAATTACTACCACGTAATAGGAAACCCCGGGAAACCCCGACAATTTGTATTAGGTATTTCCGTCAATAAAGATATACATGTCATAAATAGTCCGGCCGACATGGGCAGGTAAATTTCTATGAAAATAGGCCGTAAATGTTTGGGTTATTTGGCCGCGGCCGTTTTACAAAGGTGGCCGTAATTAACGGGTATTTGTGTATGGGAATTTCCTTATAGTCGATTCGAGGATCTTTGAAACTCAGGTGGCCGCTTTAGTCAGGTGGCCGTTAACACAGGTTTTACTGTAATATCGAAATTATTGGAAAAAATTATTTTATTATATTTTCGAAATATAAACGGCTACCCTCATATATTAAATATTTTATTTCCATACGTAAATTCTATATTGAGTTTTTTATTTTTTATATAAAACCTAGTTCTTAAATAAAAAAACTTAGTCTGTGAAAAAGTAAGGCTTTTATTTTATTTTAATATTTTTAGTTTTCACAAGTGCTCCACTACTTCTTAGAATTTACAGTGTTGCAATTCTTTGTGTAATTCCCCGATCATCTTTTGTCTATTGAAACTGAAGGCGACTATATTGAATAAAAAAAAATAAATGAATTTTGTAGAGGTAGTATAGAATAATAAGCTTTCTTTTTATTTTAAAAAAGTTAGGTTTTCTCTGCGACAGTCAAATTAATCAAATTAAAATAAATCGAAACGAACTGTACACCTCATCGTATTATGTTTTCAGCAATAAATTTATTTTATTATTATCATATAAAGTGTGTAATATTTCTTTAATAAAAACCGGAGGATTTTATTGTTATTAGGTTGTTACATATGAAATGTCCGATTTTGTAAGGAATAAAAAAAAGTCTAAATTTAAAAAAATATAAATATTTGTTCTGCAAAATAGTCTCCATTTACATCAATAGTTTGAATACATTTCCTGTCTACTTCTACTTGATCAAAGTACTTATTTCTAATTCCGCCTCTTCTTGTGTACTTATAACGTCAGAGAGCAGTTTGGAAATACTTTAAGTTTTATACAGTTTTGTTTGCAAATGAGATTCTACTATATAATAAATAAATATAAATATAAATATATATATATATACACTCCGCGCAACATGAATAGGACCAACTGCATATATGACATTTGTAGTTGGTATAAACATGGTAGCGCGCTGGAATTGTTATTTTCGAAAATAAGAGGGTTGATAAAAAGATGTATGTAGGTACCAAATATAATTTTTGTAAAAGTCAGTGCAAATGTACGTTACTAATGACAATAAGTAGAGTAATTAAACGCCACTTGAATACGACCAATCTACAAAATAAAAGATTCGTTTGCAATAACAAAATACTTTATTGTTCAATAATGAGTACTTTTGCCATTATTTCTTATAACCTCAAATAGTCGGGATGGAATGGAATTATACAGGGTTCTCAAGTAGTCAACGGGAAGTTCCGCCCAACTTCGTTTCAGCGCCTGCTCTAGTTCGTCAGCGCAACTGAATTGGGTAGCATTGGAGTGCAATTTACGCGACAACCATCCCCAAACATTTTCTATGATGTTCAGGTCGGGGGAGAGCGATGGCCAATCGAGAACCTCCATGCCTTGTTCTTGAAACCAGCGTCGAACAATGCGCGCGGTGTGAATACTGGCATTATCCTGTTGGAAAATAAATGGCCCACCTGCCATAACATTGGAAAATTTGTCTTTCACCTGTTGCAGCAGCTGGATGTACTTTTCCGAATTCTGTCTGCCCTTCACTATTACTAAATCAACAGGTCCGTTATAGGAAACAGCTCCCCATACCATGACTGAACCAACATCGGCTCGCCTTCGTGACTGAATCACTTCATCTTTACGTAAATCGTGGAAATAATAAGAAAACCCATCCGGGCCATCTAAAATAAACTTCTTCTTGTCACTGAAAATAACAGTTTGCCATTCTCTTGTCCACCCCATTTTTGCTCGAGCAAACTGAAGACGTGCAGTGCGCTGAAATTCCCTTAAAGGAGGCCGTCGTTTAATTTTCAAACGTTTTAAATGCGGACAGGTCTTCAGTAACTTCTGTACAGTTCTTACCGATGCATTCGTTCCAACGTTATTCGCGATTTGTCTTGCCGTTAATGCCGAATTCGATGCTTCGCGTAATATGGCTCGACGTTCTCTCTTAGTTGTAACGGATGTTGTTCGCCCTTTAAAACGTTTTCCATAATTCTCGGGATCCCTAATAAAATTGTTCACAACCTGGTGTGATCGACTTATTTTCTTTGCAGTAGCCCTTGAGGAATACCCTTCTTGATGGAACGCTTTAATTTTTCCAATTTCTTCCATACTTAAGCACTTCTGTCGTCCCATCGTTGCACAATACCCTTAATTACAGATGTTTGTTTATCCGGATACACGTTGTAACTCGACACTCATCCGGTAGCTTACTATTAAATACTGGTCGTATCCAACCGGCGCGGTACTTTTTATACGTATGTGGTATTTACGTCACCCAATGCATAACGTTAGGCACTATTGCGCAATAATGCGTATTATTTGCCATATCATACCATTACAAACTTGCATTGTATTTTTAGTAAATGAATTGTTTTTCAAACCACCGAAAGCTTGCAACAAGTCGGGTGGTCCTATTCATGTTGCGCGGAGTGTATATATATATATATATATATATATATATATATATATATATATTGAACATTAATGAATACAATAGTATTATTATATTCATCATAAGATATTTTACTCTCTAATATTTTAAATTAACATAAGTTTCATAATATGTTATATCTGTATTTAAATCTTTATTTACTTGTAACTCAGTAAAATGTTATTTCTTAATAATTCACATCTCTTGCATAATATATCAGGTTGTTACATATGAAATGTCCGATTTTGTAAGGAATAGAAAAAAGTCTAAATTTAAAAAAATATAAATATTTATTCTGCAAAACAGTCTCCATTTACATCAATAGTTTGTTGCCAACGGCCTGGAAGCTGAAAAATTCCCTTTGAAAAGAAATCTAGGTTTTGACGGCTCACATATTGCTCAAACACTGCTATTACAGACTCCCGGTCAGGGAAGTCCCTATTTTTTAAGTGATTGTCTAAACTTCGGAAAAAATGAAAATCAGTTGGCGAAAGGTCAGGTGAATAAGGTGAGTGAGGGAGAATTTCGTAACCAAATTCCGAAAGTTTTTGGATTGTCTGTTGTGCAACATGAGGGCTTGCATTATCATGAAGAAGTATGGGGCCATGTCAATTGACTAGTGAGGGCTGCAAGCGGCTCAATTTTCCATGCATAGTTTCCAGTTCGGCACAATAGGATGCTGCCGTGATGGTTTCACCAGGTTGCAAAAATGAATAGTGAATAATACCCTTACTGGCCCACCATACAGTCACCATAGTCTTCCGCGGGTGAAATGATGCTCGTGCATGCTGTCTTGGTGCTTCACCTCGATCTAACCATTGTCCTGACCGTCTCCGATTATCATAAGGTATCCAATTTTCGTCACACGTTACCACTCGATGAAGAAACGGTTCAACTTTCTGTCGATTAGCCAAAGAGGTAGCCACCTCTAATCGACGGAGCTTATTGGCTTCCGTTAATTGGTGCGGCACCCATCGATCGAGTTTCTTCACTTTGCCAATCGAAGAAAGGTGAGGACTAATGGTGGCAATGGACACTTGAAATGTTTCTGCAAGGCTACGCACTATTGTCGACGGATTACTTTCAATTTCTACACGCAGCTCGTCGTCATTAACGGTGCTACGCGCATAACCGCGTGGCTCATTTTCCAAATCAAAATTTCCCTCGTTGAATTTTTTAAACCATCGCCGTAATGTGCGTTCATTACACGTGGTTTCACCGAACGTCTGATTAATTTCTCGCGTTGCTGCAGCTGCATTTAATCCCTTTTTAAATTGAAAGAGGTAAATTGCCCGAATATCTCTTGCCGACAGCATTTCCATGCGCGAGACAAGGACAGGTGTATTAATCTTTCCAAGAAATGGAATAGGTACACACTTCAAAATAAATAC
Source organism: Dermolepida albohirtum (assembly GCA_031893035.1). Taxonomy (NCBI): domain Eukaryota; kingdom Metazoa; phylum Arthropoda; class Insecta; order Coleoptera; family Scarabaeidae; genus Dermolepida; species Dermolepida albohirtum. The sequence goes on from JAVIWB010002990.1 coordinate 140,805, forward strand.
CCTTTTCTACAAATACAATAATAATTTTCACCAAAAACATACACGTCTTCACACAGGTGCGATTGAGTTCAGACTGAAGGAAAAAATGGACATTACATTTGAAACAACCTGATATATAAACGTATACGAAACAACTAAATGGTCCCGTTTAAAACTCTATTTACACGAAGTATTAAAAGCCATCCATTTCTATTTCACATTCGTTTTACAATCTAAAGAATCCACCAGCGCGACATTCGAAAATTCATTTCCAAAGCGAAACAAAAAAGAATCCCTCCTTGATTTACAACGCTTCACCACATCTGCATTTATACATACATTTAATATTAAAAGCAAAAAAGAAATGGACAACAGTGATTGATCATTTTAAATTTTGGCGACCAAACGTCGAACATAAATCTGCATAAGTACGGCTTGTATGTATGCACGACCCAATTAGAATAACATTCGCTGGGAAAAAAGATGGTGGTTGTTCTATTTCCGCTACTGAGGTTCCCCTGTTTAACATCGACACTATGCGTTTGTATCGTTCACCCGTTGCCAAGATTTCAAAGCGATGGCGATGCCACTAAATTTACTGAGTCGAGTTTTTATTTTGTCAAACGGCATATCGAACTGCTATTTGTAATTAATGAAGATTAAAACGGATCGAAGAACGTTCACAAGCAGACGTAAGATTTCGTTTTGGAATGTGTGTCGAAAATGCAAGTGAAAAATATTTTTTTTCCGCTTACATAATCACAACAAAGTCCCCGGCATATTTTTCGAGGTATCGAAAGATATTTTTCAAGGTAAATTGTTGCGTGGATTAGTAAATATACACAAAAATTCTGTTCTAAATTTATTTTACTACGCTAGGTACGTTTCATAGTAACTTTTATGTGAGATTTTCATTAAGCACTTCGAATGCGTCAAGTGAGTTATTCAGGCACAATTTTAAGTTTGGCAACTCATTCATGACTAACAGAATGTGACCATAACAAAAAAAATTTGTCATACATTAAAACAAATTAGTAATAAATTGAAAAATTCTAATTTTAACCGCTTTTTACAACGCACACATCTCCGCTCGTGACTCGAACCCACGTTCCCGTACTAACCAGGAATGTGTCTTCACCCTTAGACCACAGAGAATAATTAATAAATTGTTACATGTTACCTAACAAGTTTATTATAAATTATTAATCTTCTCTTAAATATTAAGGTACATTTTCATCACGGCAATCAAGTGTGATACCTGTGAAAAGAAAATCGAAAGATACGGCGAACATATACCAGGTTATCTGTTTCTGGGTTTCCGAGCTGGAACCGCGTCACTAGTATATCTGCCGACGTTTCGTTCCCATTTGTATGGGACATCTTCAGGGCTGAACTACTGCACTGAAACGTCGGCAGATATACTAATGACGCGGTTCCAGCCCGGAAACCCAGAAGCAGATAGCATGGACCATGACCGCGGAAGTCTACGTACCAAATATACCAGGTTGTTCAATAAATTCTGTCGTTCGATAGGAAAAATACGATTTTATGGTTTGAAATACATTTTATTATTCAATATATCCTCCCTAAGCTTCAATATACTTGTTCCAGTGATCTAATTTATGGATTCCATCCTTGAAGTGAGAATCCGGAAGACTTTCAAAGTACGCTTCCACGGCTGCTATTACCTCATCGCTCGATGAAAATCGTTTTTTATGCATGAATTTTTTGAGATGTGAGACTAGTCAGAAGTCAGAGAGAGCTAAATCTGGCCAATAGGGTGGATGTTGCAACAATTTACTGATTTTTGCGATGGTTTTTTGAGCTGTGTAAAATGGTGCGTTGTCTTGAAGAAAATTATGATCTTTTGCTCTGTAAACCAGGACTTTTCTCACTAATTTTTACATACAACAGGTTTAAAAGATTATAACGATAATCTAAGTTTATTGTTTTACTAATTTGGAGGTAATCCACGAACAAAATTCCTTTTGTATCTTAAAAAATTGATGCTAACACAATCTTGGCTGGTTTCTGGATCTTAACTCGCTGCGGAGCCGAAGTACCGGATTCATATCACTCCTTAGCCTCTTGTTTTGATTGAAGATCATTATGGTAAAACTAAGTCTCATCTATAGTAACGAAACGACGCAGAAAATCATTTTTATTCTTTCTAAAACGCTTCAAATATTGCTGAAAAAGTCGTATTTGAATGTATTGTTGTTCCATCGATAAAGAATGCGACACCCATTTTGCTACATCTTTCTGAAACCCAAAACTTCAACCAAATATTACACACACTTCCTAATGAGATGCCTAGGGCTTCTACTAAATCTCTCTCGGTTAATCAACGATCTTACGAAACCATATTTTGTATTTTTGCTACGATTTCTGGTGTCGATGTACTTTTTGGACATTTTCGCATGGATCGGTTTGAGAACTTGTTCGACCACGTTTAAATTCAGCAATCCATTTTTCTACTGTTCTAATTGAAGATGAAGAGTTCTTATACATTTTTAACAATCGTTCATGAATTTGTTTTGGTGTTACACCTTCCAAAAATAAGAATTTTATTACTGCACGATATTGAATTTTTTCCATTGTAAAAAAATACTGTGACACATCAACTTTCAACAGCTGTAAATATGCGAACGAAAAAATATAAAACGAGAAAGCTTCACACTTGTTCATAGAAAAGTAGTACAATTTTTAGAAAAATAAAACGACAAATCTAGTAGCGCCATCTCTTATAGAACGATAAAACTTATTGAACAAGCTGGTAATTTGATAGCAGAAGCAAGGCAAAAATTTAAATATCTCTGTGAAAGCTTTTACCTAACTTAGTGACACTGGGAAAATCAAGACCTGCACCTGCAGTGGTTGTGTACAAAGTCTAACCTCAAAAGGATGAGTTATTGAGAAAAACCAGGACATCGAATGTTGATTTTCTCGATTAAGATATGGTAAATAAAATAAACTGATACTAAAATAAATGAAGCACTACAATTATTAACGGGTGAAATAGTAAATGCTTTAAAAATGTAAATTAACCAATTAAGTAGACAAAGCAGGATTCCATCGGAAGAAGTTAATAAATTAAAAAGGATTCGGAAAATAAAGAAAATTCAGTAAATTTCCACTCTCCAAACAGAAATGGTATTACGGACCAAAAAAAGAATGAAGGAACAAAAACTCAGCATAACATAAATAATCAAAACAACAATAAAAGCATGAAAGGTAATAACGAAAAAAAGAACAAAAAAATTGCCAATAAATATTCGTCTATTTTAAGGGCGACCAGGAGCCGAAAAGAAAAAAGTTTAACAAATCAAAAAAACGAAGATAAGAAAGATGAGCATTTAAATGACGTCACAAATAGTAACCATGACGAAAATTAATTAGAAGAAACAAAAAACACCCCACTGTGGAACGAGAAGCTGGAGAAGGAATCATAAACGAAGATAGCGTTGAGATTGATGATGTGCCAATATTCATAATAAAAATGTGCAAAGAAATAGTACCGAAACCATAATGTGATATCATAAACACGTCTTTCGAGAGTGTAATATTCCCTGAGAAGCTTAAGTACTCAATTGTAAAACCTACTTGCAAGAAAGGGAAGCCTGAATTATTGGAGAATTACAGACACGTTTCATTACTATGTATCATATGATAGCTGGCACAAGTATCGGTCCGAAAAGCAATAAAACAAAATTAAATTGAACCACAAGAGCATTTCTATTATTCAAGGGCTCGATAGAACTGTTGCACTGCATAAAACCGATAGGACTTTTACTTTAATGCATAAGATATTTGAATACAAAAATCAGGTAGTTTCAATTATGTTTGGTATTAGAAATGTAAATATGGTTTATGATGCTTACTAATACTGGGGTGTCGGAATTATAACCGGTATAGTAATGTAATTTTCTATTGGAATTTTGATGGAGCCTGTGTTAGTTTCTGAAGGTTGATATACAATCCCTTTCCACATTAATTTTCGTATTCTGTATATGTATTTCGATAACTAAGGTGTCATTGTCAGCAGATAATTAAGCAGTGTCGCACCTGGAAAACTACGGCAAAAAGTCGCACGAAACAAATTCCGTTCACGATCTGTGCCTTCGAAATCCAAAACTCACACTCGTACACAGTGTGCTTTTTGGCTTTTAGTACATTTACTTTTTACTTTTATGATTTTCGTTTTCGTTTCGTTGATTATTTATTATTTTACAATATTACTTTACATATCTTATTCCTTTCATTTCTCATTGTCGTTTAATTTCATAGCAGAAATTTGATATTAGAGATTAGTTTATTTTTTTGTTAATATTTTCTCTATAAATAAATATTTTTCAGGTATGTTATGCAACGTTGAAAATCTCTTTTTAAAAACTAGCTACCTAACCAAGAATTCAATATAGCTGCCTATAAAAAACAAAAGATATAGTCCACGTGATTTCCCATGGCACCGACTCAGATTCTCATTTTGAACATAAGAACAAAGAGGTACATATTATTAAACAGATGCAAATGCAAACTAACCGTACTAAAAATATCGGTCTAGGATTAATAAATAATTTTTCAAATTATCAAATGTCAAAAACTTCTTTATGTTGGTTATCTGTTTCATTTTCTTTTTATGACACTGTGAACTTTTATATTCTTTACGTATTTTACTTCCACTTAACCCTTTTTTTTCCAAAATGACAATATTCATGTAGTACCATTGTGCAACCAATTTAATTTGGCCGGCGGAAAAAATGTGAACAAATACGCGAAACTCTTTACCTCTCACCTCCTTAACCAATAAATTCAGCTGAAGGACAGTCAAATACAATATCATATCTATTTTGATCTATTTGTTGTTTGAGTTTATAGGTTAGTTAGTGTGTTTCTTGTATAATCTAATAGACTGCAGTCATAACCTCACATTCACATGTCAAACTTTTGAATTATGCGCCACAATTTTTTTTCTCGGAGTGTAGAAGTTAAAATAATTAGTTATTAAAATTTTATGTATTTGGATAATACAGATTCTATTTTTAGGTTATGATGTGCCCATCTCAGTTATCGTTATTGGCTGCTTCTGAAGAAAGCTACTATAAGCAAAAAAATATATTTCTCCTAGAATACTCGAGATATATACGTAGTCTGAATAGTGCGTAATTATTTTAAAACCAGCCGTTTTAATGAAGAAAATGAAACTCCACTAACCCAACTTTTACTGACACATGGTTTAAATCCCAATTTAAAAGCGCAAGAAATAATAAGTGAATTGATAATAAATACTATGATTTAATCAGTGAAAATTATAAAAAATCAAAACTTTGTACGTCAAATAGTAAGCTTAAGTTTAGACAATCACTTAAAAAATAGGGACTTCCCTGACCGGGAGTCTGTAATAGCAGTGTTTGAGCAATATGTGAGCCGTCAAAACCTAGATTTCTTTTCAAAGGGAATTTTTCAGCTTCCAGGCCGTTGGCAACAAACTATTGATGTAAATGGAGACTATTTTGCTGAATAAATATTTATATTTTTTTAAATTTAGACTTTTTTTTATTCCTTACAAAATCGGACATTTCATATAATATGTAATAACCTGATATCTTTAACTTTTTTATTTGAACTTAGATTAAGATTTTATAGTAATTTTTTGTTATAGACTCTGTTCCTAGAAGTATACTATAAACCACGAAAGTTTGCCGGTATATCAATAACGCTGCAAAATATGAACATAAGTATACCAGCATTTGTCTAATTGAGATATGGGCAACAACCGGCCCGCTGTGAGATTTGATCCGGCCCGCGAGACATTGTCGTACTATTTCATGTCTGATATCTATCGCAAAAAATTATGAACACTACTTTAAAATGGACTACTTTTAAACGCGGGCCGCGAACGTACATATTTGCACATTAAAGTTTGGCCCACAATATGTCAAAGGTTGCCCATACCTGGTCTAATTCATCGTTAGTCACATGTGTTGAAGAAAGAAAGGGCGCGAACGTTTTTCTAATAGAGTTACGCGTTATGTTTTGTCAAGAAATCGTGAAAAAATAGAAACAGATGTATGCAGAGCATGTGCATTATGCACACATGTGTCACATATAATTCAGATAAAATAGTGTTTTGACTTTCGACTTATAGAGTTTGTCTTTTCTACGGTTCCTATATTGTTATATCCCTTGTATTTTACCACTGTTATTTGCCTTTGTTCTAGCAGCTAATTTATCATATTTATTTTGCCATTCTTGTAAGTTTACATTTAGGTAACCTACGTAGGCAGCTTTTACATTTATTATTTACAGGTTTACAGGTTAGGTTATCGTATTTGACAGTAATATAAGTATATGGTCGGAAAACATTCCTGATTTAAACTTTAAACACTTATACATTTATATTTGCTTCCTGCTGTGTTAAATAAGTTTTCACAAGTTTTGAGTTATCTTGCAGCAGAATGAAATTATTGCCAATAAGTCGCTGTCCTGATGATGCAGCATGTTCTTCTAATAGTGTTCTATATTTTTCACCAGTTAATTTACCTCTCTATTTTTACAATTTCACCCACACTTGCTACAGAAATACATCCCCAAACTTGGATACTGCCTTCTCCATGCTTTATGGTAGTATGTAAACATGGTTTCAATAACGATTCACCAGGACATCGTCTAACATACTGACGTTTGTTTATTCCAAATAATTGATATTTAGATTCGTCAGTTCATAGTACTTGTCGCCACTCATTATATCCCCAAGTTTCGTGAACTCTGGCATATTCTAATCGTTTCCCTCTATTACCTCGTCGCAGTAAGGGTTTTCTCATGGCCACGCATCCCCTCAAGCCTGATCTGAGTAAGTATCGCCTTACTGAAGCATGTACCGAAGTACCAGACGTTCGCGCAAGATCTTGAGCTAGTTCTGCGCTAACTTTCTTACGATTTCTTAAGGAACTAACTTTTAAAAACTGTGCATCAGCTTTACTGAGCTTTTTTGGACGTCCTCTCTTTGGTCCATCACCTACACTGCTGGTTTCATTCTTTTTATTGTTTGTTGCACGGCATACGGGAACATTTCACTATCTTTGATATTTTCACTTGACTACAACCCTCTTGGTGTAAAACAATAATTTTATTTCTGTCTAGTAATGCTATTCTAGGCATTTTCTATCTACCAAAGCAATTTATAGCTCACGATTTCTTCTTAAAATGAAAATTTCACTCGTAGGCGCATTTTTTAAGAATCCAAATAAATTCTATTGTGGAACCGCTCTGTTTCGTTTCTACCACTGAATTAAAAACAAAATCTTACAGACAAATAACTCTCCCTTGAAATTTTATTGCAGTGCATTGTGGTGCACTCAAATTTCCAAAGCTTATTTACTAAAATGTTTTTACTAATAATCCTCTTATCAGGCGGTCGCTGGATATTTCCAAGTTTATAACACCCCTACGCGGAAGTAAGATTGTTATAAACTTGGAAATATCCAGCGATTATATTTCTACCAATAAGTGAATCGTACTTGGAAAGATGTATTAAGTATTATAAATTGAATTGACCCAATAATTATTAGTAAAAACATTTTAGTAAATAAGCTTTGGAAAATGTTAGGTGCTTCTTTCTTTTGCACAGTACTGTTATATGTATTACAATGATATACAATAAATCTTTATTTATAAATAAACGCAGTACTTCTGCCTGTAACATAGAAACTCCTTCGTAATATACTATATTTATTCCCATATTTTAAAATTAATCTTTTTCATTAATATATCTTATCAGATTTAGTGATTGTTGGTAAATTACGTTATAAAACTTTAAATAGTACGTGGAAAGAATTATGGCAGAGAATTCATGTATTTGGCCCCACTGTGCGCTATCTAAAGGTTTGACTGTATTTATGTCCCCTCTCTTACACATTTAATTGGACTTTATTATCATAAATAATAATAAAATCTAATTTAGTATAATAATTATTTTTATTATAGGCTAATAATTGTTTATAATTTTTATTTATTATTTTTATTATTATTCGTGGAATTTCATCTATAAAAGTAGACAAAAAAAGCAATTATAAAATTATTAAAGTATCGCTTTTGATTGGACTTTTAAAGGGGCGCCCTGATTCAATAAACTCTTATCACTTATTACTTTGATAATAGCTCAATTTTTCGAAACTGCAGCAACGATGAAAATACAAACTAAAAATGATACTTTAATAAAATCATTGATGTCCTCTTATTATCGTTACAGAGACGCGAGTTATGTGCAAAGTTAAAAAGATATTCAATAACATTTGAAACAGTACGATAGAATGGACAACTGCACAGACTTCCTAAATAAAAGCTAGTATTACTGATATTCCTGGGTTTTTCATATTTACAGCACAAAGCAGTTGTTGATGCCAATTTTTGCAGATGGTATTTCAGGGACTATTTATAAAATGTACACGTTAATCGTTTAACATAGAAATCTCCATCACTCACTGTTGAAATTTCATAATGAAAATGGATTAGAAATGATTGAAACTCAAAAAAAATATGTGTTTTTGTTTCCATTAATCGAGATTTTATTCCCGCCTCCTATGCCATTTATAATTTAATTTTAAAATCATTATTGAGTAGAAATACAAATTTTAATTTATAAAAAAAAGGGAAAACATGAAAAAGCATTTTTGTGGCAATATTTTTAAGTGTACTTATAGACAAGCATGTTAAAAGTAGAAAAAGAACACACTTTTAAACTTACATTAATTTACATTAATATGTAATTTACAGATGAATATTGTTGTGGTCTAGAACTATGTTTAAAGAGGCCGGTAGATGACTAATTTCGTCTAGGCGGCGGTGATCGCCGGCGTCTTACCGAACGGGCACGAACGATCGCGGGAACTTCCGAAAATTCGATTTTTAAAAGTCCCTCCAATACCGAGAATCTATGCCATGAGTCTCTTCGTTATTGTTCTATTATTAAATCCAATTAACTGCAATTTATTCATTTGTTTTTGATCCGTCATCGATTTATATTAAACGGTATTTTTAATCGCGAAAGTGATCCGTGCACGATGTTTTAACCCATTTAGAAGAGGTAAAATCATTTTTGAACGTATCCGTGTCTGACTTCAGTCTGTTAGCGATGTTGTAGGGATATCATCTTACGTTTAAGTTTATATGCATTTATTTCCGATTTTTCTTTTAATAAATGCGCAATAAAAACAAAAATAACTAAGCTGGTTTCTTCAATGCTTATTGTACTGGTATTTTGCGGATATTTTTAGACGCGAGGAAATGCCAGTTTGCCGCTGCGTGAACAAGAGGCGACAGGAAAATAATAATAAAATGTATGTCAATATACACTTGCGTGTTACTAATTTTTTGTAAGTTATTAAGTAGGCATACACTGAGGATGTAAGTCCTTCTAAAAGAAAATTGAATGACTATTAAAATGAAATTTAACCTATGAAGAAAACTTTTAAATACACTGCTCAAAACAATTAGGAGATATTTGAAAAAAATGGTAATCAAATAAATATTTAAAGAATGTAGCACCTCGTAAATATTTTTATATTTAACTACAACGTTTTTAAATAAAAAAAACGAGGGCATTGACACGTTTGGACCTGTTTATGCACATTATAAAGCTACTAAGGCACTAGAGTGAATAAATATCGTTGAATGAATACACAATTATGAGACTATATAAGAAGTTTTATTGATAAAATGACGAAAAATCTATTGTTAATAATGTATATAACCTCCGCGAACTGCAGTAAAGGTTTGACATCTCATCTGCATTGATTGAATCAGGACATCAAAAAATTTTTGTGGAATATTATTCCATTCTTCTATCAGAGCAATTTAAAGTTCCTGAATTGTACGCCTTGGCATATTTCTTGCTGTAACACGTCTTTCTAAAGTATCCCAAGCATGTTCGATAGGATTATCATTAGGAGAATTTGCTGGCTAGTCCATTCTATTGATTCCCAATTGTTCAATTCAGTTCTTCACGATGTTTGCTCGATGTGGACGAGCATTCTCATCCATTAAAATGAATCTTTCGCACATAGCGCCAGCGTACGGAAGAACAATGTGTCAAAATTTCATCCAGATACCTCTGCGCATTCAGGTTGCTATTTTGTATTATATATAAGTCTGTAAGGCCTCCTGTGCTTGCCCCGGCCCATACCATTGCACTTTCAGTTTCATATTGCGGCCTTTCTCGAACAAATTGTGGCTGATTAAGTGCTCCAGGTTCACGCCAAATTAAAATACGTCTATTGTCTGGATTTCAGACGAATCCGGATTCGTCACAAAACAACACTTGTGCCCAGTCATCGTGATTTCAATTTCTATGCTGCATCGCCCATATTCTACGCGTAACTAGGGGTTTTAGAGCATACCTGCGAACGTTATGAAGACGATTTCTTATTGTTTGAGATGATACTACCTTTACCGTAACAGCAGCAAGTTCACTTCTAAGCTGCGTTGCGTTACGAGTGCGGTTTCTCCGTGCAAATACTGTTAGGCATCGATTATCTCTTGGTGTTGTAGATATTATACTACTCCTTATCTTCACTGAGCATCTCCAGTTTCTAAAAACGGATTCCACAAACCCAAAATCACACTAACTGCAAAAACGTCAACTACGGTTTTTATTCAAAGTAGTGGTCTTCGGCTTCAATACAACGTTTTGTACGCTCAATTAACATGTCGAATGAATTTTTAAGTTCGTCTTTATAGATGTCCTTCAATATCGCTGTTGACGCCTTTTTAATGGCATCGAAGTCGGCATAACGCCGTCCTTTCATTGGCAAATGTAGTTTGGAGAATAGATAGAAATTACAGGGGGGCAAATCCGGTAATGATTGATAGTTAAAATGCCATTTGTACTTAGAAAATCAGTGATAAACGTCGAGCGATGAGATTGTGCATCACCATGTAGCAAGCGCGAACTACCATTTTCAAGGTATTGAGGGCGCAGATGACGAATTCGCGTCAAAAGACGCATCATAACATCAAGATAATATACAGCATTGATTGTTTGACTAGTTGGTACAAACTTTTTGTGCACTATGACTTTCGAATCATAAAAACAAATCGACATTGTAATCACTTTGGTCTCTGTATCATATTGAAAACACAACGTCTCATCGCCAATTATAAACGAATACCTGAATTTTCGTCCTTTTTTGAGTCTTTAATCAAGTCGGTACAATGTCGAATTAAGTTACTTTGTGTGGTACAAACCTTGCACAAATCTTTCTCAGTACCAAATGCTATGTCAAAATGCGATTAATTGAATCGTTGGAAATATTTAATTTGATTCCCACATATCGCAATGAGGATTTCGGCTCATTTCTGTTCCATGTTACTTTCCGTAACCACAGATTTCTTTACAGCAAAATGTTCGTCCCCATTTATAACCGCACGATCGTCTTTAAATCGTTTATACCACTCATACACACTCGTACTTGATAAACACTCATCACCATACACTTGTTTCATGAAACTAAACGTTTCAGTAAACGAATTAACAGAATTTGATATTTGCTCTTTGTTCAAAATTCATTTTTCGACCAATGCCAAATACACCCTGTTACTTTATACGCAATTTCTCTGCTTCTAATGATGCAAATGTCATGACATTTTGTCATAACATTGGTGAAAGATCTATCTTACCGATGCATATTTTTTTTATAGATGGCGCCGTTAAGAATTACTATTCTAAAAAGGTTTCGTTTTCTTTGCAACAGACTGTGTATATAAAAAAACAGACTTGTTCGAAAATTCATTTTATATAAATTCGTGACATGTAATTTAGCATGCCTCATTAGCCAGTTATAGAATTAACTTTTCCCATAATATGTCTCATTATAATTAAAAAACAATATATATGTATATATATATATATATATATTTCATCACTAAGGTTGATATATAACCCCTTTCCACATTAAGTTTTGTAATTCTGTGTACGCATTTCGACAACTAAGTTGTCATCATCAGCAGACAATTGCTGGATTAATTAGAAAGGCTAACATAAGAAAAACAATCCGTGACACCACATGTCTATCACCACCGAGCAATCGGGAAAAGCAGTTTGTTTACCTTTTCATCGTATGACAAAAAATCTAAATAGTATTTTTAAAGAGCGCGGTTCTCAAGTTTGTTTTCGCTCCAATAATTCAATTAAAACGCTTTTAGGAAATGCAAAAGACAAAATCGAAAAAAATAAAAAGTCGGGAATCTACCGAATTGAATGTTTAGATTGCAGTAAACAATACATCGACCAAACTAAAAGATCGATCGAAACCCGGTATAAAGAACACCTTTCGCACATAAAATTCAACCGACCAGAAAAATAACCACAGCGTTAATATGGATTTTTTACATTTGATAAAGAACGTGTATAATTATCGAGAATTAGACACGTATGAAAGCATGCACATCTTAAAGAATTTAAGCCATGTGGTGAATAACAATGACACCGGACCTTTACAATCGACCCTTTTCTGTCTGCTTAATGTCAGAAAAGGAGGAACACTATAATAAATCACATGCAGGTACTTATCAGTCGTGTCCGTGTTCCTTTTTTCAAACAAATCACAAATCTTGTGAAACAAACGCACAGTGTACATCTTGGTTTTTAGCGGTGTAGATCGCGTACGGAGTTTGTTTTCGTACAGGTGTTTTTCGCCGTGTTTTACCAGGTGCGACACTTTGAAATTTTGTGCTGATAATGACAACTTAATTGTCGAAATGCGTATACAGAATTACAAAAGTTAATGTGGAAAGGGATTATATATCAACCTTAGTGATTAAGTTAATACAACAGTTATATTTCTTAATAATAATAAACAGAATTTCTAATTATTTTGATAATACGATTGTACGAATAACGCATGTATAAAAATATACATACATACATATGAAATACATGAATATAAAAATTCTGCAAGTGGTCTCCGGGGTAAAAAGTTTGGGGATCTCTGCTTTAAGTGTTAAAATAAATACAACCAACCAGAACATGTCAATAAAAAATGTTTACTCATAAACTTTATGTATTTTAGTGGATATTATTCATTAGAAATTAAATTAATATTAGTTACAAGCGGCGCCATCAATGCGTGGAAAGCTTAATACGTCTCTTTCACAAATAACCTAACGTAGCGTCACAAAGTGGTCATGATAGTTTATATAATAGCAAATAGATGTCGCTCCAGGTAAGTACAAAAATATTTCGTTAAATTGCATAAAGAAAATGTGCAAAAAAATGCCTATAGAATTTTTGTGTAATTTAAGAAAAACTTTTGGAACAAATCGTTATATTCGGAAAATTATAATAATAAGTTGCAATGTACGGGGTTTATTCAAATAATTACAAATTATACAGGCGAGTTTACCATATTCATAATGAGGAAGAATCGATGTATACTTGCGTACCACAAAAAAACGAGACTCTTAGTGATGATATATTTCGAAAGCAGTCGGATATACCCGAAGTCGAGATTCATATGCGTATGGTATGTGTATGAATGCCGGATTATATTGATATATTTCGAAAGCAATCGGATATACCCGAAGTCGAGATTCATATGCGTATGGTATGTGTATGAATGCCGGATTAGATTGATAATAGCGTATCGACGGCGTTCTTTGTTATGTCCGACGAGTGTTAATAGATTTCTTAACCGATTTTCGACATTAGAATACACCGGCACTATTATTAAATGTATTGTTTGCAATATCAATATTTTACCATACAGTATATTTGTGTGTAAAAGACATGTTAATAGCAAACACACCGGTTAAATGGGCAACGTGATGCACCATATTTTAAATTTCTATATGACTTTATTTCTATTTTAAGTGTGTGCAACATTCCACAAAATATTGTAGACAATGAAGAATTTCGAAACATTTGAGGAAAATACGTTCCGGAATGGAGATTGCCAACGAGAGGTCAATTACAGTATAATCTTCCGCGGGTGAAAAACACCATTCCGAATCAAATAAAAGCAGAGTTAAAAGATCAAAAAATATGGCTAACTGTAGATGAAACAACGGATGCAAGAAAGAATAGTAATTTAAATATGTTAGTGCGCACTTTAAAAAACGGTGAGATTTTCTTGCCTCTTCTTTTGCGTAGTAAAATATTACAGAAGACAAATGCGGAAAGGATAATAGAAACTATAAAATATACCTTTGAGAAGTTCAATATATCGGCAACCTAACTTGTAATGTTGGTTACAGGTAGGGTTCGAATATGGTTAAGGCTGGAAAGTTACAATCTTACCCTCAATTGCTTCATGTAACCTGTTTGCTCCATGCATGTCGTTTTGTAGTTGAATTTATTAGAAACAGTTATCAAAAAGTAGACCAATTTATAGTTTCTACCAAAAAAGCTTTTATTAAATCTCCGAAACGCATTCGTGAGTTTAAACAGGCTTGGCCGGACATTCCTCAGCCACCACAGCCGGTATTGACGAGATGGAGAACGTGGCTTAAAGCTGTTTTATATTATGAGAAATTTTTACTCATTAAATCTCGTATCTTAAATTTAAATCCGCAAGATGCTCAAGCAATTTCAGTAAGTCAGCGGCTGGATTCATATATAGAAATCCATACCCAAATAGAGCAAATTTCCGAAAATTATTCAATTCTTTTAGATACAATTTCCAAATTAGAGAACACCAAGCTGTCGTTACATAAAGCGCTAAATATAGTATATTATCTCAAAGCCTCGATAGGAAATCTAACATATAGTATAGGAAGATTAACAACCGATAAAATGTGTACAGTTATATATAAGAATCCCGATTTTCAAACTATAGTGCGTATAGACAAGAGTTTAACTGAAAACCAAGAGTACGAATATGATGCGAACGTCCTTTTTAAATTCGCGAACATCACATCATTAGACACCAGAACCCTCCTTTTCCAAATACGTCAACATATTTTCACCTCGAAGTAGGAGTATGACTGAGTCAGCACTGGAAGGCATACCAATGACACAAAACTACAGCTAATTTTGATCACTCTACATAAACAACACAAAAAAACCAAAATAGTAAGTAATTACATTTATTATTTTTAATATTGATAGTAACTGAGCCGTACGCTACTGCGAAAGCACTCGTTTCTGCAACCTTACTCCCTAGAAGTAGCAAAGGATCGTAAATTTTTTTATATAACTTTATTAAGGTAAGCAATAAGGGCTTGTAGTGTTACAATCTACACTAGGCTCTAGTGTAAAGAGGGACGTTACAAGAAGCCGATTCTCCAGTACGATATCAATGATAATAAAGGTCATCCTGTAACCTTTTTGAACAGTTTTTTCGCCGAATTAAGGAATCCATCGACCACATATAAAGCAGTCTAGGTTACGAATGCCCTGGAACATGGTGCGGCATAAAGTGATATTCAAAGATGATTCTCTAATTGTAGATACGTTCCAATAATATGATTTATGGCGCATTAAAAGACTTGAAGATATATTGCCTGGTGGCATAATTGGTAAGGCAGCCGTCTGGAAAACGAAAGATGGGGGGTTCGAGTCCTTCTCCAGCGCAGAAATTTTTAATTGATTTCTGTGAATTTAGTTAACGATGGAATAGCAGAAAATAATAATTTTCATTAATTTTTCATCATGAAGAACTTAACTAACGGGTGGCGCAATGGTAATGTCATTATTTGAACTGGCTGCCATTTTGTTATAAATGAAAAAAAGAGCTCTGTTTTCATGAAAACTTAATTTGAAAGTTTAAAATTGATGACATTAATTGGAAAAATTATATCGCTCAAATGGCCACCTCCCGAGTTGATGCATAATTGTGCTCTTTTTACGGCGTTTTGAATTGTTGGTCGTAAAACATCTGGCTCCAAATTGGCGATTTCTTCTTCAATGTTAGCTTTCAAGACTTGCAAGGTTCGTGGTTTGTTGTGATAACCGCGAGATTTTAAAAAGCCCCAAAGGAAGAAGTCTGGTGCTGTTAGATCTGGCAATCTGGACGGCCAGTTCAAATCTCCAGAACGGGAGATCACTCAACCTGGAAATTGGTGTCTCAAAATCTCCATCGTTGCTCGAGCTATGTGAGCGATTGCTCCCTCCTGTTGAAACCAACAATGATCGAGATCCAATGCAGCAATTTGCGTCAAAGAAACTCGTTTAGCATCTGCCTGTAACGCCCACCATTTACGGTTACGGTAGTGTCATCGACGTCTTTAAAAAAATAAGGTCCAATCACTTTTTCACAGCAAATGCCACACCAAACAGTCACTTTGAGAGGATTCAATGGCTCTTCACGCATTTCATGTGGATTCTCTGTACCCCAGAAATGCAAATTATGTTTGTCAACATAACCACTTAAGTGGAAATGGGCTTCGTTACTCATTATGATTTTTGATACGAAATCATCCTCTTCTTGCACCAAGTTTAACAGAGCATGGCAGTAAGTTAACCTTGTCCAATGGTCAGCAGGCAGCAATTCGTGAACAGTTTGCACTTTGTAGGGGAACATTTTCAAATCTTTCACCAAAATTCATTGCAACGAACGTCTGTTGATGTCTAATTGTATACATCGTCGTCTCGTTTATGTTTGTGGATTCTCTCTGGCGTCGTCGGCAACAGCAACGATGTTCTCGGTCGAACGAGCAATACGAGGCCGGCTACTTCTTGCGACATCTAAGGTGGACCCAGTTTGCACGAGGCGTCTAGCCAAACGTTTAATTGCTCGAGCACATAGAACACGACGACGAGGGAAACGATGACGAAATTCACGCTGCGTTAAAACAACAGAGTGAAAATTTATCAAATAAGCGGTAACAATAATTCCACGTTCCTGAGGTATGTATCGCTCCATAGCTTATTGACAATTAATTTTCTATATATCTACATTACAAATGTCAGAGCACAGTGACATTTAGCGCCCTCTGCAAAAATGGCAGCCAATTCAAATTATGACAATACCTTTGCGCCTCCTGTTATATATTTATATATAATAATTAACAACAAACTAGTGAGTAATTTTGTATAAATATTCTGTTAATCATGTACGTGGGCAAGGTGAAAAGTTCTCATTAACAGAAATTTATGTTTACTGCGTGGCTGTATGTGTCTTTAGTTCATATGAAAACTTTCAATTTTTTCTCTCAAGTAGTTTGTTTCCAAGAATTTTTGTAGTAGACGTCGTGCGTGTTATTTTTTTAAATGGATAAACTTGATAATCGTGCTGTTATAAAATTCTTTGTTTTGGATAGTTTAACCCCTATGGAAATTCATCCGAAGTTGACAAAAGTGTACGGGGACTCTGCTCCTTCGATGTCAACCGTTAAAAAGTGGGCAGCTGAATTTAAACGTGGTCGTACATCCCTCGAAGATGACCCACGTGAAGGACTGCCAAAAACTGCAACCACACCAGAAATCATCGAAAAAGTACATGATATTGTGTTGGACGATAGGCGTGTGAAAGTGAGTGAGATAGCTGAGGCTGTGCGAAACATTTTGCACAAAGAATTAGAGATGAGAAAGCTCTGCGCAAGATGGGTGCCGCATTTGCTGATTGTCGATCAAAAGCAAATGCGCAAACGATTTTTGGAGCATTCTTTGGACCGATTTAACAAGAATCCGACCGATTTTCTGCGGCGATTTGTCACCATCGATGAGACATGGGTCCACCACTACACGCCAGAAACGAAACAGCAGTCGAAGCAGTGGGTGGAAGCCGGGGGTTCAGCGCCAAAAAAGCGAAGTCGATCGCATCTGCCGGAAAAGTCATGGCCACCGTGTTTTTGGGATACATAAGGAATCTTGTTAATTGATTACCTTGAAAAAGGCAGAACAATTACAGGCGCATATTACTCTAACCTTCTTGACTAGCTGGATGCCAAAATTCGCGAGAAGAGGCCTGGTTTGAAGAAGAAAAAATCATTTTTCATCAGGACAACGCACCCGCACACAAGGGTGCGTTGGCGATGGGAAAATTGCGGGATTTGCTCGGCCATTCTCCCTATTCTCCTGATTTGGCACATTCAGACTTCAATCTATTCCCAAATTTGAAAAAATTTGTTTCTGGAAAGCGATTCACATCCAACGAAGAAGTTGAAAGGACCGTAGAAGAATATTTTGACAGCCTTCCAGACTCTCACTTCCGGGAAGGAATATTGATGTTAGAAAAACGCTGGACCAAGTGTGTTGAACTCAAGGGAGATTATATAGAAAAATAAAATCATTTTTTAAATTTAAATTGCAGTCTCATTGTCAGGCCGAGAACTTTTCACCTTGCACACGTACATAGTTTTTTATCTTTCTATCCGTTGAAAATAAATAAATGTTTTTAATTAAAACACTGAAATTACGCAATAATTTTTCCAACGTTAAACACCGAACTAATCACATTAATTACACAGTTAACTAAAAATAAACTTTATGTTTTCTAATTTTTATCTCTTGTAGACACTTGATGTAATAAAACATTAAAGTGAATGCTTAACACGGGCGAAATATCTAAATATAAATATGCCAAAATGATATAGCCAAGCCTGAATACTGTTCTGTGTAAACAGTTCTAACACACGTTAACTTTTAATTACAACAGAACGTATAAAATTGTCTGCTTAGAATCTGAACGAGTATCTGATGGAAGTGTATTGGACGTATTTACGTAGTTTTTTTTAAAATTGGAGTGGAAGTAATATAAAAGTTTATAATAGGCTTTAATTTCGGACAAATTGTATGCTCAGAATTAATCTAAGCAAACTATTTAAATTGCTACATCTTCGAAAAACTAAACTGCCGATTATCGACAATACGGATTAATCGTACTTGGCGAAGTTATAACCTGGTCAAGTACGTTTAATCCATAAAATTTAAGTACACAATTTTGTCTAAATTCCATCTAAAACTTATGGATTTTAATCAAATTAACTACCACTACTTCTTAAACTTAGTCTCCGATACCTTGGTTCTTAAAGTTTCTGTGTAATAAGCAATAGTTAGATAGATGTACACAGTCTGTCGCAGAGAAAACTGAACTTTTTTTAAATAGTAATTCTTAGTGGCGCCATCTATTATAAAAAACATGTGTCGGTAAGGTAGATCTTTCACTAATGTTATGTCAAAATATCATTTAGAGCACAGAAATTGCTCATAAAAGTAACAGTGTGTATTTAGTATTTGTCTAAAAATGAATTTTGAACAAAGGACAAATATTCGTATCAAGTTCTGTTTTTGAACTAAATCGTTTACTGAAACGTTTAACTTGATAAAGCAAATGTATAGTGATGAGTTTTTATCACTTACGAGTATGTCTGAGTGGTATATATGATTTAAAGACGGTCGTACAGAAATAAATGACGACGAGAACATTTTGGTGCAAAAAAATCTGTGGTTATGGGAAGTAACATCGAACTTGTGCGTTAATTTATGAGAAATGAACCGAAATCCTCATTGCGATACGTGGGAATGGAATTAAATATTTTCAAAGATTCGATTCATCGCATTTTGACACAGCATTTAGGACTGAGAAACATTTGTGTAAGGTTGGTATCACACAAGTTAACCGAATTCAACATTGTACAGATTAGATTAAAGACTCAAAAAAGGACGAAAACTTCAGGTATTCTATTGTAGCTGGCGATGAGACGTGGTGTTTTCAATATGATCCATTGACACAGCGTCAAAGTTCTAAGATAGAGCGAGGAAAAGCCGTGCGGTCAAAAGTGAAGACAATGTTGACTTGTTTTTATGATTCGAAAGGCACAGTGCACAAAGTGTTTGTACCATCTAGTCAAACAGTCAATGTTATATATTATTTTGTTGTTATGAAACGTCTTTTGGCGCGTATTCGCCGTGTGCGCTCTCAATATCGAGAAAATGGTAGCTGGCGTTTGTTACATGATAATGCAACATCTTATTGCTCGACACTTATCACTGATTTTCTAACTACAAAAGTCATTTTAACCATCAACCATTCACCGTCGATGAAACGACAGCGTTATGCCGACGTCGAAGCCATTAAAAAGGCGTCAACAGCGATCTTGAAGGAGATCTTTAAAGATGAACTTAAAAATTCATTCGACATGTTAATTGACGGTGCAAAACGTTGTAATGAAGCCGAAGGCGACTATTTTGAATAGAATAAAAATAAAATAAGTTCGGTTTTCTCTGCGACAGACTGTGTCTAATAACAGTAATGATAATAATAATAATAATATAATTTTTGGACCAACAGAAAAATCCCATAAGTTAATAGAAATAGGATACATACAGTGCTTATACGGGTATAAGAAAAAAAATAACAAGTTCTCAATCACCGAAGGTTGATATACAATTTAATTTATATAATTTGATTATTCATTCATTCAACATGTTAATTGGGCGTACAAAACATTGTATTGAAGCCGAGGGCGACTAGTTTGAATAAAATAAATGACTTTTGTCAAAATAGTAAGCTTTTGTTTTTATTTTAAGAAAGTTCGGTTTTCTCTGCGACAGACTGTGTATTTCCATATGATAGTTAACGAATGGATATACTTTTAATCACTTACTATACTAAAGGACATTGTTGGAAAAATGGCACATCAAGCTATGACACAACGATCTATAATATTTACTAGGATAGTTTGACAAGTAGTGAGAACGACACATAGGTGGCGCTCTAATTGGTAAAACAAATGCATTATAATTTAGGTTGGCTATTTATATGTTTACATTCCGATATTTAGATAAATCGGTTGATTAGCTTATTTTTGACAGTTGATTGAAGAAGAAGCAACACGTCGTTTTGTTAAAATGGAAAAAACAGAGTATCGTGCGGTGATTAAATACTTCGTAATTAAGGGTATGAAAGCTATCCAAATAAAAGATGAGTTACGGGAAACATTGAATCTGCTCCATCATCCGCCACAATAAGTAGATGGGTAAATGAATTTAAACGTGGTAGAAGAAGCTGTGTTGATGAAGCGCGCTCTGGAGCACCTAAAATCGTGACTTCTAAGGAAATGATTATAAAAATGCATAATATTATTACGCAAGATCGACGACTCAAAGTGAGAAAGATAGCAAATATGGTAAACATTTCAACAGAACGCGTACACCACATTTTAACGAAAAAATTGGGCCTTTCCAAGTTTTCAGCAAGATGGGTGCCACGACTGCTTACGACTGATCAAAAGTTCACTCGTTCGCGTATTTCCAATGAGTGTTTGGACCTTTATAAGCGGAATTCGGTTGATTTTTGTAGGCGATTTGTTACTTGCGATGAAACTTGGATACACTACAGTACACCCGAAACTAAACAACAGTCGAAACAATAGTTAGAACGTGGTTCTGCACCTCCAAAGAAAGCGAAAACCACTTTATCGGCAAACAAGGTGAGGGCATCAATTTTTTTGGGATTCAAAGGTCATTTTGCTCATTGATTACCTTCAGAAAGGTGCCACACTAAACGGACAATATTATGCAGAACTTGTACAAAAATTAAATGTTGAGATTCGTGCTAAACGGCCAGGAATGGCAAAGGAAACGATTCTGTTTTACCAAGACAACGCTCCCTCGCATACCAGCACAGTTGCGATGTCCAAAATCCACGAGTTGCATTTCCAATTAGTACCGCATGACTTCCACCTTTTTCCAAAATTGAAAACGGCACTAGGTGGAAAGAAATTTTCGTCTAACGACGAGCTTATCATCTTCGTAAATGAGTATTTTGCAAGCCTTCCGGAATCGCAGTTTAGAGATGGCATAAGGGCATTGGAGCACCGTTGGAATAAATGTATTGCTGTTTTAGGAGAATATATTGAAAAATAAAAATTATTTTGTATTTAAAAAATTCGTTTTTCTTTTCCATTCTCACTACTTGTCAAACTACCCTCCTATATCCCAACTATGTCTACTACAAAGGTCATGAATCACAGCCATTTCATTCAACATCTGGAGTTCCGCAAGGGTCAAATCTCGGACCACTTTTATTTTCTATTTTTATAAACGACCTTGCTGAAGTTTTAAAATGAGAGAAATTATTATTCGCAGATGATCTGAAAATATATCACGCAGTAAATGACATCGATGACTGCGCTCACCTTCAAGAACAGTTGGAAGTGATCCAGACATGGTGCACCGTTAATGGGCTTCACTTGAATATTTCTAAGTGTAGATATGTCTCATTCACTCGCAGAAGTTCCTCTATTGATTTGAATTACACTTTGAAGAATTTCTACCTAGAAAAATGCCAGGTTGTTAGGGATTTGGTATTACATTTAACTCCAAATTATTATTCAATAACCATATAGGTAATATATCCAATACTGCTTTAAAAACTTTGGGTTTCGTAATTTGAACCAGTTCAAGTCCTTGTCGTCAATCGACAGCGTACTACCACTTTATTTTGCCTTTGTTAGGTCAAAACTCGAATATGCGTCATTGGTGTGATCACCTCTTTATAAAACACATATCCATTTGCTGGAATTGGTGCAAAGGCGTTTCTTAAGATACCTCTTCTTTCGCAAGTTTGGGAACTATCCTCCTCGGGGCTACGGCAATATTAACCTACTAACCACGTTTAACATAGTACCATTAGAGCACCGTAGACACCGCATGGATATAAAATTTCTTTACCATCTCCTACATAACAGAATTGACGCACCAGAAATTCTGGCAAAGATAAACTTGTTGGTTCCCAGGCAAGCGACTAGAACAACGAAGACCTTTCGCCTTCCCATTCCAAGGACAAATGTTCTGATTGGATCGCCTGTCTACCGAATATGTAATAACTTTAATAACTTGACAGCCGTGGATATAAACTATAGTCCTTTACCAACGATTTTAGGTCAGTGCGCTTACTGTGTTTGTAGTGTATAACTGTGTCTATACTTCTTATGGTGGTGGGTCTTACCGGTGCACACGAACTGCACCAAAAATCAATTAGTTCTTTAATCTTCTACCTGAATTGCACCACGTAAATTTTAGATTGTTTTAATCCTGTACCTGAACTGCACCACGGGCCGGATTATGAAAACTAATTTATATTTGAACGATAATCTTCATAATCTGCTGTGGCTAATTTAATATTAATTACTCGCCCAATTATAGTAGGTAAAGTTTACTCTTTTCAGGATATTGTGGGGGGGGGGGGGTAGTTTTACAATGAAATATAATAGTTAACTTTAACATTGCATGTTTGTTCATCGACAGTTAGGTCTTACTTATTTAAGTAATTTTGTGCAATTAGATATGGAACCAAAAATGATGTTTAGCGAAAGAGGTAAAAAATTAATAGTAGTTGACAATTATAAGTTTTATAAAGTGCGCGAAGTTAAATCTACCGGTGAGGTGTGTTGGAGATGTACCATCAGGAAGTGCGCGGTTCGATTATTCAGTTTTGGTGATGTTATATCAAGAATACAGGGTGAACATAACCACGACAACCTTAGTGATAATATCTTAACTCGGCAGGTGTTGAGCAACAGTTTAAAAAGGAAAGCTAGCGAAAGCAATTTTGCAGAAAAGCCATCTAAATTAATTAATTTACAATTAAATTCACATGCAGAAGCAGTAACAAAGTTAACTTCAAAAGACATAACGTACATAAAAAATAATTTAAGTCACACTAAATTAAAAATGCTTCCGAAACTACCTAAGTGCATTCTGGATGTACATCAATATTTAAATTTAGTGCCAATAAAGACAGTGCAAAACGAAAATTTTCTACTTATAAACAATGATACGCTAAATATAGTAGTGTTTAGTTGTGATAGCAATTTACATTTTTTGTGTAAGCAAAGTACTTTATATGTAGATGGTATATTTGAGCACTGCACTAAATATTTCCTGCAATTATTTACAATTTTTGCATTTGAAAATAATATTTATGTGCCTGTTGTCTTCTGTTTGCTCAAAGACAAAAAGAAAGATACATATAGCGATTTATTTCGATTACTGAAACAAAAGTGTGGTGAAAAAGGTCTTTGTCTTCAGCCTACTACAGTTGTCATGGACTTCGAAATGGCAATACTTTCAAATGTAAGAGAAAGTTTTGCTGGTGTGAATATATTATAGGATGTCGTTATCATTTCATGCAATCTTGGTAAGTTTCAGCATATATGTATACATTGTGTTTAGTAATGATTGTCAATTTTCTATTTTCCTATTAGATGGAGAAAAATTCAGGAAGTGGGGCTTTCTGCGGAATATAAGGATAAGGAATCCGAAACGGGAAAATGGCTTAGGAACATTTTAGGGATAATTTTCCTTAAACCAGAAGAAGTTGACGACTTTCAGTCGGAGCAGCCAAACGACCCGCGTGTGACCAAATTTGCAGATTACCTCATTGAAAATTATATTGACGGAGACGCTAGTTTTCCGCCTGAAATTTGGGCTGCAAATTCGGCTTGCTTGTCTAGAACAACAAACTGTTGTGAGTCGTTTCACTCAAAATTCAATAATTACTGTTCCTCACCGCATCCGAGTATACACAAGTTTTTGGATGTTCTGAAAGATATGCAAAACGACACGTATATTAAAATAAATTCAGTGAATATAAATCAGAGAAGAATTATTAAAAAACAGGTTTTGCAGAAACAGAAATATATTATTAATAAAATCAGTGAATATCGAAGCGGTACAGTTAGTAGAAAAATGTTTATTCGTAGCGTGTCTTGTCACTTTAATTCTATTAATGTATAAATAAAAAATAAATAGTGTATATTTTTAGTTTGAGGCTGTATTGAATTGTACATGACTGTTTTCTTTAACATTACAATTTTGTAGTTTTCTTTTAGTTTAATATTCTAGTTAAGGTTTGAAATAAATACCTATGTAAAAATTGAATTATTTGTAGTTTTCGTTTCGTTTAATATTCTAATTAATGCTTGAAATAAATACTTGCACGCAAATAGCACTGTTTTATTCTTAAATTTATTATCAGAAATCCATTATTATCCGTGGTGCAGTTCAGATAGAAATTTAGGATGCCGCGTTCGACCGTGGTGCAGTTCAGACAGGAGATTACATTTACCCAAAATGAAAAAGATTAAGTTGCTAATCCGTGGTGCAGTTCGTGTGCGCCCGGTCTTACATATTAGTATTTAATGTAAATTAGCATTTAATGTATTTAGAAAGTTGAGTGTTCACTGTAAGTCATAGCAGAAGTAATTAGATTTAAAAGTTGTTCTGTAATAGGATTGTAAAAATCTGTTGGGCAAATACATACGTTATTATTATTATTTAAAGCAGTACTTACACTATCGACTATAAGTGTTCTATTATTTTCTGGGCAGGCAAGAACATAATGGAAAAGCAAGTGCATAACTAACAGCAAAATTAAAATTTTATTATGTAACATATAATAATGTACTGTTCAGTATAGCATTGTAAAAGCACATTATTATATGCAATGAATAACCTACATTGGGTTTTCATTTAATAACTGATTCCATAATGCAACTTATGGCACATTAGAAGGACTCGAATTAACTGTTTCCGTGATTTAATGGTTAGGACACACTCCCGGAGAGAATAAAACCGTTGGTTCGAGTCCCAAGCGGTGAATAGAAATTTCTGCATTACAAATACGATGCGATTAAAATTAGAATTTTTCAGTTTATTATATAATTTTACGCAACATCTTAAAATCTTAAAAAATTATTAATTTAAACAATTTTAGAAAATATTCTTTTAAATTTGTTTAAATTTTTAATAAGTGCGACTATCTTTAGCTCTTATTATAGACAGGCACAATTCAGTATCTTCAGTAATTGCCAGAGCTTTCGGTCCTATTTTTTACAATGCATTTGACCGCTTGGGAAAACCGCGTGTCGTTGCCCCCCCCCCCTTTTAAGTTTTTTTTCAAAAGTATTTCGATATGCAAAATTAAGTTCGATTTCTCTTTTTCTTCACTTAACTGAGGTAATGCACCTTAGTATTTTTTCATTTATGTATCTTATAATTAAATAATCGTAGAATTATTAATTATAAAATTAATGAGCGACGAGTAAACCGTCGGCAACGACCATACCATGCTGAAAAGACCAGTTCTCGTCCGATCACTGAAGTCAAACAGCATCGGGCGCGGTCAGTACTTGGATGGGTGACCGCTTGGGAACACCGCGTGTCGTTGCCCCCCCCCCCCTTTTAAGTTTTTTTTCAAAATTATTTCGATATGCAAAATTAAGTTCAATTTCCCTTTTTCTTCACTTAACTGAGGTAATGCACCTTAGTATTTTTTCATTTATGTATCTTATAATTAAATAATCGTAGTATTATTAATTATAAAATTAATGAGCGACGGGTAAACCGTCGGCAACGACCATACCATGCTGAAAAGACCAGTTCTCGTCCGATCACTGAAGTCAAACAGCATCGGGCGCGGTCAGTACTTGGATGGGTGACCGCTTGGGAACACCGCGTGTCGTTGCCCCCCCTTTTAAGTTTTTTTTCAAAATTATTTCGATATGCAAAATTAAGTTCAATTTCCCTTTTTCTTCACTTAACTGAGGTAATGCACCTTAGTATTTTTTCATTTATGTATCTTATAATTAAATAATCGTAGTATTATTAATTATAAAATTAATGAGCGACGGGTAAACCGTCGGCAACGACCATACCATGCTGAAAAGACCAGTTCTCGTCCGATCACTGAAGTCAAACAGCATCGGGCGCGGTCAGTACTTGGATGGGTGACCGCTTGGGAACACCGCGTGTCGTTGCCCCCCCCCTTTTAAGTTTTTTTTCAAAATTATTTCGATATGCAAAATTAAGTTCAATTTCCCTTTTTCTTCACTTAACTGAGGTAATGCACCTTAGTATTTTTTCATTTATGTATCTTATAATTAAATAATCGTAGAATTATTAATTATAAAATTAATGAGCGACGAGTAAACCGTCGGCAACGACCATACCATGCTGAAAAGACCAGTTCTCGTCCGATCACTGAAGTCAAACAGCATCGGGCGCGGTCAGTACTTGGATGGGTGACCGCTTGGGAACACCGCTTGTCGTTGCCCCCCCCCTTTTAAGTTTTTTTTCAAAATTATTTCGATATGCAAAATTAAGTTCAATTTCCCTTTTTCTTCACTTAACTGAGGTAATGCACCTTAGTATTTTTTCATTTATGTATCTTATAATTAAATAATCGTAGTATTATTAATTATAAAATTAATGAGCGACGGGTAAACCGTCGGCAACGACCATACCATGCTGAAAAGACCAGTTCTCGTCCGATCATTGAAGTCAAACAGCATCGGGCGCGGTCAGTACTTGGATGGGTGACCGCTTGGGAACACCGCGTGTCGTTGCCCCCCCCCCTTTTAAGTTTTTTTTCAAAATTATTTCGATATGCAAAATTAAGTTCAATTTCCCTTTTTCTTCACTTAACTGAGGTAATGCACCTTAGTATTTTTTCATTTATGTATCTTATAATTAAATAATCGTAGTATTATTAATTATAAAATTAATGAGCGACAGGTAAACCGTCGGCAACGACCATACCATGCTGAAAAGACCAGTTCTCGTCCGATCACTGAAGTCAAACAGCATCGGGCGCGGTCAGTACTTGGATGGGTGACCGCTTGGGAACACCGCGTGTCGTCCCCCCCCCCCCCCCCCTTTTAAGTTTTTTTTCAAAATTATTTCGATATGCAAAATTAAGTTCAATTTCCCTTTTTCTTCACTTAACTGAGGTAATGCACCTTAGTATTTTTTCATTTATGTATCTTATAATTAAATAATCGTAGTATTATTAATTATAAAATTAATGAGCGACGGGTAAACCGTCGGCAACGACCATACCATGCTGAAAAGACCAGTTCTCGTCCGATCACTGAAGTCAAACAGCATCGGGCGCGGTCAGTACTTGGATGGGTGACCGCTTGGGAACACCGCGTGTCGTTGCCCCCCCCCTTTTTAAGTTTTTTTTCAAAATTATTTCGATATGCAAAATTAAGTTCAATTTCCCTTTTTCTTCACTTAACTGAGGTAATGCACCTTAGTATTTTTTCATTTATGTATCTTATAATTAAATAATCGTAGAATTATTAATTATAAAATTAATGAGCGACGAGTAAACCGTCGGCAACGACCATACCATGCTGAAAAGACCAGTTCTCGTCCGATCACTGAAGTCAAACAGCATCGGGCGCGGTCAGTACTTGGATGGGTGACCGCTTGGGAACACCGCGTGTCGTTGCCCCCCCCCCCTTTTAAGTTTTTTTTCAAAATTATTTCGATATGCAAAATTAAGTTCAATTTCCCTTTTTCTTCACTTAACTGAGGTAATGCACCTTAGTATTTTTTCATTTACGTATCTTATAATTAAATAATCGTAGTATTATTAATTATAAAATTAATGAGCGACAGGTAAACCGTCGGCAACGACCATACCATGCTGAAAAGACCAGTTCTCGTCCGATCACTGAACTCAAACAGCATCGGGCGCGGTCAGTACTTGGATGGGTGACCGCTTGGGAACACCGCGTGTCGTTGCCCCCCCCCCCTTTTAAGTTTTTTTTCAAAATTATTTCGATATGCAAAATTAAGTTCAATTTCCCTTTTTCTTCACTTAACTGAGGTAATGCACCTTAGTATTTTTTCATTTATGTATCTTATAATTAAATAATCGTAGTATTATTAATTATAAAATTAATGAGCGACAGGTAAACCGTCGGCAACGACCATACCATGCTGAAAAGACCAGTTCTCGTCCGATCACTGAAGTCAAACAGCATCGGGCGCGGTCAGTACTTGGATGGGTGACCGCTTGGGAACACCGCGTGTCGTTGCCCCCCCCCCCTTTTAAGTTTTTTTTCAAAATTATTTCGATATGCAAAATTAAGTTCAATTTCCCTTTTTCTTCACTTAACTGAGGTAATGCACCTTAGTATTTTTTCATTTATGTATCTTATAATTAAATAATCGTAGTATTATTAATTATAAAATTAATGAGCGACGGGTAAACCGTCGGCAACGACCATACCATGCTGAAAAGACCTGTTCTCGCCCGATCACTGTAACGTATTCCCAAGAAAGTTGTAATTTAACGGATTAGTTATTGAATGCATTATGTATATTTTCTAAGTTGTAATATACACTTAGATGTAATAACCCAGAGAGACGGAACAAAATAATCTTTTCATGTTTAGAGTGCACGACAGAAATTAGTAATTTTATAAATGGTCTGGAAATTTTAACAATTAGTGGGGCTTAAGTTCTGGCATGAGAGATTTAACCCTAAAATCTCACGAAGTTAGTTGAGCTTCAGAGCAGATAGAGAAGAAACATTCAATAGGTAGAGTTAGACATGCGTACAGGATATTCTACTCAGAGTGTACGTGAGTGGTCTGATACGAAGCGTATGAGTCAATTATTTGCCAGTAAGTAATAGTGTTACTATTGTGATTATATATGTATATATATATATATATATATATATATATATATATATATATATACGTATATATCGATCTGTACAAGTGGAGATCCACATGCATCGTTTAACACTATTAAAGAGAAAATAATTAGGAATGCGAATCAACGCATTAGGGAAAAGGACGTCCGATGCGGAGACCACTCGCAGTTAAACAAGATAAGTACACATACTGTTAAATAGACAATATATAAGTTAGAAAATTGTGTGTGTAATGTTAACCTTGTTATGTTTTCTTTCTTATTATTTATATAAAAGCTCTTCTAAAGCGATTCTGATTCCAGTTGAACGCGTTAATATTTTATCTTTCCGCCATTTAAAAAAAATGCGTACTTATATGCGTGCATCCTCATGGTAATCTGAATCGTCCTGAAAATTATTACTTATAAAGGAAGGAGCGTCTTTATGTAATTGTAAGGTCGTATATTTAATCTAGTTTGCTAACCCATGCATCGTGTTAAAATATAATAAATAGTTATAACACCTCAGGTCCTGGTATTTTTATTATTATTACTATTACTATTTAAGGTGTCTAACAAAATTTAAAGACATATACGTGGGCAAGGTGAAAAGTTCTCGGCCTGACACAAAGATGGCATTACAATTAACAGAAACTTATGTTTCCTGCGTGGCTGCATGTGTCTTTATTTCATGTGAAAACTTTCAACTTGTTCTCTCAAGTAGTTTTTTTGCAAGAATTTTTGTAGTAGACGTCGTGCGTGTTATTTTTTTAAATGGATAAACTTGAATATCGTGCTGTTATAAAATTCTTTGTTTTGGATGGTTTAACCCCTATGGAAATTCATCCGAAGTTGACAAAAGTGTACGGGGACTCTGCTCTTTCGATGTCAACCGTTAAAACGTGGGCAGCTGATTTTAAACGTGGTCATACGTCCCTCGAAGATGACCCACGTGAAGGACGGCCAAAAACAGCAACCACACCAGAAATCATCGAAAAAGTACATGATGATATTGTGTTGGACGATAGGCGAGTGAAAGTGGGTGAGATAGCTGAGCCTGTGGGGATATCGGAAGAAAGGGTGCGATACATTTTGCACAAAGAATTAGAGATGAGAAAGCTCTGCACAAGATGGGTGCCGTATTTGCTGAATGTCGATCAAAAGCAAATGCGCAAACGATTTTCGGAGCATTCTTTGGACCGATTTAACAAGAATCCGACCGATTTTGTGCGGCGATTTGTCACCATGGATAAGACATGGGTCCACCAGTACACGCCAGAAACGAAACAGCAGTCGAAGCAGTGGGTGGAAGCCGGTGGTTCAGCGCCAAAGAAAGCGAAGTCGATCGCATCTGCCGGAAAAGTCATGGCCAGCGTGTTTTGGGAAGCAAAAGGAATCTTGTTAATTGATTACCTTGAAAAAGGCAGAACAATTACAGGCGCATATTACTCTAACCTTCTTGACCAGCTGAATGCCAAAATTCGCTAGAAGAGGCCTGGTTTGAAGAAGAAAAAAATCATTTTTATCAGGACAACGTACCCGCACACAAGGGTGCATTGGCGATGGAAAAATTGAGGGATTTGGGGTATGATTTGCTCGACCATCCTCCCTATTCTCCTCATTTGGCACCCTCAGACTTCCATCTATTCCAAAATTTGAAAAAAATTGTTTCTGGAAAGCGATTCACATCCAACGAAGAAGTTGAAAGGACCGTAGAAGAATATTTTGACAGCCTTACAGACTCTCAATTCCGGGAAGGAATATTGATGTTAGAAAAACGCTGGACCAAATGTGTTGAACTCAAGGGAGATTATGTAGAAAAATAAAATCATTCTTTAAATTGAAATCGCAGTCTTTCATTGTCAGGCCGAGAACTTTTCACCTTGCCCACGTATATATATACAAAAAAGATCAGTAACAAATTGGATATTAATCGCAGTACTTTCACATATTTCATAATATGATTTAGACCCTAATACCTATCCCAGGGCAGATAATAATAGGGGAATTGTCCTAGTCATATTATGCTTATTTTTTGGGAGGCACAAATCCTCTTTGAACAACTAAACCCGTTTACAATCAAGCATTTGAAATATATTTCAATATAGACAGCTTGTATTACAAACTGCCAGGTACTGTATATTCAAATTACTACTAAAGACTAAATAAAGGGTAGATAAGCAAATTAACAGTGTTCATTATAGGTAGATTTTTATTTTTGGAGTATTTGAGACCTTCATTCACAGCCAATAACGGCTGACAATTGGCATAGATCTTTTAAATAAAATTTTATGGATGTTATTGGTGAAACTTCTTTTATAACTTTTATTAGAACCGGAAATTGTAATGGGAGAATTAAGCTCTATGAAAAAAGGTCGTTTTTTTTCTACAAATTAAACAAAGACGTTATTTTCAAATGCTTTCTGTTCTTTAATGATTGTTTATGGTAACAAGGTCACCTATATTTTACGTGATGATACATAACAATATTTATGGATGATGTCCAGGAGGAAACGAGACGTTACTACTAACGTTCGTGTAAATAATTTACAAAAGTATATTCAAAATATGCTAGGCTCGACGGGAATAAACAATAATAATTAATGAATATAGCGATTCTTAATTCAATATTCGCGGTATTAAAGAAAATTTCATTTTTATCAACACCTTTTTCGAGCAAAAATATGAGACTGTCGTAAGGTCTCCCATCTCTATTGTAATAGCAAATCTCGTTAAGGATGAATTTGGAAATAAAATGCTAAATACGAGGGTCCGATAACTACCCGGCCTGACCTAGAGATGGCGGTAGTTGTTTGAAAAACATCACTGTATTAGAAAGTACACAATCTATAAAGCATATATTTCAAGTTTGAAGACGCCACGTTGTTTAGTATTTGTTTGCCAGCCGTTAATAGTGAACGTTTTCAGTGAATTTGCAAAAATGGAGAAAATTGGTCATCGTTACATGATACAATACTTTTATTTGAAAGGACTCAGTCCAACCGATATGAAACTGAATTGGATTCTACTGTTGATGAGTCTGCACCTTCGTTTGCAACAGTGAAATATTAAGTAGCAGAGTTTAAACGAGGCCGTACGAGCTGCCAAGACGAGCATCGCAATGGTCGACCAAATGAGGTGACGACTCCAGAAATGGTGAAGAAAATCCGCAAAGGTAAAGATACAGTAGGTACCACAAAAAGGTTTATGATGTACACAAAAATATACCTACAGAATTCATGTAGATCGGTCTTTACAACATGTAAACAAAACTTTGGCAGTCCGAGCATGTCTATCATTCATAACATAATAATGACTTGTATTCGAAAAAATATGGTAATGCGCATAATATACGAATAATTATTTACTTTGATTTTATTTATTCTTTGTATATACCAGGTGTATCGGAAAGTCTTTAAGGGTTTTTCTAATGTCGCTAGGCTTAAGTATGCAATGTTATGATTTGACACGTTCTGGTAGATCGAAAAAGTTTGAAGATGCGAAACTGCAGGAGTTATTGGATGAAAACCCAACCCAAACTCAAAAACAATTGGCAGAGGCGTTAAATGTGGCCCAAGAAACTATTAGCGACCGATTACGAGCAATGGGAAATGTTCAAAAGATGGAAAAATGGGTGCCACATCAATTGAATGACAGGCAAATGGAAAAATCGAAAAATCGAAACGCTGCTTCAAAGGTATGGTCGGAAGTCATTTCTGCATCGAATAGTGACGGATGATGAAAAATGGATTTATTTCGAAAACTCTAAGCGCAAAAAATCATGGTTATCACCTGGTGAAGCCGGCCCATCGACTCCAAGACCAAATCGTTTTGGTCGCAAAACAAAGCTCTGTGTTTGCTGAGACTAGACTGGCTAGGTGTATTACGAATTATTGCAACCTGGTGAAACAGTTATTGCTGATCGCTACCGACAACAAATTATAAATTTGAACCATCCTTTGATAGAAAAACGTCCAGAATGGGCCCGTAGACACGGTAAAGTGATTTTACAGCACGATAACGGGCCGTCTCATACAGCGAAACATAATATCGTACTCGCCGTGGTCTTCAGACCTTGCCCCGTCTGACTATTACCTTTTCGCATCAATGGGATACGCATTTGCAGACCAACACTTTGCCAATTTCGAAAAAGTTTGAAAATGGTTCGAGAAATGGTATTGGTCAAAGGACAAAGAATTTTTTTTGGGATTGCATCCATAAATTGCCTGAAAAATGGGCAGGATGTGTAGAATCAAATGGGCATTACTTTGAATAAATAAATTTTTCCATTTTCTTGAAAATTGTATGCTTTTTTTTAAGAAAAAACCGGTAATAACTTTCCAATACACCTGGTATGTACGTATATATGTATATACGTACATACACAAAAATATGTATATGTATATACCGTGAATATATTTTATAATGCAACAT
Organism: Dermolepida albohirtum; assembly: GCA_031893035.1. Classification (NCBI taxonomy): domain Eukaryota; kingdom Metazoa; phylum Arthropoda; class Insecta; order Coleoptera; family Scarabaeidae; genus Dermolepida; species Dermolepida albohirtum. The sequence goes on from JAVIWB010002990.1 coordinate 174,592, forward strand.
GCACATATGTACATACACTAGTTGCTAGAGTAACGTAATAATGAAATGACAGCAATGTATTTTAGCGTGTATTTTATTTTGCAACATAGGATGTCAAAATAAGTTACTCTATTTTTGAGGTATGTGTAGTGTAGAAGAAAAACTGTTATTAGTGAACTGGTATAACACGAATATGAGTTTGAGGAGAGTAGCAGATTTGTTTCAAATTACATATCCTGACCATCCAAGACCGAGTCCAACTACAATAAGTAGGTTAGTACAGAAGTATAAAAATAATGGATGCATCGTTCCTAATCATAAAAAAAAGAATAGGCCAAGATATGTTATTACGGACGCCAAAAGAGATGAAATTCTACAAACATTCGAAAATAATAATATGCTCTCCACAAGAGCTTTAGCACAAACTACAAATGTAAGCAAATCTTCCGTGCATAAACTACTAAAACGAGAACATTTTAAGTCGTATCATTTTCAAAACCATCAGGAACTAATTGCGAATGATGCAGAAAGAAGAAGTAACTCCATCAGGAACTAATTGCGAATGATGCAGAAAGAAGAAGTAACTTTTGTGAAATCATGTTGGATAAGCTTCATAATGATGATACTTTACTACGCAGAATTTGCTTTACAGATGAAGCAACATTTTATGTAAATGGTGAAGTAAATTCACAGAACTGCCGCTACTGGAGTAGACAAAATTTGCATAGATATCATATCACAAGGACTCAGCGGCCACAGAAAGTCAATGTTTGGACTGGGTTGATTGGACACCATATTGTAGGACCGTTTTTTATTGAGGGTACTCTTACAGGAGAAAAATATTTAGAATTGCTTGAGTACAGAGTTATGCCAGCCCTCCACGCTTTAAATATTGATGGCGAGATTTGGTACCAGCATGATGGCGCGCCGGCACATAATTCTCATATGGTTAGAACATTTTTCAACCAAAGATTTCCAAACCGTTGGATAGGCCGTGGAGGAGAAGTAGAATGGTCCGTAAGGTCACCAGACCTATCTCCAAACGATTTCTTTCTTTGGTTATGTATCAGAAATAAAGTTTTTCATGGAGAACCTCTAAACGATATTGACCAATTAAAAAATAGAATACGAGTTGCTGCAAGAGAAATAACTCCAGAGCAGATACAAAATACAATAAATGAATTCTACAATCGCTTAGGATACTGTCTGGCCGTCAATGGTGACATTTTTGAAAATTTGTTAAATTAGTTTTTAAATTTTGTTCAACTACTGTATTTCACATCCTATGTTGCAAAATAAAATACACGCTAAAATACATTGCTGTCATTTCATTATTACGTTATGTATGTATGTGCATGTTGCATTATAAAATATATTCACGGTATAAAGGATTTTCCAATAGGGACTTGACAACTTTTAATTCAATTTGTGAACGCATCCTTTCACTAATCATCGAACTGTCACTGTCAATTTATTCAGTAAACTTAACATTTTCATCATGGTAAAGTACACGAACGAACAACGCCTGCAAATTATAAAAATTTACTACCATACAGAAATTCGGAGTCGGTGACCGCTACTTTAAGAGCGTTAACTCCGATTTTCGGTCGTAATTCTCGCCCTAGTAGACAGGCAGTAACAAGTTTAGTGCAAAAATTTGAGTCTACATATTCGTTTTGTGATGTTGCCGTGCCAGTGAGACAACGGGTTGGTCGAAGTGTCGAAAATATCGTTGCCGTTGAAACGTCTGTAGCAAATGATCCAAATCAATCAATTCCACGGCGTTCTCAAGAGTTGGGCATCGCCCAGACCACTTTATGACGAATTTTGCGTAAGGATCTTGGTTTACACCCATACAAGATCTAGCTGACTCAAGAATTGAAGCTGATGGACCATTTGAAGCGACGTACGTTCTCCGATTGGGCTCTGGAAAAGATGCGCCAAGATGATCAATTTCTTCGCAAAATCATTTTCAGTGACGAAGCTCATTTTTGGCTCAATGGGTTCGTCAATAAGCAAAATATGCGTTATTGGTCGGGTGAAAATCCACATGTGCTTCATGAAACACCACTTCATCCACAAAAAATAACTGTTTGGTGCGGTTTGCATGCCGGCGGCGTCATAGGGGCATATTTTTTCGTCGATGATAATGATCGTCACGTTACTGTGAATGGTAATCGTTATCGCGCCATGATTACCGATTATTTTCGGCCCGAATTGGAAGATATGGACTTGGACAACATGTAGTTTCAGCAGGACGGTGCCACACAGCACACGTTACAATCGATTTATTGAAGAAATGGACCATTCGATTGGCCGCCTCGTTCGTGCGATTTAACGCCTCTAGACTTTTTTCTTTGGGGCTACATCAAGTCATTGGTCTATGCTAACAAGCCGACAACGTTGGAAGAGCTCAGAGCCAACATTAAACGCTAAATAGCAGCCGTTTCGGCCGAATTGTATGGCCGAGTCATCAAAAATTGAGTCCAACGAATCGACCGCTGCAAACGTGCCCACGGTGGCCATATGAACGAAGTCGAGTGCCATTCATAAATGTTTTGATTGTACTTCAACCCGATAATAAAGTTTTTGAAATATCTCAAATGGTCTGCATTTTATTTTGAAAAAAAGTTGTCAAGTCCTTATTGGAAAACCCTTTACATTAAAAAATCAAAAGGTATGCGCCGAAAGTTTTACTAAAACGTTAAATTTCGGAATTTAAATTACGTTGGCAAAATTAAATATTCTATAGAAAAAAGTAACGCAAAATGCAGTGTGGCAGTTCAAACAACTCTTCGCTATTTTCCGCAGTGAGGTTAATGCATATATACATTTTTTTAAAAATATTTCCCAAACGGCGAGAGAGAATGCAATTGTTTGAAACTTTTGGTTATCAGATCGAAAATGTAAACAAACTCGTGTGCATTTGAATTGCACACTAGGCACACCATTGTTCGTTTTTTTTTTATAAAACATACAAGATCTTCTCTTTCTAGTTTGATATCGTTACGGTGCGACCTAAAAACATAGAGCAACAATTGACATATGCTGTGAAGGTACATACGTAGGACAAACAAAACAATAGTTAAATAAAAGAATTTATGAGAGCACAAGTGCAGCTTGATGCAACACACAGCTTTATCTAAACAATCCTTCAAAAAACAGCTTGACTTTAATAAATTCATTGAAATAGAAAGTCATTAGAATAAACGCATAATTATAGAAATTGTATATACATATATGTATATGTAAGCATTAGAAGATAAATTGTCTACATCTCCATATATACATATATTGTTATGACATGAGTTAATGTTTATGAGTTTTAGTACAGACAGATAAATATGATTTTAATGTCAATGATTTATGAAAGTATAAGTTTAAAATAAAAAATATTTTTACAATTAATCAAATATAATAACCATGGTACGTACTTTTATTTATCTTTTAACTCTTATATCTCAGAGTATGGTCATTCGGCCAGTCTTTGAATGAAACGAATGTAGTTACAATGAACAAATTGCCCTTTTAAGTCGTAAATCTTATACAGGCTGGCCCAAAATTACCGAAGGAGTTTGAATTCCTTATAACTTTTTTAAAAATTTAAAATGGATCCATTGTTTTGACTCAGCGTGCATCATCGTTATTTTATGTGCGGGTTGGACCCTCAGAGTCAACAATAAACCGTCTTTTTCGACAACAAGAGGCAGTAAGGAACCTTCCTGGTGCCGGCAGACGACGAAGGGTGCACACGCATGACAATATTGAACGGCTACAGGAGAGTATTTGGGAAGATGGAGAAACATCAACCAGGAGACGTTCGACACAACTTAGCCTCTCACGAGGGTCGCTGCAGAAAATTTTGCATAAAATGTTTACATTGTACAATTACAATAGAATGTTTCCATACAAAATTCAGCTTATCCAGGAATCGAAACCGACAGATTACCAGCAACGACTTGATTATGCAATTTGTTTCCAGCAAAAAGCAGAAGAAAATCATGATTTTAGTCATAATTTAATTATGAGCGACGAAGCCCATTTCCAATTAATAGGCAAAACTGCAAGATATTGGCTACGGAAAATCCAAGAATAGTTCAACAGCAACAATAACACCCGCTTAAGTGTACTGTGTGGTGCAGTGTTTTCTCGGAAAGGATAATTGGCCCATATTTTTTTGAAAATGAACACGGCGTCGCCGTTTCCATCACTGATGTTCGATATCGGATAATGTTGGAAAATTTTTTAAGGCCAGCCGTGGAAAGCCATCCGCAAGTATGGTTCCAACAGGATGGAACCACAGCGCACACTGCGAGGGACAAAATGGCTTTTTTACGCGACATCTTTGGTGAACAAATTATTTCGCGTACAAGCGATTTTAATTGGACTTTTTCCTTTTGGGTTATTTGAAAGGAAAAGTTTATATTAATAAGCCTAGAACCATCCAACAATTAAAAAACAATATACGCCACGAAATCAACAACATAGCACCTGAAGTTTTGCGAAATGTTATGGAAAATGTTTTACAAAGAGCACGAATACGCGAAGCAGAAAATTATGTTTTTGTTGGAATTTTATATCTTTATTCAATGAAATAATACAAAAATGAAATCTATGTGAGGATCCTATTATATACTATTTTTTATTATCTATAATTTCATGCAGCTGCACTTTTGTATTAGGTATGCAATAATCCATAATTCATCGAAATCACTAAAACATCTGTAGGCCAGGCTGTCTTATATGTATGTATATATGTATATATATATATATATATATATATATATATATATATATATGTGTATATATATATATATATATATATATATATATATATATATGTATATATATATATATATATATATATATATAAAGGGTATACACATGTGTAATTAGGATAAGTTTCTTTAACACATTTTTATTTTTAGTCTTGTGTAGTTCATCTTTCTAAGTAGATCGTATCCATCTTCTTAGTTCTCGAATACGTGAGATGTCTTTTAAGTTTTGCATAGTGGGACATAGAGGGCGCCACTAATCAAATGTCAGTACTAAAAATTAACCTCCATCTTTAGTTAACCAAAAGTTTCGATGCGATACGTGTAGTGTTGTAGCTACAACGCGCGAAATAATTGTTGGACCATCTTCCGTACAGTCTGGACCTTTTCTTTGGCTTTTCGAAAATCAAGAATGAACTGGGTTGTCGGAAGGAGCAGTCGATGCCTTCCAAAACCCAATTTTGTCTGTATCAACAAACGAGTGGAACAACTGCTTCTAGAGTTGGTTCGAGCGCACGCAAAAGTGCATTAATCTTCGTGGAGAATGCTTTGAAAAACAACGAAGACTTTACAAGCTATTTACTGTTTCATTCCATGCAAAACTTGAAAGACAACCCACGCAATAGATAACAATACATAATTAAAAGAGAATATCAAAGTATATTAATTAATAAAACGTTCCATAACCTCCGTTCGACAGTTTTTATTAGATTTCATTCAAAAAAAAGCATTTCGCATGGCGTTACGAGAAATAATCCCGCACTTATACATATCTATATTAAATAACAAACGTATACTAAAAGATCAAGGGTCAACCTGTCAAAATATTATTTTCTCATCCTAACAATTATTCTTATTTATTATTTAAATTAGCCAGTCGCGTATCTACGGACGTCGTATATAATCTCCGCATGGCTTATTTTTTTTGCATGCAGCAACACCGACGCAAACGCTATACCCAACTTGAATAATGGTGTGTTTACTTTAATTATTATATATTTCATTATCTGTCTGTCATTGATTGTAAATGTAAATTAAAACCGTACAATAATGCCGTCAGGAACGGGCTATATTAAAAAAGTAAACATATATACCTACTATATTTAGCTGTTGTGATAAGATATAAATGATATGTGTGCGGAGAACTCGTCGTTGTATACGTAGAAAGTACATACACACATACACAGAGTATGTAATATTGTATATTGTATACTGTACGTTGCCTGCAAGGTCGGGGGAATATATTGTAAATTAGATAGATTGCGTATAGCATCAGTCGCTTCTGTCTTCATTAAATGTGAGCGAAAAGAGCGTACGATACGCAGAAGATTCAATTTAAACTCCTAAACTCCCATTTGGCGAATTTAGTTGTTAGAATGAAGGCGGGGAATCGGTCATTGTTTGTGTTGTCGTAACAAAAAAAAAAAAAAGAAAAACTTTCGAGCGAGGTGAACCCGTCGCGAAGTTACATGAACTTTTAATTTAGAGCCGTTTCGGGTTTTTTCTTTATTTTTCGCAGTTTTCGGTGTTAAAAGTGCCACTTTACTTGTGCCTAAGCACACAAACACACATAAATATACACGCGCACACACAACTTCGACGCGAAGAGATATTTTGAGAAGCAGGTAAATCTAAATTTGTGTATCACGCTTTGAATTTTTTTTTTGTTTAACATTAACCGGCGATTGTAGTTCAAAAAGATGAATTTTAGAGACTCAAACTTTGATTTGAAATGCTTTTATTTATTTACGACATACTTGAGATAGAGTGTAACAGAATATTGACATTAATATTGGTTTTAATATACAGTCTGCCGCAAAGGTGTCCGTACACCCCGTGAACGTTGAATATCACCAAATGTGAACATCTGGCTATGATAAAGTATATTTACTTCCATTTAATAACGTTAAAAAGTTTCTCTGAGCACGATATGAAAATTGTTATTTAGAACTAGAAAAAGATTGTTAAACATTGAATATTTCAAAAGTAAAAGCGTTCGTGCGCTTCATTTTAATAAGATATTTCTAATAAGCCATGAATTCAGAATAAATTCGGTAAATTATCCTCATAATATCATGTATTTCATAGAGTTGAATGTTGAGGTCTTTACTTTGTGAAATTTTATTACACTAAGGCAGGGGTTTCCAAAGTATGGGCCGCAAATAGTCTCCAGGGGCGCAACGACAGCCTCGCCAAAACGAAACAAAAATTGAAAAATATAATTTTATAAAAATAAATTTATTAAACAGCTTTTTTTGCACTTAATAATACAACAATAATATAAATATAATCAACAGTGATTTGCTCAAAATAAATACTATTCATTCTCAAAATAAATGTGATTTTCTTTGTTTTTCGATTTATTTACGTGTTCCTTCTCCTCCTTATTACAATTACTTAAAAAAAACAATTTACCGACAACTATTCACAAAGTATTTCAACAAAATTATAGTTTTATAAAAATCTAAAAATTAAATAGAGATCATAGCATAGAGCTTATTTAAATTTAAGATTTTAGACTTAAAATTATCAGGTCTCCAGTTTTGTTTCACATGAAGGGCGCCGCCGGAAATAATCTGAATGTGAAGGGCGCCTTGGCTTTAAAAAGTTGGGGAACCTATGCACTAAGGAATGCTTGTAAATTGTCTAAATTTCACACTATATTATAAAGGCTGTTTCAAATTGTGCGGTTCTTTTTAAGAATAAATAAAATATAGATGGCGCACTGAATTTGTCTGAGTATGTGGGCATTTAAAAAGTGTGATGTATGACACTTATAAAAATGGCTTCGTACACGGTACAACAACGCGTTCAAATTGTTGAATTAAATTATGAAAATCAGCGTTCTGTGAAAAGAGTTTTTAGAAAATTGTGTGAATTTTATGGTTTACATAATCGTCCATCTGAAAGCACTATTGGTCGAATTATTAAAAAATTTCAAGAGACCGGTTCCGTGGAAGATCAAAAAAGTAAAAATTACAGTCGTAATGGTCGTTCACAAGAAAATATTGGTTTGGTTCGTGAAAGTGTTGCTGAAGATCCTGAAATGCCCATTAAACGACGTTTACAACAACTTGGACTTAGTGGATAAACAACGTGGTGTATTTTACACAAGGGTTTAGCTCTGAAGGCATATAAGGTACAAATAACACAGGAACTGAAGCCATTAGATCATTTAAAACATCGTTCATTTGTCAATTTCATCAATGAACAACCAGCTAATGTTTCTCAAAAAATAATGTTTTTCGATGAGGCACATTTTGAACTTGGTGGCTATGTTAATAAACAAAATTGCCGTATCTGGGTTGAGGAAAATCCACGATTTATTCATGAGAAGCCTATGCATCCTAAACGAGTTACTGTTTGGTGTGCATTATGGTCAGGTGGTGTAATTGGACCTTACTTCTTTGAAAATGCTGCTGGTGAAGCTGTAACTATCAATGGTGATCGATATCGTCGGATGATAACCGAATTTTTGTGGCCCGAATTAACGAATATTGATCTTGAGGATATGTGGTTTCAACAGAATGGCGCTACACTTTGCGCTCACTTTGCACACGAATCGAGTGATTTATTGAGAGAAAAATTTCCTGGACGTGTAATCTCAAGAAACGGTGATGTAATTGGTCATCAAGATCATGTGATTTGACACCGTTAGACTATTTTCTTTGCGGTTATGTGAAAACTCAGGTTTGTAAAAACAATCCACAATCAATTCCTGCTTTAAAAGATAAAATTATTCGCGTCATTGGTGAGATAGGGCCTCAATTATGTCAAAATGTCATTAACAATTTAGCATTTTAGCAAAAGAGTGGACGTCTGTGAAGCTGCAAGAGGTGGCCATTTGGCAGATATTATTTTTCGCATATAAATGTCATAACTGATACTTCGATTACCAATAAAAGGTTTTTGAAAGTGAATGAAAATTATGTGTTTTATTTATGCTTTAAAAAACCGCAAAATTTAAAACACGCTTTATATTAATGAAATAAATTCAGTGTAAAGTTACCAGCATTGTTTCATTTAATATACAAGAGAAGTACTTCCTTCACCCAAAAGGAAGAAACAAAATTCCATCAAACTGGGAGGATAAACATTGAACTTTGAGCCTAATAAACACTGACCCTTCGAGCCCGATAGAAGAACTTTCTATCAAACCAAATGGATAAATAGAGGATTTACCAAATTGATTCTAAATTTATGACTGACAAAAGAAATATCTTACAAAAATGACGTATACGAACACTTGTAATATTAGATTCTAATCTTTACTCTTTTTATTGGGAGTTCAACCGTTGAGTTAATAAAGCATTTAATTTATATTAACGACGTTTCGTGGGAGGGCATCCCCCCCTTTTTTTCAAGTTATTTATTTCCTTCAACTTGTACTTATATTTGTGATTACTTACATTTGCTAAAAAGTTAAAAATATATTTTTTTGTTTAACATAAAATTTACAAACACACAAGCATTTTTAAATTAACTATTTTCTTATTGTGTACTTGCCAAAAGGCTTAGTCATTCTAAATGTTTTTAGCTGATGCTTTCTAAAAGCAACATCTGGTATTTTCCTTTGCTTTTTATCCCATGTTAGATATATCTACATACAGTCATGTGCACGAAAATAGCTGTCCTAAATTAATATTTATAAATAATATTTACAACGGACAATTCTGATGCAGCTATATTGAAATTATTTAAAATCCCCGAATATACGAGGGAGCGTTTTTATATTCGCGGAATGAGCGGGTTGTAGAGGGGTGAGTAGGCGCATTGGGGGCGTGGCCTGTGCAGCGACTCACGATTAGTATAAATACGAAGTTTCATTGTTATTAGACAGTTAGTCTTTGAGTTATCGTCAACCAAGTAACATAATCAGGAGTGAAAAGTGAAATATGGAAAAAATCGAATATCGTGCCGTTATAAAGTTCCTTACCAGGCAAGGAAAATCAGTCGCGACCATAATGAATGAGATGTCATTGGTTTACGGCGACTCTTGTCCAGGAAAAACCATGGTGTACAAGTGGCATAGTTTATTTAAACAAGGAAGGGAATCCCTTGAAGACGACCCGAGGCCGGGCAGGAGCATTGAGGTGACCACGCAGAGCACTTATCCAAAAAGTTGAACAAATTGTACTCGAAGATGCTCGACTAAAGAAGAAACAACTCGCAGAAATGGTTGGAGTATCCGATACAACAATTTTTAAAATCCTACACGATCATCTCGGCATGTCTAAGGTCAGCGCAAGATGGGTGCCGAGAATGCTCACGCCGCCGCAAAAACAACAGCGCGTAGAGTGTTCGCGTGCATTTTTGGACCTCTGTAATGGAGACAAGGATGGTGTATTGAGTGGAATTGTTACTGGAGACGAAACTTGGGTTCATCATTATGAACCTGAGTCCAAACAAGACTCCATGCAGTGGCATAATAAGGGCACAGCACCTCCCAAGAAATTTAAAGTGTCACAATCAGCTGGGAAACTCATGGCAACGGTATTTTGGGACTCGGAAGGAATATTGTTGATTGATTATAAAGATAAAGGCGTTTCTATAACCGGAGAATATTACGCTTCAATATTAGAGCGACTAAAAGAAGCCATTAAAGAGAAAAGACGTGGAAAATTGACAAAAAGTGTTCTGCTTTTGCACGACAACGCGCCCATCCACAAGAGCCGCATTGCGTTAGCTACCCTGCATAAGGTGGGCTTCGAAATTGTGAATCACCCACCCTACAGCCCAGACCTGGCCCCGAGTGATTATTACCTGTTTCCGAAAATGAAAAAAGAGCTGCGGGGTAAAAAATTTACTGCCGATGATGAAGTCAAGGAGGCAGTTTCGGCGTATTTTGCAGATAAAGAGAAATCATTTTTTTATGAGGGTATAAATAAATTAATTGAAAGATGTGAAAAATGTATCCGTCTTGCAGGTGAATATATTGAAAAAGAAAAATAATTTGGTTTTTTTATTCCCACCCCTTGTCCCCCATTCCGCGAATATAAAAACGCTCCCTCGTATTCTGTATTCAATGGGAATCCCCCGAAACGTCGTTGATATAAATTAAATATTTTATTAACTCGACGATCTCTCAATGAACAAGAGTAAAGATTATAACTGGAACAAAACGACCAACATACTGAAAAAGAAAAGTGTACGGTAACGTTAAATGTTAGAATATTTGGCAAATTTTTTTGTTGTTGTAAATAGTAATAGCTTTCATATTGTTATTAGAGGATTTTAGAATTTTTTTAACGCTCTTAATTAGAAGTAAATATACTTAATTATAGCCGGATGCTTTGCTGATATTCAACATTCAACATTGATGTTCGAACACTTTTGTGACTGACTGTATGCATAATGCAAATATATTATACCAAACGCCTTTCTGCCACTAATAAGAAAAATATCTGCGAAGAGTTTCCGCGCGTGATATATTTGCATTATTACTTATACAGCTTTTCGAGTTTCTAAATTTCTTAAACGCTTTAAAAATAAAGGTCAAATTAATAACAAAATTACAGTTCTGAGCCGAAGTACGCTGTAGAATTTAATTGTGTATCATGTAAACAAAGTACAAAATTAGTAAAGCAAAGAACATACAGGGTTAGGCAAATATATGTATATTAATCCGAATATCTTGAATACTGTTTGGATATGATTAAAATTTTCCATATTTAAGTATATGTAAAGTGGGTACCCGACAAGCATATTTATGTTCGAATACGACTTCTGGTGTAACAGGAAATGATGTTAATTTTTTTATTTTAAACGAAACACATACATAATATAACTTACATATATATATATATATATATATCTATCGCTCATAACTATTTGGTCACCCGTGTTTCATTATAGTTTCTATAGAAAAGTTGTAATTATAAAATTTGTTTCTGTAGTAAGAAATAGTTTAATAGTAAACATTAAAATCTATAAACGCTTATTCAAAAATAATTACACGATTACCCTATTATTCACAATGAACGATAATACCCTAATAAAACTCCACGTAAAGTAATTGCACTTAAGGGATTAGATCTCTCAATTCTTGGAAATTTTCGATTGTTATGATTGATTTTATTTTAAGGTAGGGTGTTATTGTAAACTATTAAGTATTTATACTTAGATATTTTGGCAAAATTACAATTAGTTTTTGTGAGGTGCTCATAGTGATAACATCGTATGTTTCGAAGAAGTTCAATCGGTTAGAAAGGCCTACACGGAAAGAATTGAGTGTAGAAACACGATCGTTTATAGTCACATGCCATAAAACTGGAAAAGCAACAGCGAAATTGCCGCAGACCTTAAATTAAATCAGTCCACCGTGGGTTACATCGTCAAAAAACACCTTGTATATGGAAGTGTGTTGAGCAGAACTTGAAAAGGCAGACCAAGGGCAACTACCTCAACAGACGATCTTGCAATGGTAGTAACAAGCAAGAGAAATAGACGAAAAACAGCCCCAGAAATCACAGCAGAAATGAATGCTGTTCGTCGAAAATCCATAAATGTTTCCATAGTTAAACGGCGATTAAAAGACTCTGGTCTTCATGGACGAATTGGAATGCAAAAGCCGCTTCTACGCAAGCAAAACAAGCAAAAACGTTTAAAGTGGACACGCGATCACCAAAATCGGACCATAGAAGACAGGAATAAAGTATTGTAGATCGATGAATCCAAATTCGAGATTTTCGGTTCACGAAGACGTATTTTCGTGAGGAGATCTGTGGGTGAGCGTGAGCAGTGGTGGTTCAGAATGATATGAGTTGCTTTTCTGGATCAAATGTGGGCGATCTCGTAAAAATTGAAGATACACTAAAAAAAGAACAGTATAAGCGCATATTAGAGGAAAACGCAATCCCCTCTGAAATTAAAATTTCGGTCAGAATTTTATCTTCCAACAAGATAGTTACCCGAAACACACTTCCAAACTATGCCAGGAATATTTGCAGAAATTGGAGAACGAGCGAACCATAGTCGCGATTGAAATCCCATCGAGTTGCTGTGGGAAAAACTTGACCGAGAGGTGAGAAAATCGGTCCCCACATCTGCTGTTAATATATGGAAGAACCTGCAAGAGACATGGGGTACTGTTCAGTATACCACTTAACTGTAACTGTCTTCTGTGAAAAATACAGCTATCATTTTCTTCTTGACAGATCGGGATTTTCTGACAACTACGGGTGCGTCCTCATCATCAAAGACCCAAACTCTGTTTTGAGCTTTGGTCGGCACATCGTAATAGTACAGACAAGTCTCGTCACCTGTCACGATGTTGTTCACATACCGAGATTGTCTCTTATTAAACTTTTTTAGCATCTCCCGGCACCAAATCACACGTCGTGTCATCTGCTCTTCAGTCAGTCGATGCGGCACCCAGAGAGAACAAAGTTTCTTCACGTGCAAATGATCATGCAGAATCGAACGAATTGCTGGGGCATTTAGGCCTGAAGTACCCTCTATCTGTTGGTAGGTCACTCGCCTGTCCTCGCCAAGCATTTTCCTCACAGTAGTAACGTTTTCCTCCATAACTGACGTTCGTAGCCTTCCCGGCCTCCCGGCATCCTCCACAGTTAAATTTCCCCTTTGGAATTCTCTATACCACCTGAATATCGTTGTGCGATGTGGACAAACATCATCTAATGTAAGAGTCATTTCTTCGAAGTCCTGGTCTATATTAATCCACGCACGAAATTATAACGCAAAACTGCCCTTATCTCATTTCGTGACCACGATGCCATCGCAAGCACTTTACACTCTCACTGCTAATGAATAACTGAGCCTATCGACATGGCGCGCCGGCTACTATGCACGTATGAACATGTCTCAACAGGCAGCTTCCTACGATTCATCGTTGCATCATATTGCAAAACTTTCCTAGTATCCTTTGTATAATGAAAAAATTATTACAGAAGAGTAAAAGAAAAATTATTACGTGTAACTATGACTAAAGAGGTTAGAAACCAATTGATTTGACAGTATAATTTTCACAATTAGTGCTGCGAATTCTAAGCAAAGAAATTTCCTAGATTTGACGTCAGTCTTAATCATTTATAGACACCTGTTATGCAAACACTACTAATCTGCACAGAATTGCGTTAGTGCAGTATAAAAATAAATAAAAGGAAGTACGTACGTCTAGACTAAAATGCAAATAGTATACATAAGTACATATATTTATTCTCTTATCTGCAATTGCATATTGATGTTCGTTCTAAAAGCGTTTCATATAAAAGATATTTTATTTCTAATTTCATATTTTCAAGAGTTTTGCAGAAAATATTAATTGGAAACTCGAAATTTCCAGCTTATTACCTCACTTTAACTAAGGTAGAAATTATTGAAAAAATTTCTCTTGGAGGGGAATCGAACCCTTGTCCACTGCTAACCGGACCGGTGCTATAACATTAAGCTAGTAAAGATCGTGAGATTCTATTTCTTAATCGCGCCATAAATTTCTTTGTTTTATATTTGCATATATGCATGTGTGTATATATGCAATTGCATATGCATTTAATAATAATGCCCACTGCGGAATTTTAATTAAAGATGTTCCCGTAATGAAATTTATGGCACGATTATGCAACTTTCAACACAGTAACTATTAATTTTTGTTAGTGATGGAACCAGTACAATGCGCTCCGTAGGCCGTGCTCTTATAAACGTGCAAAATTCTTGCATTTCATCTCGTGGCGGAAACTGTTAAAAAATTTTATCCAGAGGTAGATGCATTAATTGCAAGTACAAAGCAAGTGTTTCACCTCCCCTAAACGTACCCGAAAATAGTGCCTGCGTAGCCGTGAACCATCATAGCATGTTTCTCAACGTGTAAGAGCACGTTGTTTCACCTCCCCCAAACCTCCTCCAAACATACTTGAGAATAGTGACTCCGTAGCCCTGTACCACCATGGCAAGTTTCTCAACGTGTAAAAAGACGTTGTTTCACCTCCCCCAAACCTCCTCCAAACGAACTCGAGAATAGTGACTTCGTAACCCTGAACCACCATAGCATGTTTCTCAACTTGTAAAAGCACATTGTTTCACCTCCTCCAAACGTACCCGAGAATAGTGACTGCGTAGCCCTGAACCATCATAGCATGTTTCTCAACGTGTAAAAACACGTTGTTTCACCTCCCCCAAACCTCCTCCGAATGTGACTCTGTAGCCATGAACCATCATAGCATGTTTCTCAACATGTAAATACACGTAAGTATTTTCGGAAAATAAAGTCCATCGTTTCATGCTTTAATCTTAGAGAAATTAAAGTGTTTCGCTCATTGAAAACTCATCAGCTAACCTTCGCTTTGTCGATTGTATATAACTAGCTCAGTCGGTGATAAATCCAAAACGATAAAATTATTCTTATACTTCAATCTCTCGTATAGAAATGAATAGTATCCGAGAAGTGAATGAGTGTTCAAAAACGATCGACTGAGTGCTTCGAAAAAGATGAAAAACGCACACTCGAAAGATTATGGTTATGTCTTTGGGCTGAAATGGAATTCTTCTCACCAATTATATTCAAAAAGATAAAATAATAGCAAACACCTCTTTTAGATCAACTGCACCATGCAATTCAATGCAAAAGACTCCATGTAAAAAAAAGGAGTGCTTTTTCTTCAGGATAATTACACGTGTTCACACTTCAACTGTTTCAATTTTTATATATGTACATCTCAAATTCATTAATGAAGTTGAGATTTATATAAAAATTCAATATTTCGAACCGATTCCACAGTTAGATTTGGTTTTGTCAGACTTCTTCTTTTATGCCAAACCTGAAAACTTGGCTCGATAGCAAGATATTTGAATTGAATGAAATTCTTCCCCCAATAATAACAAAAGAAATTAAACCTCTTATTCTCTTTAACATAATAATTTTTCTATCGTTAATCCTAATGATAAATAATTAAATGGTTTCATAAAGCCTACTTTTCTGCAGGAATAAAAAAATTTGACTATCGGTGGATTAAATGTAATGAGTTCCAAGGAGAATAAGATGAATAGTAAAATAATTTTTTACCAAGTAGGTTGTGCTTTCTTGTCTAGGTTCACTAATTTTTGATTCGTCCTCGTATATATTACCTTCCCAAAACCCTAATCAGTTTGAAATTCATATCGTTTTTTCTTTTTCGAAGTTTATACATTTGTAGTGAAGTCATATTGATATGATTTTTAACTTTTCACTAAACGAACTAATTTATCACGCCTGGTATATATGTACTTTGTATGTTTACCATAATATAATGACGTAATTTTAACAAAATTGTTTATTTACTTGTTTAGCAATTTTAATCTTTACACCATGTTAGTTCATGACTGACGGTGTGAAAGGAAAAATAAACACGAAAGCAAATTTTCAAAAATACGATGCGTGCAGCTATCTTCACGTAATTTTTGAATTCCTTTTGATCGTCAAATGTAAGCAAAAAGTACGTCGTTGAATATTATTTAATAGAAAAATGATATGTTAGAAGAAGAGCGTAAATTAGGTGAAGTTAATGGTATAATTGAACTAACAAAACTATGGAAGTTAAATTATTATTTATAGTTTAGAAATATTATTTTATATGTAAGAATTATTTATATTTATAATAAAATCAAACAATTTATTTGTACAAGAAATACAAAGTGTAAAAATTAGAAAGTCTGTAAGTATTTATATTAAAATTAGACAACTTAAAAGTTAAAGGACATTAAATTAACAATATACGAGGAATGTTCAAATTGTAACGAACCGTAAGTCGAATTAATATCAAAATAATTACTTTCAAATGTATAATTATTATTATTATTATTGGCCTTTGCTGTAAATCTGTAGCCACATATTGAATTCGTACCCTAACAATCCTAAAGAACATCAGACAAACAAAGAACGCACTTCACACCCGAAGCTACTCTGGTGACTGCAAAATAAAAAAAAATCTAATTTTAGCCGCTTTATACATCGTATATATCAGTTTTACTGGGAAGTTCTGTCCGTTTTTAGAATAAAATAATAAACTTTTCGAACTTTGAATAACCTTTATTGAATAATATAATTTCCATCATTATTTATGTCCTCTTGCCAGCGTTATGGCAATTTGTATATCCCATTTCTAAAAATGCCTTAACCCTAGTAGAAATACAGAGTTAGAAGTGAACACATCGAGGTTCACCACCTCCGAGAAAATTCAAGATGCAATCTTCAGCAGAGAAGGTCATGCTATCCATATTTTGGGATGCTGAAGGCATAATTTTAGTGGATTTCCTTCAGAGGGGGGTCAGAATTACAGGTGCTTATTACACCAACTTAATTCCTAAATTACGTGACGCGATAAAAGAAAAACGTCGGGGGAATGTGGCACAAAAGTGTTCTCTTGCATTTGTATAACGCATACAGTCATAGGTCCGCAATCACAACAGCTGCAATAGCCCAGGCGGGCTTCGAATTACTTGAATATCAACCATATTCGCCAGATTTAGTCCGCAGCGATTAGTAACTGTTTCCAACACTTAAAGAACATTTGCGTGGTAAACGACTTTCATCAAATAATGATGTGATGTGTGAGGCAAATCACTGGTTTGCAGAGATTGAACCATTTTTTTCTCGGGAAGCATTAGAAATCCTAGAACACCGATGACAAAAATGTGTTAACCTTAATGGAGATTATATAGAAAGATAAAAGTAAAATATTTGAAAATTTTTTATTGTGAGTGGGTCAGGGATCGAGCAAAGGAATCCACCCTCGTACTATCTATCTTCGACCATAAGGAAGAAACAAAATTCCGTCAAACTAGGTGAATAAACATTGATCTTGATCCCGATAAGACCAAATTCCATCAAACCAGGTGGATAAACAGAATCTACCGAATTCATTTTAGATTTATGACTGACAATAGAGAAATATAACGGGTCTTCCAATAAGAGGTTTCATTTTGATATGTAAAAAAAAGAGTGTTGTTTATTCAATTGCAAAGAGGAGGGTATGCCATTAGTAATGGAAAACAATATCAGCCAAATGGTCGCCACGGCTACGCTTGCAGGACCATATTCTTTACATGAAATTCGCATATTTACGGCTGTATGTCCTCAATAACTTCACAAAGTCCATCTTTGAAGTCTTGAATCGCTTGTGGGATATTGGCATAGACCTTATCTTTCACGAAGCGCCAAAGAAAAAAGTCTAAAGGTGTTAAATCAGAAGATCTCGGTAGCCAATTGTGATCGTCTCTTCGAGAAATCACACGTTACTTGTGTGGCACGTAGCACAGTCTTGTTGAAAATAAACGTCGTCTACATCAATATCTTCAAATTCCGGCCATACAAAATCATTAATCATCGTTCGATAGCGCAATTCATTCACCGTAACAGTTGTCCCAGCCTCATTTTCGAAAAAGTAAGGTCCAATAACCCCGCCAGACCAAAAACCGCACCAAACAGTCACACGTTGAGGATGGAGAGGCTTTTCAACAATAATTCTTGGGTTTTCCGAGCCCCAAATGCGACAACTCTGCTTGTTAATGTAGCCTCCTAGGTGAAATTGGGCCTTATCACTCAAGATGATTTTTCAATGAAATTCCGGATCAATTCGATTCATTTCAAGGACCCAATCAGCAAAGACACGACGTTGTCGATGGTCGCTAGGCGTGAGTTCTTGTGTTAGCTGAACTTTAAAAGCCTTAAGACCTAAGTTTTTATGCAAAATACGGTATAACGTCGTTTGTGGAATGCCCAATTCCAAAGATCGACGAGAAATGGACAAACCTGGATTTCCTCAACACTATGGGCTACAACAGCAATATTCTCAGTTCTTGAGCGACGTGCACGAGTTCGATTCTTCACACCACTAACATGTCCCAACAGCTCAAATTTTTCCACCAGTTCCAATTGCTGGCCGAGAAGGTGCTTCACAACTACCCAAAAATGCTTTAGTTTTACGAACTGTGACCGCGAAATTTTCACCATTTTTGTAGTGAATTTTAATAATTTCAATGCGTTGTTAAAGCGTATATCGTCCCATTTTATTAATGACGTAGTTCTTACTTGTCGTGTATCAAGTAGTTGCAGGTTGAGTCATGACAACTGTTAAAATGGCGGGCTATTGAAAATGAAATGTCTTATTGGAACAACTTTCATAAAAATAAAGTATACAAACACTTTTATAGTATTCGATATTAGAATGTTTAACAAATTCTTTTTCTGTTTTAAACAATAACAGTTTTCATGTTGTTAAAGGTTTTAAGAGTTTTTTAACATTATTAAATGGAAGTGAATATACTTTATCACAGTCAATGTTCACATTTGATGATATTCAACGTTCAAGGGTGTACGAACACTTTCATGAATATGTACAATGCAAAAGTATGATCGCTTTATACTATTTCGTGAAAAAGACTGTTTAAAAACTTTAATGTCCGCTTGTAGACCGTTCCTCATGACTCATTATTTATTCGATCACTCTCTGATAATAACAGCGGTGTTTCTACGTGTTTCTGCCAAAATATACGAATTCCAGTAATAAGTAAATTCAAAGAATGTTTTGGATTGTTGTTACATTATTCATCTTATTCTTGCCTCTGTTATTCACCCTTTGACTACGTCGTTTATTGTATGTATATAGTCTAATTATAACTAGCTTTAACTTTAATCCATTTTGAACTAATAAAATTATATTATAATATATAAATACATGTTAAAAGATCTTTGTGACGGGCAAGATAAAATACATGAAAGCAATAAAATAAAGGAGATATGCACGTGTTCTTGAAAACAGTCAAAAAAGTGCGGTATAACACGTACATACACTGGTGAAAAGAAATAAACATACATATTTTATGAATACGATGCAATTAAAATATCCTTTCATCTAGCAACTATGTTATTATTTATGTTAGGATTCGTGATTTTCCACCTTTAATCGGAACATATTATACTTTAAGAAATGCAGAAATACGTTTAAATAACATTAATGTAAAACACGTTTGTTCGTTATACCGACTGTTCACATTTCAATGTTCACCATTGGTATCTCGATTAACAGGTGGCGCAAAAGTAATGTAATAATTTGAATTGGCTGCCATTTTTGCAGATAGAGCCAAATGTCACTGTGCTTTGACATTTACGATGTCGATATATAGAGAACTAGTTGTCCACAAGCCATGGAGCGATGCGCACCTCAAGAGCGTGGAATTATTGTTACTGCTTATTTGACAAATTTCCGGTCTGTTGTTTTAGTGCAGCGTGAATTTCGTCGTCGTGTCCCATGCGCTGGAACAATTAAGCGTTTGACTGAGCGCCTTGTGAAAACTGGGTTCACTACAGATGTCGCAAGAAGTGGCCGGCCTCGTATTGCTCGTTCGACCGAGAACATCGCTGCTGTTGCTGACGACGTCAGAGAGAATCCACAAACATCAACGAGACGACGATGCACACAATTAGTCATCAGCAGATGTTCGTTGCAACGAATTTTGGTGAAAGATTTGAAAATGTTCCCCTACAAAGTGCAAACTGTTCACGAATTGCTGCCTGCTGACCGTCGGACAAGGTTAACTTACTGCCATACTCTATTAAACTTGGTGCAAGAAGAGAATGATTTCGTATCAAAAATTATAATGTGCGAAGAAGCCCATTTCCACTTAAGTGGTTATGTTAACAAAGAAAATTTGGATTTATGTGGCACAGAGAATCCACATGAAATGCATGAAGAGCCTTTGCATCCCTCAAAGTGACTGTTTGGTGCGGCATTTGCCGTGAAAAAGTGATTGGTCCTTATTTTTTTGAAGACGCCGATGGCACCACCGTAACCGTAAATGGTGAGCGTTACAGGCAGATGCTAAACGAGTTTTTTTGGCCGCAAGTTGCTGCATTGTTGGTTTCAACAGGACGGAGCAACCGCTCACACAGCTCAAGCAACGATTGAGATTTTGAGAGACCATTTTCCAGGTCGAGTGATCTCCCGTTTTGGAAATTTGAGCTGGCCATCCAGATCGCCAAATCTAACAGCACCAGACTTCTTCCTTTGGGGCTCTCTAAAATCTCGCGTTTACCACAATAAACCACGAACCTCGCAAGTCTTGAACGTTAACATTGAAGGAGAAATCGCCAATTTGGAGCCAGATGTTTTGCGAACAACAATTCAAAATGCCGTAAAACGAGCGCAATTATACATCAACTCGGAAGGTGGCCATTAGAGCGATATATTTTTTTCCAATTAATATCATCAACTTTACACTTTCAAATAAACTTTTTATGAAAACGGACATCTTCTTTTTTCATTTATAACAAAATGGCAGCCAGTTCAAATTATAACATTACTTTTGCGCCACCCGTTAGAAGACATAGATAACAGTTAAATGAAATGTTTTGCAGAATTCAATACTCGCGGCAAATTTCAATTCACATTAACCATAACTTTGTTCCGGTTGAATTTTACCGCGTATATTTTTTTTTATCATTTCCGAAAACCCTATATAATATGGGTATTTATTTAGAAGCCTTGTTTACATATAAGCACTACATTTGTTGTAGCTGAGTTTGTTTTGAACAAGTTTGAGGTTATATTGTATTGGGTTGGCAACTAAGTACTTTCGGTTTTGTAGTATAAAATAAAACACTTTTTTTTTAAACAAAGAATAGTTTTTAATCAATTATATATCTTCCATTTTGCTCAATGACCTTTTGCCATCTTTCTTTCAGCTGCATGATTCCGCGCTCATAAAATTTCTGGTCCCTATTAGCAAAAAAGTGAACCAGCTGCGAGTGAAGGTCATCGTTATTTGTGAAAGTTTTACCATTCAAAGAATTCTGCAAACTTCGAAATAAATGGTAATCAGATGGTGCTAGATCAAGGCTGTATGGGGGATGTGGCATCACTTCCCAACCAAGCTCCAATAGTTTCCCACGAGTTTCCAAAGATGTGTGAGGCCTTGCATTATCTTGGTGGAAAACTACACCTTTCCGATTTGACAATTCTGGCCGTTTTTCTTTGATTGCTTCATCCAGTTTTATTAATTGTTGACAGTAAACAACAGAATTGATCGTTTGGTTCCTTGGAAACAGCTCAAAAAAACACAACACCTTTGTAATCCCACCAAACTTACAGCATGATCTTTTTTGGATGCAATTCAGCTTTCGATGTGGTTTGAGCTGGTTTATCGGGTTTGCTCCATGATCGTTTTCGAACTATGTTACTGTACAGGACCCATTTTTCATCACCACTGATGATTCTTTTTAAGAAAGGGTCGGTTTCATTTCGTCTAAGGTGCATATCGCAAAAGTTGATTCTTTGTGTTAAATGAATTTCTTTCAATTCGTGAGGTACCCAAATATCAAGCTTCTTAACTAGCCCAAGACATTTTAAATGTTTTTTAATTGTTGTGTGCGATACATGTAGCCTCTCCGCAACCTCTCGAACAGTTATATGACGATCCTCTTCAATTATGACTTTGATTTGGTCATCATCAACTTCAGTAGGCCGACCAGAACGTGGCTCATCTTTGAGGGAAAAATCTCCAGAACGGAATTTTTTATACCAATTCTGACACGTGCGCTCTGTTAAGCAATTAGCACCATAAACTTCACATATCTTTTTGTGAGCCGCAGCAGCTTTCTTTCCTTTAGGGAAATAAAATAGTAAAATATGTCGAAAATGTTCGTTTCTGCACTCCATTTAAAATTAACCCACAACTAAAAGCTTTAATAAAAATCACGCACTACTTGCTTCTGAAGTTACGTCAATGTAACTAGTATCACGCGACAAACGGTAAAGTACAGCACTAACATACGTTATACAAAAAATAAAGCAACGCTCTCTATCAGTAAAAACCGAAAGTACTTAGTTGCCAACCCAATAGTTTCTCTCATTATTTCTTTATTTGATTATTACTAGCGTTTATATTTTAAACATCGGAAAGAAGTAAAATAAAACATTTAAATTTCGTGGAAGAATTATTTCTTGTAGTTGGAAAACCGAAATTGTCTGGGTAAATACGCATGTATTCAAAAACAATTCACCTGAGCGATTCATTAGAATTAGACTGTCTAAATAGACCATTCTAGTAGGCTTTCCTATTTTTTTTCGCGAAAATTCAATTTAATTAACCAATAAATAACCGCACTAAATCTTTTAAACGGTGATTTCAACATCGTTCTGAGCTTAAGTTTGATTTTCGTTTATATGAAAACGCAGGCATGGATTTATGAATGTGTTCGTATGATTTACGGGATGTGAAATGTTTATAATCATACGAGAAATAATGGCCTCCATAACAGATAAAAAATCCTTTTTTTTTCCCGTCTGAATTATGGAAATGAACAATAATATTATGAATATCAATTTATTATTTATGATTTTAAAAAAGAAATATTAATAGTTATATTACCATGGAAACAAATTGAGAATATGTGATTTTGTTTTAAACGGCAAGGAAGACAAATAAACGGAAAACAGTTAATCGTCCCATTCCAAATTTAATTTTATTAATGCGTAACTGGCTAATCTTTCATGGAAATTTTAAACAGCAAAAAGGAAATGTAAACCGTTGTGTTTTACGTATACACTATCACTCGCAATAATATGAACATTCAATTTAATTTTTAGCACTCTAACTGTCGTCTGACACACTTAGTTGTTTCATAGTTAAAGTGTGTGTGTGAGACAAAGTAAATCATAATTGTTTCGTAATTGTACATTGGATTAGGCCCCATTAAACACTATATGGACCAAGTAAGGGCTCATATTTACAGTCCTTACTTATCACTTGGTTTCTTGAGCAATTTTGAAGTTGAATTTAAATATAACATCAAATATTTTCAAAGAGTTTGCATTAGATATGTGGATAACATTTTCACGTTTTTTGACATACCTAAATGTAACTTACTTTCGGTAAATTCGGTGATTTACGGTAGAAAAGAAAACAACGATACTTTACCCTTTTTTAGACACCCTAATAATTAAAAATAATCATAAAATACGAGGCGTGTTTTTTAATTAAGGGTCGTTTTCTTATATATACTAATAGGTGGTGCGCGCGCCGCAACTAGTACTTGCGTCGTGTCCTGACATTCCTTAGGAACAACTGCGCTCAGTTGCAGCTGCGTAGATAACCTGTACGGTCTGTTCCGTGTCTTTAAAATGTTCAAGATTAGATAGCTCAGGATTAGATAGCTGGCGTCTGTTTGCATGATGATGCACTATCATCGCTCGATGCTTATCACTGATTTTCTAACTACAAACGGCATTTTAATCATCAACCATCCACGGTATTCGCCGGATTTGACCTCCTGTGATTTCTATCTATTCTCTAAACTATATTTGCCGATGAAAGGACAGCGTTGTGCAGACGTCGAAGCCATTAAAAAGGCGTCGACAACGATCTTGAAGGACATCTCTAAAGGTGAACTTAAAAATTCATTCGACATTGAGAGTGCAAAGCGTTGTATTGAAGCCGAAGGCGACTACTTAATGGTTATTTGAACAGTTATTAAACTTTAAGCAGATATTTTGTCATTTCCAAATACATTGTATAAAAAAAATGTTTTCGTAGGACTATATCATCATGAAAATCATTATTTTTTATCTCTAAGTTTAACATCGAAAGATAAAACAAATAATAAATTGTACCACAGGTAGTATTGACTATATTTAAGAAAATCTGGTAATTAAAATATTTGCTATGAAGTGTAGAAAACCGCGTTAAAAGTATCAAAAGAAAAGTTCCGCACTTGCGAGAAAATATATAAACATTCCTCTGCAAACACTCGATTATGTGAAGAAATATTTTTTTCTCGCGGATATACCAAAATATTAACAACTAAAAGCGTATTAGCCGTTCCTATACCGACATAATAAGTGTCTGGAATCGTATGAACGTCTTTTCAGAAACTTTTCAGAAAACTCGTTTTTCCCACGTGTGTATATGCAAATGATTCTGTTAAAAAATATTTTTTGCTCAACTTTTTACCAGGAAAAGGGACTAAAATAAAAAACGCACTTGCCAACGCCTTTCTTTTGTCCATCATTAGTGGTAATTCGAAATTACTTATTTAATACTCTTATTGCATTATAAATAAGGTTAATGATGTAAACATATCCATACAAGATATAAAACACTTCAAATGTAAATATTTAAAGTGTTTCGACTTCGTGCTGTTTTCGTCTAAAAAAAAGTCGTACAATTGACATAAGATGCCTTTGACGGACTATTTACGTTTTAAGCCAGGAAATTAAGTCGATGTATGACATCGTAATTTTAGTAGAGTTACGTTGATAACACAGGGTAACAAAATGAAAAAAAAAAATTGGTGCCGGAAATCTAACATCTGAGTTTAGATGTTTTTAATGTGCTGATTCCAAAAATGCCACCAGATTTTTTCTATCAGCTCTAGTTTTTGAGATACAGGTTACAGGTTAATTGATATTTTTTTTCTGATAAAGGACAACAAATAAAGAGATAAATATGTACTTAATCGTCAAAATAGAAATTGTTTTGGGTATTTATCACGTAAATTTCCTGGCATTAGCACGGAAAAACTAAAAGCTGGTATATTTGATGGTCCTCAAATAAGGCAACTTGTTAAAGATCCACAATTCACCACATCAATGAACGAGACTGAATCTAACGCTTGGTGTTCATTTGTTCAAGTAGTCCAAAATTTTCTTGGCAATCATAAAGCAGAGAATTACGTAGAATTAGTGGAAACTATGCTTTCAAATTTTAATATTCTCGACTGTAACATGAGTATAAAAGTTCACTACCTCCACAGCCACCTAGATCGTTTTCCAGAAAACTTAGGTGATTGTAGTGAAGAACAGGGGGAAAGATTCCATCAGGATATTAAAACTATGGAAGATCGTTATTAGGTGATTGTAGTGAAGGGGGAAAGATTCCATCAGGATATTAAAACTATGGAAGATCGTTATCAAGGACGATGGGATAGCCACATAATGGCGGACTACTGCTGGAGCCTTCAGCGAGACTGCCCTAGTAAACTCCATTCTAGAAAGTCGTATAAAAGAAAATTTGTATGTGATTAGAGACTAATGTAATTATGTAAATTAAGTTTTTGCAATAAATACTTAAATCCATGTGTCTTTGTTTTTTTAACTGTCAATAGTAATATTATATATTATAACAGTTATAACGTAAAATATATACACAATTTTTTAAAAAAATCTCAAAAACTAGATCTGATAGACCAAATCTGAGAACTTTTTTACATTCTGCATCCAAAAATTACCCAGGAACAGTTAAAAAATCGCAGGCACCAAAATGTGTGTTGGGCTGTGTAATCAATCTAATCCCAACGAAAGAAATATTCTTCTGCTATAGAAATTTCGGCCTTAAATGAAGAATATATAGTTTCTTCGCAATCAACTCATACATTTCAAATGATCGAAGATTGTATAAAAAAAAAACAATTCTTTAAAAGCTTTTTCAACGTTAATAGACGATTTTTATGTTCTTTTTTTTGGTGCTGAATCCATATCCAAACCCAATTTCACCCACAGTTTCTTCATTACTTTTTATATTAGCATCATTTGAACTCTACATAATCTACTTACACATTCAGAAGTTCACATTTTGACATGGTTTTCCAAATCTATTATTCTCCCACAATTAACCCAAAATGGTTAAGCAAATTTTGAAATTAAATTCGTTTCTGAATTTGGCTACATATGCATTTGTTAATTTGCGATCACTTTCCAAAAATTCCAATTTTTGCGCCTGTATCCTTTTGAAAAAAAAACAAAACACAAGTTCTGGACTGGCAGAATCCAGTCTCACTACTATCTCTATAATTCATTCACACGTTCAAAAGTTTACATTTTAGCATGGTTTTTCTTGTTTATTATTCTCCCAGAGTAATTCAGAAGAATTAGAAAAACTTTGACATTAACTTCGTTCTCAGGACCATAGAAAATGTCAATACGTGTATATTTATTAATTTGGAAAAACTTTTCACAAACACCAATTTGTACGCTTCGAAAAAAATAAGACTTCCGTAAAAATAAAAAGTTTTTAAATTAACTTTCGCAGTACGTAAAACACTATTCCTGGAGTAGCAGAAACCAATCCCACTACTTTTTATATCAGAATCATTCGAACTCTTAAAGATAATCCAATTACACTTCCAAAAGTTCCCTTTTTGCTATGGTTTTCCAAGTTTATTGTTCTCCCAGAGTTAACCCGAAATAATTAGATTAATTTTAACATTAAATTCGTTCTTAGGACCTTCGAAAATGTCAGTACGTGTACATTTGTTAATTTTGACTAACTTTCCAAAAATGCCAATTTTTGCGAGTACACCCCTTTGAAAAAATTAAGATTTTCATCAAAATGAAAAGTTTTTAATTTAACTTTTGCATCACGTAAAACACTCGTTCTGGAGTAGCAGAATCCATTCACACTACTTTTTATATCAGAATCATTCGAACTCTTAAAGATAATCCAATTACACTTTCAAAAGCTCATTTTTGCTATGGTTTTCCAAGTTTATTGTTCTCCCAGAGTTAACCCGAAATAATTAGATTAATTTTAACATTAAATTCATTCTTAGGACCTTCGAAAATGTCAGTACGTGTGTATTCCTTAATTTTGAATAACTTTCCAAAAATACCAATTTTTGCGAGTATACCCCTTTGAAAAAGTTAAGATTTTCGTAAAAATAAAAAGTTTTTGATATAACTTTCTCAGTACGTAAAACACGAGTTCTGGAGTAGCAGAATCCAATCCCACTACTTTTTATATCAGAATCATTCGAACTCTTAAAGATAATCCAATTACACTTTCAAAAGTTCATTTTTGCTATGGTTTTCCAAGTTTATTGTTCTCCCAGAGTTAACCCGAAATAATTAGATTAATTTTAACATTAAATTCGTTCTTTGGACCTTCGAAAATGTCAGTACGTGTACATTTGTTAATTTTGAATAACTTTCCAAAAATACCAATTTTTGCGAGTATACCCCTTTGAAAAAGTTAAGATTTTCGTAAAAATAAAAAGTTTTTGATATAACTTTCTCAGTACGTAAAACACGAGTTCTGGAGTAGCAGAATCCAATCCCACTACTTTTTATATCAGAATCATTCGAACTCTTAAAGATAATCCAATTACACTTTCAAAAGTTCACTTTTTGCTATGGTTTTCCGTGTTTATTATTCGTCAGAGTTATCTCGAAATAGTTAGTCGAATTTTGACCTTAAATTCGTTTTTAGGACCTTCGAAAATGTCAGTACATGTACGTTTGTTAATTTTGACTAACTTTCCAAAAATGCCAATTTTTGCGAGTACACCCCTTTGAAAAAATTAAGATTTTCATCAAAATAAAAGTTTTTAATTTAACTTTTGCAGCACGTAAAACACTCGTTCTGGAGTAGCAGAATCCAATCCCACTACTTTTTATATCAGAATCATTCGAACTCTTAAAGATAATCCATTTAGACATTCAAGAGTTCAAATTTTGGCATGGTTTTCCAAGTTTATTCTTCTCCCAGAGTTAACTCGAAATAACTAAACGAATTTTGACATTAAATTCGTTCTTAGGACCTTCCAAAATGTCAGTTCGTGTACATTTGTTAATTTAGAATAACTTTCCAAAAACACCAATTATATCAGAATCATTTGAACTCTTAAAGATAATCCATTTAGACGTTCAAAAGTTCACATTTAGCCATGGTTTTCCGAGTTTATTATTCTCTCAGAGTTAACCCGAAATAGACGAATTTTTGACAGTGAACGCCTTTTTTGAAAATACCATTATGTACATTTGTTAATTTCAAAAATACCAATTTTTGCGCGTAAAAGTTCACATTTTGGCATCATTTAATATTCTCTCAGATTTAACCCAAAATAATTAAACGAATTTTAAGAATAAATTCGTTTTTAGGACCTTAAATTTAGAATTTCGGTACGTGAACGGTTAGCAGTTTACAATAACTTTTCGAAAATAAATTTCGAAAATTTGCACTTTTCTTAAAAAATAAACTTTAGCCTTCTGGATAGTTTAATCACCGAAGGTTGATGTATAACCCCTTTTCCGCATTAAATTTCGTATTCTGTATACGTATTTCGACAACTAAGTTGTCATCATTAGCAGATAATTACAAAATTTAATGTGGAAAGGGTTTATATATCAACCTTCAGTGATTAAGTTAATCATCCACAGGCTCCATCAAAATCACCTCCTTCTTGATAGGTTAAAGAGTAGGTCTGCACCAGCAGAAAACAAACTCACTACTTTTTATACCAAAAGCACTTTCTTGTACTTGTTTCATAGGTTGCCAGCTTTAGTAGTTATATTTCTGTACTGACTATTTATTTCTGAATTCATATAGGTTTGAGTTTACCTTTTTTGATAATATTTTTATTATTACTTTTTGTTATTTAATTATTATTACTTATTTAGTGTTGATTAAATTCGTGTAATTTTTTCTAACTTATCTACGCCTAATAAACTAATTATAGAAGAACATTTTCCGTGTATTTTTTTTCGATAGATGATTAAACATGCATTAAATAGACGACTAAACATGCACATCATATTTTTGCATATACGTACATATATTTATATCTTATTTATCACAACTCAAACAGATTAGAATAGATTAAAACAGTTTTACCAATCTACCATAAACGTTGCATCACGCCAGACTATAAAAAAAAGTTAACCCATTGATATGTAATGTAAACAGATGATGAAACAAGTACATATTTTATTATATGTCTACTAACAAGGCATATTTTCTTAACACACTAACACACTGAAGAAAATGGAACGAGTTTCATTTTAGTCATGATGTACTGAAGATATATTGGTACCCAATCTAGGCGGATATAATCACACCTCCAAATGACTAGTACACTTCAATTCTATAAGTAAATTCACTGCCCTGTAGATATTCTTAATACGTAATTTGTTATTAAATTTTCTAATGAATGAATTTAATACTGAGTACGTTTTCAGAATCGATAATCGAAGTATAACAAATTAGAATTACAGTCTGTCGCAGAGGAAACCGAACTATTTGAAAATAAAAATAAAATCTTCCTATTTTGGTAAAAATTTATTGATTTTATTCAAAGTAGTCGTCTTCTGCTTCAATTCAATGTTTTGCACGGTCAATTAATGTGTCGAATGGATTTTTGAGTTCATCTTTAGGGATGTCTTTCAAGATCGTCGTCGACGCCTTTTTAATATCTTCGACGTCGGCGAAACGCTGTTCTTTCATCGGCAAATGTATTTTAGAGAATAGATAGAAATCACAGCGAGCCAAATCCGATGAGATGGTGTATTATCATGTAACAAACACCAGCTACCATTTTCACGATATTGAGGGCGCACACGACGAATACGCGCGAAAAGACATTTCATAACACCAAGATAATAAACAGCATTGGCTGTTTGACTAATTGGTACAAACTCTTTGTGCACTATTCCTTTCGAATATAAACAAATCAACATTGTCTTCGCTTTTGACTTCTCCAAACGGCTTCTTTTCGGACTTTCTTCGCTTGAATGCTTCCATTCAGAGCCTTGACGTTTGGTCTCTGGATAATATTGAAAACACCACCTCTCATCGCCAGTTACAATAGAATACTTAAAGTTTTCGTCCTTTTTTGTGTCTTTAATCAAATCTGTACAATGTCGAATTCAGTTAGCTTGTGTGGTACAAACCTTGCACAAACCTTTCTCAGTCCCAAATGCTGTGTCCAAATGCGATGAATTGAAAATCTTTGGAAATATTTAATTCCATTTCTCATGTCTCATAAATTCAGGCACAAGTTTGATGTTACTTTCCGTGACCACAGTTTCTTTTTGCACCAGGATGTTCGTTGTCATTTATGTCCATACGGAGGTCTTTAAATCATTTAAACCATTTATACACGCTCGTATGTGATAAACACGCATCACCATATACTTGTTTGTGGTGCCACCAAGAATTACTATTTTAAAGAACTTCAGTTTTTCTGCGACGAATATTCAAAATTAACAAATTAAATTCGAGTTTTTATTGTGGATAATGATAAAAATGAAACTATAGTATAGAGTAGTGATAGCGATAAACTACTGTGGGCAAAAAATAGTAAGACTTTTTAATTTAAATTTCGCGCGAAAACTCATTCGTCGAAATATTTTTTTTCTAGGTTGGTATGACTGTCAGTGACATCTGTGCCAAATGTCATATCAAAATAATTATTAGTGTTTAGTATACGCTTGTTTTTCTGAAGTACAAAAAGTGCATTCGGCGATTTTTACGATGAGTGAAATTATTCAACAAAGAAGTACCATTAAATTTTGTGTAGGGAATCAAATTTCTGGTGCCGAAACGTTCAGAATGTAGCAAAAGGCCTTCGGTGATAATTGTTTGTCGCGAGCTAGTGTTTTTGATTGGTACAAATTATTCAAAGAGGGTCGAGAACGCGTTGATGACGAACCACGTCCAGGACGGCCATCAACATCAACTGATGATCAACACGTCAACAGGGGAATAACACTTTCTAGTATCCCAAGGTAGATATTCGCAAGAATAATAGAACAAACAATAAAAAATAAAAGAGGACCAACAGTAGAAGACACGCAAGACGAATTCAAGAAGAACGGGAGCACCCGAGATGTTATTTTTACGATCACACAAGTGAAAAGATAACCAATAAGAACAGGGAAGTGCATATCTGCTTCATAGACATGGAGAAAGTCTTTGATGGAATATGGAAGATGCTAAGTAAGAAAGGAATAAATATAAGCAGTATAAAAGTAATATAGGATATGTATAAAGGAAATGCGAATATAGTTATAACGACGAAGAACCAGGTGAATTTAAAACAAGGCATTGAGTTAACCAAAGATGCGTACCGAATCCATTCTTATTCTCAACAATACTAGATGACGCAATGAAGAAGACCAAGGAAAAGATGAAGAAATTGACGTAAGGTTGCTGGCAAATGCGAACAACACAACTAAATGAACTGTATGCAGACGATATGGCGCTGATAGCTGATACGGAGGAAAATTTACAATACAACCTGGGAGTAATAGAGAAAGAATAAGCGAAGATAAACATGAAAATTAATACACAAAAGACAAAAACCATGATAATATCAAATACTAGAAAAACACTCCAAAGTAAATAAGATGGAAAACCAACTGAACAAGTGAACCATTTCAAATACCTCGGTGCAATTATAAAGAGTTTTCCAATAGGGACTTGACAACTTTTAATTCAATTTGTGAACCCACGCTTTCACTAATCATCGAACTGTCACTGTCAATTTATTCAGTAAACTTAACATTTTCATCATGATAAAGTACACGAACGAACAACGTCTGCAAATTATAAAAATTTACTACAGAAATTCGGAGTCGGTGACCGCTACTTTAAGAGCGTTAACTCCGATTTTCGGTCGTAATTCTCGCCCTAGTAGACAGGCAGTAACAAGTTTAATTCAAAAATTTGAGTCTACATATTCGTTGTGTGATGTTGCCGTGCCAATAAGACAACGGGTTGGTCGAAGTGTCGAAAATATCACTGTCGTCGAAACGTCCGTAGCAAATGATCCAAATCAGTCAATTCCACGGCGTTCTCAAGAGTTGGGCATCGCCCAGACCACTTTATGGCGAATTTTGCGTAAGGATCTTGGTTTACACCCATACAAGATCAAGCTCACTCAAGAATTGAAGCCGATGAACCATTTGAAGCGACGTATGTTATCCGATTGGGCTCTGGAAAAGATGCGCCAAGATCATCAATTTCATCGCAAAATCATTTTCAGTGACGAAGCTCATTTTTGGCTCAATGGGTTCGTCAATAAGCAAAATATGCGTTATTGGTCGGGTGAAAATCCACATGTGCTTCATGAAACACCACTTCATCCACTAAAATAACTGTTTGGTGCGGTTTGCATGCCGACGGCATCATAGGGCCATATTTTTTCGTCGACGATAATGAAACACGTTACTGTGAATGGTAATCGTTATCGCGCCATAATTACCGATTCTTTTTGGCCCGAATTGGAAGATATGGACTTGGACAACATGTGGTTTCAGCAGGACGGTGCCACAAGCACACGCTACAATCGATTTATTGAAGAGTAAGTTTGATGAGCGTTTTATCTCAAGAAATGGACCAGTCGATTGACCACCTCGTTCGTGCGATTTAACGCCTCTTGACTTCTTTCTTTGGGGCTACGTCAAGTCATTGGTCTATGCCAACAAGCCGACAACGTTGGAAGAGCTCAGAGCCAACATTGAACGCGAAATAGCAACCGTTTCGGCCGAATTGTGTGGCCGAGTCATCGAAAATTGGGTCCAACGAATCGACCGCTGCAAACGTGCCCGCGGTGACCATATGAACGAAGTCGAATTCCATTCATAAATGTTTTGATTGTACTTCAACCCGATAATAAAGTTTTTGAAATATCTCAAATGGTCTGCTTTTTATTTTGAAAAAAAGTTGTCAAGTCCTTATTGGAAAACCCTTTATAAGAGAACGGGAAAATTAATCGGGAAATTAAAGAAAGAATGGAAAAGGCACGTGATAACATTCAATACAAGGGAAGATGACATTCCTAGT
This sequence comes from Dermolepida albohirtum, assembly GCA_031893035.1. Lineage (NCBI taxonomy): Eukaryota > Metazoa > Arthropoda > Insecta > Coleoptera > Scarabaeidae > Dermolepida > Dermolepida albohirtum. Next base: position 207,894 of record JAVIWB010002990.1, read on the forward strand.
GCCGAAGGGAAACTGATGTAGTGAAGAGAGTGGTTAAGCCAACACTTATGTACAGCAGCGAATCATAGATTTTAACGAAAAGACAAGAATCGTGAGTCCATGTAGTGGAAAAGACGGTTCTGAGGAGAATAGAATATAAGAACAGAAGAGACAAAATAAGGAACGAGACATTCAAAAGCTACAAATACAACATATCAGCAAAAATATTGTAAAGGAACAACTCAGTTTGTTGAGACATGTGTGTTGAGTGCGGGATGATAGATTCACAAAAATAGTGAAGGAAAAAAATAGGAGAGGAAGACCAAGAACAAGATAGATAGATAAAATGAAAGAAGAGATGGAAAGAAAGAGAATGGCATGGGGTGAAATACGAACCTTGACCTAAAATAAAAAACAGTGGAGACAAAATATAAAAAACAACTCCACCAGCCTTACACCTAGCGGTACAAAGGCTCAGAACTAAGCAAGTATGTTTTGTCCAGCGTACAAATCTGCTTCGTTTTTATTCCCTTCTTTTGTTGTACGAGACATTTGTGTTTGGTGTTACATGTTTTTTTAAAAGTCCCACACCAACGGAGGGCAAAAAAGCTAAAGGGAATGACATATCCAACCTTGGACGATTGGTGAACCACAGACTTCGAAGCACAGGGTGCTAACCGTATGCTCGAAGTACCAATTCTACCTTAAAAATAAATGGGTAATCACTGCTGATTATAAACAATCGAATCCATGCCTGTTAACCCTTATTATGCAAACTATTCCAAGTATTTATTGCAAAATATCCTTTTAGGCCATATTTTTCGAATTTTCAATACGGCAAAGGTCGACAATAAATCAACCTGTATATCGATAAAAGTTGTAGGCCTACAATTTAATATCTTCCTCATTATCAGATGTGGCACTTAACGTGTTAGCACAATTAAAAGCCATGTTATAAAACCCTTTGTATATTTTTCTAATCTCGCATTGTTTACTTGTGAATCCTGGACTATTATAGACGACGGCAGCGTACAAATTAAGCTATTTTAAGACAACACGAATACTTTATTTTAATTAACACAAACTGTGCTAATTTAATTATAAAGTACGCATTAATCAAATTATACGGAGCAATGGAAACTTTTAAATGCATATTTACGGATGCATGCGTTCTGGTAAAATTTTAAAAAAATCAATTCAATTTATATTACTTCGACGGAGACGCAGAAAAACCGTATTCGCAAAACAATTTTTTAGCCTCCGGAGTATTTGATGGGGTTTCTTATTGAAACATTTTCCAAATGCACACAATAAGAATATTGAAAGTGTTTTTTTTTTCAACCAATCATCAAATTTAACATTTCGTTTTATTGCACGTATTGTGTACGTAAGACTTCCAAAACGTAAAATATGATGGGTTTTATGGTAAACACGATTACTCAATAACATGGAACGATAAATAATTTTATTGACCGCGAATTGTTTGCCTTTTATTTGTGCGAAGAACGCGCCCATGTTGTGCGAATAGGAAGTCTTGTATAGAACAAATAAGTCATTCCTTATTCACATATATGTATAGTCTGTATCACAGGCAGATAGCTATTAAATATGCGTGACCAGCACGTGATCGATTTCTGATTGGTTAAATACATGTAAACATCGCGAAATTGAAGCCATCTTTACACAGAGGCGCTTCATTTGTTGCAATGGAGTTTTGACCAAGATTGAGATTATATTATTATTTCTTTATTTACATTTTGTAACTGTCTTTCTCAATCAAGACATTGAAAAGTATGCAAGGGTATTGGTAAAACGTAAAGCATTGAACTAATATATATATATATATAACGGGTCTTCCAGTAGGGATTTCCGAACTTTGACAGTTAATAGCGGTCATATTGTTGAAACTATATCTGTGGAATTAACTGTTACTTATTCAGTCTGTTTTGCCAAATCGCCATGGATGGATACAGTGTTCAACAACACGTGCAAATGATAAAAATGTTTTGTCAAAACGGGTATTCTGTTCGGACAACGCTCCACGCGCTTCGCCCATTTTATGGTCGCCATAATATTCCTACCGAGAGGACTATTTGCAGTGCGGTTGATAAATTTCAGTCCATTGGCTTAGTAAACAATGAACCAACATCCGTACGATGACGAAACGCAAGATCTGCCGAAAACATCGTTGCTGTCCGTAAGAGTGCGCAGGAGAATCCGAAGCAGTCGATTTTGCGTCGCTCACAAGAACTCGGCCTTTCGCAGACCACAACTTGGCGAATTTTGCGTCGTGACTTGGGTCTGCATCCGTACAAAATTCAATTAACCCAGGAGCTATGTTCGCCGAATAGGCCCTGGAGCAGTTGGAAACCGTCCTTAATCATCTTCAGCGATGAGGCCCACTTCTGGATGAATGGGTACATCAACAAACAAAATTGTCGAATTTGGGACGATACCAATCCACATGAGATCCAATAGCGTCCAATGCAACCCGAAAAAGTTACTATTTGGTGTGGATTTTGGGCTGGCGGCGTCATCGGTCTATATTTCTTTGAGAACGACGTTGCCCAGCCCATCACAGTCAACGGCGAGCGCTATAGATCAATGATTACCAACTTCTTTTGGTCTGAATTGGATGACGTGGACACCAACGACATGTGGTTTCAACAGGGCTGCGCTACGTGCCACACAGCTAATGCCACATTGGACATTCTGCACGAGCAATTTGAGGGCAAGGTCATCTCACGTGGAGATGATGTGAACTGGCCACTGAGATCGTGCGATTTGACCCCATTAGACTTTTTGTGGGGTTTTCTGAAGTCGCGGGTTTATGCGAATAAGCCACAAACCACAGTGACCCTCAAACCCAACATAACTCATGCCATCCGTCAAACTCAGCCTGATTTATGCGCCAGGGTCATGGAAAATTGGACATTTCGGATGCGCACCACCCACCGAAGCCGCGGCGCTATATTCCATACATAATGGCATCGATAAACCTTTCAAACGAATAAAAAGTTTCGATATCTCACACACACTTTGTTTTATTTAAATTTAAAGATAGGAAATAATGAAATGTGTATATATATATTAGCAAATTTAGTTTTGGAATGAAAATTGTAGATGTACATGTATTTATTTTGAAATGAAAGATATTACAATTGTTTCAAACTTTAGAAATACAATTTAACTAAAAATAAAACAACTGCTGTACATGTCATGGGCTCTCACAAATAAATTCTTCACTGCGATAGCGTAAATAATACATTTTTAAATTTGAAAGAATTAATTTAATAACTTGTTTCATATATAGATTTGGAAAAAAAAAATTTAATGTACATTTTGCGAACAAAATTAATTCAAAATTATTTGTATCCACTTTAATAATTCATTTAATATAAAGTAAATCAGTTAAAATTTCATTATTATTGTTATTATAACAACCTTTTTTGAAGTTTCTTGGTTTTTTAGTACGTAAAACAATAGTTCTGAACTTACAGAATACAAACCCACCACTTTTTAAAGCAAAATCGTTCGAACTATGGAGACAAACCGCTTTACGCATTTAAAAGTTGACATTTTATGATGACTTTTCAAGGCCTTTATTCTCTCAAGATTAAGCCAAGAGAGTTAGGTCAATTTCGACTACAAAATCGTTTTTGGGCCATTCTAAAATTTCAGTATGCAAGCATTTACTAATGAGCAACGACTTTTACAAAATACCAATTTTTACGAGTATACCCCTTTGAAAAAATTGAAATTTTCGTCAAAATAAAAAGTTCTGAATCTTAGCATTTTAGTACGCACAACAATAGTTCTGAACTTCCAGAATACAAACTCCCTATCTGCTTCTGGGTTTCCGGGCTGGAACCGCGTCACTAGTATATCTGCCGACGTTTCGTACCCATTTGTATGGGACATCTTCAGGACTGAACTACTGCACTGAAACTGCAGTTTCAGTGCAGTAGTTCAGATATACTAGTGACGCGGTTCCAGCCCGGAAACCCAGAAGCAGATAGCATGGACCACGACCGCGGAAGTCTACGTACCAAACAAACTCCCTACTTTTTAAAGCAAAATCATTCAAACAATTTCCTTTACACATTTAAAAGTTGACATTTCATTATGACTCTTCAAGACCTTTTTTGGCGATAAATAAATAATACAATATTTGCGTATGTGTAAATCAGACTTTCAGAGCTGATATTTTATAATGTCAAAAGTATTCACGTGATTTGATAGTAATTAGTCTATCTGTTCGTGATACAGAGTAGAGTTGACGTTGTTACATTGTTTTGTTAATTGCTAAACATTTCGCCGGTGTTATACAATGCTCGATTGTGGAAATGATTTTGAGAAAAACAGAAATTGAATTATGAAAATAGTTTATGCGAATGGTGGGAATGATTGAAGGAAAAAAAAAGCTATTTAGATAATAAAGTGATTATAAATACTGTGCAGCTTTGGATATTATAACTTAACGTAGTATGCGAAGTATTTCTCGCAACTCGCGTGGGTTTAAATGTTTTGTTAAGACCGAGCAAGTGTTCCAGGTTAAATATATTTTATGCAACAAAATTATTCATTAATATATTTAGACATCGCCATATGTTATCGATAGAATCGATCTTCTTAAATACGTTCTTTACATGTCCGAATGCTTTGAGGTTGTTGTTAAGTGAAAGTTCATTGTCAATGTCTTCTGTGTTTGCATTATATTGTATATATATATATATATATATATATATATATATATATATATACATATTTATACAAGTCTTTTTCTTTCTATTTGTCGACAGGTTTTACAAAAATATTCGATAAAGTTATTTATGACTCTTTTGTATTTAAAATTTCGGGATGCGCTATAATATACGGACGAATCGGTAACACAGATTTTTGTTACCCTGATTTCGAATATACCCGCAAGGTTTCCATGTAACAGACGAATTAAATTTAAAGATAAATATATTTTAATACATTATTATAACTAAGGTTGAATGATCCCCCAGGTTACCATTGACGGGCACCGATGTGGGGCGAACGCATGCAGGCACTGCCGAGAGCGTGTCAGTGACGCGAAGATGCCCCGCAAAGGTGGATTGTTGAAACCATTACATTCTACATAGTTCATACGTCCAGACAAATAAGATCCAAAGACCTGCATGAAATCATTGAAAATTCCAAAGCCATTTAGTTTTTGTAAAATTATATCACGTTGCAGAGCATCAAATGCCTTGAGGAAGTCATAATTTTTAAATGATTGTATTCTAGTCTTAAACTAAGATAAAAGAAGAAAGCAAAAAAGGGAAAGAAAAGAAAAAATTATGTGAAACGAATATACAGTGTGCGTTTTAGCTTTCAATGATACAGATCGTGTGCGGAATTTATTTTTCGTTAGGGTGTTTTTGCCGTAGTTTTCCAGGTGCGACACTGGTTAGTTATCTGCTGATGATTACAACTTAGTTGTCGAAATACGTATATAGAACACGAAAATTAATGTGGAAAGGGGTTATATATCAACCTTCGGTGATTAAATTTTTAGGCTGTGTGAGAGGGTGCGTTGTCTTGAAAAATGGTCTTATTTCTTCTATCGACCAGGCCTTTTCTCACGAATTTTTATATCCAACTGATCCAAGACGTTACGATAATAATCTGAATTTATTGTTTTACCAGTTCGGATTTAATCCCTGAACAAAATTTCTTTTACATCCCAAAAAACTGATGCTATCACCTTCTTGATCAATTTCTGAACCCTAGCTCGCTTCGGAGCCGAAGTACCGCATTCACATCACTCCTTAACCTCTTGTTTTGATCAAAGGTCATGGTGGTAGATCTAAGTCTCATCCGTAGCGATAAAACGATGCATAAAATTGTTTTTATTTTTCTAAAACGCTTCAAATGTGCTGAGAAAGTCGAATTCGAATGTGTTTTTCTTCCATTGACAACGAATGCGGTACCCATTTTGCACACAACTTTCTGGAACCCAAAACCATAGTGGAAATATTCCTCACAGTGCCTAATAAGATGCCTAGGGCTCTTACCAAATCACTGTTGGTTAATAGACGATCTTCCAAAACCATATCCCGTATTTTTGCTACGATTTCTTGGGTTGATGCACTTTTTAGACGTCCTTTACATGGATCCCCTTCAAGACTCAACAACCTATCTTTCTACTGTTCTAATTGAAGGTGAAGTCCTTATACGCTTTTAATAATCGTTCATGAATTTGTTTTTAGTGCTACACCTTCCAAAAATAGGAATTTCATTACTGCACGATATTAAATTTTTCCCATTGTAAAAAAATATTGTGACTTGTTGACTTTAAACACCTATAAATATACAAATGAGAAAATATAAAATGAAAAAACCTCAAGTGTTCATAAAAAAGTAATACAAAACGACAAACTGAATAGCGCCATCTTTTATCGAATGACAAAACTTACTGAACGACCTGGTGTTTATTGGCGTTTCTTGACTGTTTTTAAATTCAAAACATATTCCTGAAATAAAAACTATTAAAATGAATTAAAAAACTAAAAATAAGGCACTAGATATAGATTATATACTATATACATACGAGGATAGTTTGACAAGTAGTGAGAATGACACATAGGTGGCGCTCTAATTGGTAAAACAAATACACTGTAGTTTAGGTTGGCTATTTATATGTTCACATTCCGATATTTAGATAAATCGGTTGATTAGTTTATATTTGACAGCTGATTGAAAAAGAAGCAACACGTCGTTTTGTTAAAATGGAAAAAGCAGAGTACCGTGCGGTGATTAAATACTTCGTAATTAAGGGTACAAAAGCTACCGAAATAAAAAATGAGTTACAGGAAACATTAGATGAATCTGCTCCATGATCCGCCACAATAAGTAGATGGATAAATGAATTTAAACGTGGTAGAACAAGCTGTGTTGATGAAGGAGCACCCAAAATCGTGACTTCTAAGGAAATGATTATAAAAATCCATAATATTAGTACGCAAGATCGACCACTCAAAGTGAGAGAGATAGCAGACATGGTAAACATTTTAACAGAACGCGTACACCACATTTTAACGAAAGAATTGGGCCTTTCCAAGCTTTCGGCTAGATGGGTGCCGCGATTGCTTACGATTGATCAAAAGTTCACTTGTTTGCGCATTTTCAATGAGTGTTTGGACCTTTATAAGCGGAATCCGGTTAATTTTTGTAGGCGACTTGTTACTTGCGATGAAACTTGGATACACTACAGTACACCCGAAACTAAACAACAGTCGAAACAATGGTTAGAACGTAGTTCTGCACCTCCAGAGAAAGCGAAAACCACTTTATCGGCAAACAGGGTGATGGCATTAATTTTTTGGAATTCAAAGGTAATTTTGCTCATTGATTACCTTCAGAAAGGTGCCACAATAAACGGACACTATTATACAGAACTTCTACAAAAATTAAATGTTGAGATTCGTGCTAAACCGCCAGGAATGGCAAAGAAAAAGATTCTGTTTCACCAAGACAACGCTCCCTCGCATACCAGCACATTTGCGATGTCCAAAATCCACGAGTTGCATTTCCGATTAATACCGCATGCGCCTTATTCGCCGGATCTAGCCCCTTCCGACTTCCACCTTTTTCCAAAATTGAAAACGGCACTAGGTGTAAAGAAATTTTCGTCTAACGACGAGCTTTCCGGAATCGCATTTTAGAGATGGCATAAGGGCATTGTGCACCGTTGGAATAATTGTATTGCTCTTTTAGGAGAATATATTGAAAAATAAAAATTATTTTGTATTTAAAAAATTCGTTTTTCTTTTCTATTCTCACTACTTATCAAACTACCCTCGTATATGGCTTCTATTCCTGGTATCTTGGTAAATGTGTTTAATACATTTATTTTTTTTAAACTAACTTATTTAGAAAGGCCTGTATATATTTATTCTCTTATCTTGATTTTTCTTTTTTAATTTAAAATATGTTTCTGTAATAAAAACTGCTATTATTTAAAGAATTAAAAAATTAAAAATAGTAAGCAATAGTAAGGAATACACTATATACACATACGTCTTCTATTCCTGGTGCCTTGATAAATGTATTCAATACATCTATTTTTTTAACTAGTTTATTTAGAAAGGCCTGTATATATTTATTGGCATATTTTGACTTTCCTTTTTTTTTAATTCGAAACACGTTTCTGAAAATAAAAACTGCTATTATTTAAAGACACTCATTAAAAGTAGTGTATATTTAGTCCGGTAATAGCTCAAACGCATTTCGGCCAGAGAATATCTTCTATTGTAAATATTTTAGATAAAAACTACTATATATTTCCAATGGAAAATCATTAAATCTATAAATAGTTCATTGGAAGTATAGTATGTAAATATTTTGTTATTATTTTTATCTTATCGGTTAGATAAACGAATATTGCTAAATAATTCCAGATGAAAATAAACATACCTGTTTCAGTTGAATTTGATGGAGCCTGTGGTTTATTGACTTGATCAATAAGGTTAATATATAACCCCTTTCCACAATTAACTATTTGTAAATTCTGTATACGTATTTCGACAACCAAGTTGTCATCATCAGCAGATAAAATCAAAGTGTCGCACCTGGTAAAACACGGCGAAAAAATTGTACGAAAAATATACTCCGTACGCGATCCGCATCGTTGAAAACAGTGCACATCTTGGTTTTCAACGATGCGGATCGCGTACGGAGTATATTTTTCGTACAATTTTTTCGCCGTGTTTTACCAGGTGCGACACTTTGATTTTATCTGCTGATGATGACAACTTGGTTGTCGAAATACGTATACAGAATTTACAAATAGTTAATTGTGGAAAGGGGTTATATATTAACCTTATTGATCATACCTGTTTCAATTTCAGTATCCTTTTGTTCCTTCAACTGTATACATATGTACATACACTTCTATATTTAAACGTGTTCAATTTCTGTGTAGAATAATATCTAATTGAGGTAAATGAAACATTACTTTATTTAATTATTTTATTCAAGTAATTGTTACTTAACACTTAAGACTATACTTGGTTATCGTGTAATGTATTTGTCAATCTTTCTATTTCTTTCTATCTATAGATTCTAGAGATTATTTTATTTTATAAATTCTCTAGATATTTATTCACTTAATTTTATATATATTTGTAGATAAATTGTCGATTGTAAATTGCCAATTTTAAATTGACAAGCATAATACAGTTTCTGGCAATTAAGTAAGAGCCTCCCTTGAGTATCGACAAATTTGTAATACCCTTTTGTATTTAAATATATTTCAAATTTTCGGTCGTAAACGAATTTAGATCTTTAAAGAGAATCAATTCTCGATATTATTAGGAAAGTTCCCTTATTATCGGTTTTTAGTCAGGTACCTCGTAGTATTAGGGTCTAAACACAGATATGAAAAATGTGAAAGCACTGCGAATAATATCAAAATTTCAAAGTTTGTACAAGTTCGTATTAAAAAGTGTATTAAAAATGTTTTAATAATATATTGTGAATTTTATTATTAGTTTAATTTTTTTGCGTGAACTTTTAAGCTTTGTAATTTATTCGCAATGGGAAAAGTGAGACGCAGATAAAATTAAAATAAGGACTTTATTAAAAACAAGCATGTATTTAAACCGACAAATTGGAATAATCACTGAAGGTTGATATACGTATAACCCCTTTCCACATTAATTAACGCACACTATATAATATACAGTCTGCGTTTTGGCTTTCAACGGTACAGATCGTATGCGGAATTTGTTTTCGTACGGGTATTTTCGCCGTAGCTTTCCAGGTGCGGCACTGTTTAATTATCCGCTGATGATGACAACTTAGTCACCATAATCCTTCCTCCGCTACCTTGCGGTGTTGAGGTGCGTATTTTGTTTATTATCTCACAAATTCTGTCCACTGTTTCCTGTCCCTGGCCAAACTCTGAGCCTCTTGCCATGCTTTACCCCTCCTCTTCAGTATCTCCCCCATATTTTCATTCTATGTCTTTCACGGTCTTCCCCTTCTGTTTTTCTCCGTTTCCTTTGCTTCCCAAACTCTTTTTGTTTGTCTATCGTTCCCCATTCTCATCAGATGTCCATACCATCCCAATTTCTTCTCTTCTATTAATTCTGTTAATGGCTTTACATTCAATTTATTTCTTATTCTTTCTCTCCTTGTAATGTTCTTTACTACTTCTGAGGTACCTCATTTCGGCTGCTTGCAATCTGCTTTTTTTGCCTTTCTGTTAGTATCCTGTTCTCGCAACCGTGTATGAGGGTAGTTTGACAAATAGTGAGAATGGAAAAGAAAAACGAATTTTGTAAAAACAAAATAATTTTTGTTTTTCAATATATCCTCCTAAAAGAGCAATACATTTATTGCAACAGTGCTCCAATGCCATTATGCCATCTCTAACATGCGATTCCGGAAGGCTTGCAAAATACTCATTTACAAAGATGATAAGCTCATCCTTAGGCGAAAATTTCTTTCCACCTCGTGCCGTTTTCAATTTTGGAAAAAGGTGGAGGTCGGAAGGGGCTAGATCCGCCGAATAAGGCGCATACAGTACTAATTGGAAATGCAACTCGTGGATTTTGGACATCGCAACTGTGCTGGTATGCGAGGGAGCGTTGTCTTGGTGAAACAGAATCTTTTTCTTTGCCATTCCTGGCCGTTAAGCACGAATCTCAACATTTAATTTTTGCAGAAGTTCTGCATAATATTGTCTGTTTATTATAGCACCTTTCTGAAGGTAATCAATGAGCAAAATGCCCTTTGAATCCCAAAAATTGATTCCATCACCTTGTTTGCCGATAAAGTAGTTTTCGCTTTCTGTGGAGGCGCAGAACCACGTTCTAACCATTGTTTCGACTGTTGTTTAGTTTCGTGTGCACTGCAGTGTATCCAAGTTTCATCGCAAGTAACAAATCGCCTTCAAAAATCAACCGGATTCCGCTTATAAAGGTCCAAACACTCATTGGAAATGCGCAAACGAGTGAACTTTTGATCAGTCGTAAGCAATTGCGGCACCCATCTTGCCGAAAGCTTGGAAAGGCTCAATTCTTTCGTTAAAATGTGGTGTACGCGTTCTGTTAAAAAGTTTACCATGTCTGCTATCTCTCTCACTTTGAGTGGTCGATCTTGCGTAATAATATTATGGATTTTTATAATCATTTCCTTAGAAGTCACCATTTTGGGTGCTCCAGAGCGCGCTTCATCAACACAGCTAGTTCTACCACGTTTAAATAAATTTACCCATCTACTTATTGTGGCGGATGATGGAGCAGATTTACCTAATGTTTCCCGTAACTCATCTTTTATTTCGGTAGCTTTTATACCCTTAATTACAAAGTATTTAATCACCGCACGATACTCTGCTTTTTCCAGTTTAACAAAACGACGTGTTGCTTCTTTTTCAATCATCTGTCAAAAATAAACTAGTCAACCGATTTATCTAAATATCGGAATGTAAACATATAAATAGGCAACCTAAATTACAGTGCATTTGTTTTACCAATTAGAGCGCCACCTATGTGTCATTCTCACTAGTTGTCAAACTATCCTCGTATTATTGTAGGGGTATATATCGTTTTATATACATATATTCATTTTTGTTTTTTTCGAGATTTGTTTATTATTTAGGAATCCCCCTCCTCCTTGCATTAAATAGCCGTCCTGTCTTATCAAACCTGTTATTTACTTCATCCTCCAAATTTTCTCTGCTATTGAGTATTGTTCCCAGGTATCTATATTTGTCTGTTTGTTCTATCTTCCCGTTGTCAATGACTACGTCTATTTGTTTCTTCTCTTCTTTGTTCCTCGTTATCCCCATTACTTGTGCTTTCTCTGTATTCATCTTTAACCCGATCTTTTTTACTGCCGCCCTCCATACTTCTAAGTTATGCTTTAATTTACCTTCTGTTTCAGATATCAAAACCACATCATCCGCGAATATGCATATCTCCGCGTTCATTGGTTGCATTCTACGCCATCCCACTGTATATTTTTTAAATTTCATTTTGCTTTCTTTAATTACGTCATCAATTGAGTTGACGAAAAGAGCCAGACTTAAGCTACCCCCCTGCCTCACACATTCCGTTGTTATAAATACTTCCGTCAGTTGATTTTGTGATGATGACAACTTAGTTATCGAAATACGTATACGGAACAGGAAAATTAATGTTGAAAGAGGTTATACATCAACCATTAGTGATTAAGTTAATCAACCACAGGCTCCATCAAAATTACCTTCAAATTAGAGAAAAAAATTAAACACCCACCATCAGTTGTGATCTGGTCGTGCATAACCGCGAATGGCACCGGACCACTGTATTTTGTGAAGAGCACCATGAACCAAGTACAAAATGTTAATCAAAAAAAGTCAATAAAACTCGTTTCCACATTAATTTTCGTATTCTGTATACGTATTTTGGTAACTAAGTTGCCATCATACTTCATGAAAACCAAATACACACTAAAGCGTATTTGGTTTTTGTGCAGTATGATTCTGCGCATTCTGTGGATCTAGGTGCGACACTATGATAAATTATCTGCTGATGATCACAACTTAGTTGTCGAAATACGTATACAGAATACTAATATTAATGCGGAAAATGGATTTTATTTAACTTGTTTTAAATTAATTCAATCAACCACAGTCTCCACTAAAATGTACCTACAAAAAGGTTGTCGAAACTGCATTTTTGCCTCTCTAAAGCTCATATAAATGAAGAAGAAGGATCGTGCACCTTCATGCAAAACGGAGCATCGTGGTATATAGCGACATCGATAAAAAAAATCTGTTCCGAGAGCATCATCCGAGTTTAATTACTCGTCAGTGATAAATGCGTAAGCAACAGTCATTTTAAAAGATAATATATAAAATTATATATAATATATATAATACAAATTTCGGTACTAGAGTAACAACGCCTACACTTACAAATATCAGGGAAAATTTTTCATACTACTGTCCGTCGCACTGAAACTGAGTTTCAGTACGACAGTAGCAGTTGTTGAGGCCGGAAGATGTCTCATACGAGTGGGTACGAAACGTCGGCTGTTATACCAGTGACGCGGTTCCAGCCCGGAAGTCCAGGAGAACATATTATAGAAGTTAGAGTTATTAAATAGAAATAGTTTCCGTCTGAAAAAGCTGCGCTATGCTTAATAAATTAATTGGAAATTATATTTTAGCTTAAGATCTAAATTTATGGGAAAATGTTAGAATTCAGAGAACCGGGGAATTTGTTATTTCTTAATTTTTTTATTTCTAAATTCGACCTACTAGAAGAAATTCGTTTTCATTATTATTATTATAATACACATATATTAAACAAAGTAAAATTGTATAAATTTAATTAAAAAAATAAAAAATTGATCTCAATATGTCTTTTTTCTCTTGCAGTTAATGGAATCCAGTGGCAACAATGTCAAATTACCAAGTATCGAATCGTCCCGTCGCAGCACCGCCGACACTTCCCCAACACCAGCAAGAATCCACCACATACGACACCGTAAACGACAAATCAAAACAACAGCTCAAGACATACCCCGCCTCTGTAACCGAATTATCAGCAATTCTGGCAAAAGCACAGAAGGAATCATTTAGTGAATGCGCACTCTTAGATACCCCTACTCCGCAAACACCAATAACATCAACCTCTCCAAGTAATAAACGCGACGTGGACACCCCCAATGCTGACGCGGACAACCTGCGACTTTCGCTGAAAAAGTCACACGCCTGTGGCAGTTTATTCGCCAAATGCAAATGCAAAAATAACAGTGATTGCATCCCGTTGCTCCAGACGTTCTCGCATCCGAGCAGAACGGAACCACCTTACAAGCGTTCCTCAAGTCCCACGATCCATACCAACAACTGTGCGAACGCTTTTCCGAAGCGACTGTCGAATCCCGAAATTAACGAAAACAAAAATTTGGGAATCGAAAATTTGAGCAAATCTCCCCTTAGATCTGTGATAAAACCCAACGGCTGGCTGAAGCATCCAGACATACCGTATCCGATCGAAAATCCGAAAGAATCTCGCGCTAGTGATAAAATCCAGAGGAGGAGCGTCAGTTTTTGTAATAACCCCACCGACAGACCGGACATATCAGCCAAGAAGGTAGAAGATAACTTGAATTACCATAAATACACGGCCTTGGCTTACGGTAATTTGGAAAGCACAGATCCGGCGCACAAGTTTTTGAAGGAATTCGGCATCTTTGGACCCATGGGTAATGGTGTGGCCATCATCAGAAAAAATTCGAAAATTTCATCAAGCGATTCCGATCCCTCACCCCAAATTGCCAAATCCTCCTCCAAACTAATGTGTTTAGATACGAATCTGAGACGGAAGCATTCTCACATCAGTCTCGAAGAACACGAACATTTAAAAATGACTGTAGTTAGACTAGAGAAGGAGTTACAAGATACAAGAGGAAAACTGGAACGTATGCGAAAAGAAGTGAACACCAGTGAATCCGAAATATTGAAGTTGCAGAGAGAAAATCACAAGCTAAAGGTAAATATGTCTTTTTAACGCATGTATTTATACATCCGTGATATAAATCTGGGCGCATGCATACGTATTGAACAGTTATTGTGAATTCCTCGTGTCTTTGAATGGATTTCTGTTATGTTTACAGACATATAAATCTATATAAAATGTACCTAGGCGCATTGCTGGCGCATTATCCAAATAACAATAAACAGAAGCATCGTTTCAATGTGCTTATTTATAGAATTGACAGAAAGTGGCATTGAAGCATCACGTTATGCAAAATTATCTGCTTATTGATTTTAATGTTAGAATATTGTAAACTTTTCAACTTGAGTAAGAAACATTAAAGAAATAAATATTCGGAGATTCATATAGAAATGTACACGAAATTTTTAAATTAAAAACTATGAAAATGGTATTTAGAAAAATATAAATAACTTAATGATAATTATATGAGTTTAACGAAAATTCTAGTAATACAAAAATGATACTTTATTGCCTTTAATTTAACTCTTCTGCCTCAGGGTAAGGTCATGCAAGCTAAGCTTAAGATTGTGTTACGGAGTCACGCTTTTAGAATGACCCGTTTTTGTCCAACTAATATTATGAATAAATGGCTACGTACAGGCACCCGTTTCACGAGTTTTTCCAGGACTCTATTCTGTATACTATTCCATTGTTCATGCAATATGTTCCACAAGTGATTTGTTGAGGTAGGACGCACTTCTCGGACTCTCCTGTCCAATTCGTCCCATAACAATTCTATGGGGTTTAGGTCGGGGCTTTGCGATAGCCACGTCGTTATTGGCAAGGTATTATTGTTTTGTTCGCTATTCGCTATTTAAGGAATTGTTACATATTACTGCTGAGTGTTTGGGGTCGTAATCCAGCATAAACACAAAATTTTAGACGATTAAACGTAGCCCCGATGGTATTGCATTTTCTTGCAATATTTCTAAATAACTCCTTTCGAAAAATACCCTCGATTGGCTTCAAATCCCCTGTGCCGGCGTCGCGAAAGCGACCCCAAACAAGCACAGAACTTCTTCCTTGTTTGACGGTTAGCACTACGAGTATTCCATCCCGCAGTATTCTTCGACCACTCGCTCCTCCTACAAAAACACACCTTGATTGTTCAAACGCTTCAAACTTTGATTCGTCAGTCCATAAGACCCTTTTCCAATCATCTAGTGCTCAATCTCTGTGTGTTTCTGCCCACCGTTTTTGCCTATTTCCCCATCGAAGTAAAGGTTTTCTTACAACAACGCGGCCGTGAAGATTTGTAACTTTTAATCTTCTTTTCACCGTAGTAACAGAAATAGATGGACGTGAAATTTCTTGCAGGAAAATACCACCCTAACGAAGTTCGAACAAATCGCAATAGCATCGCTTGGGAAGATCAGACAATCACTTTAGAGACATCCTGAGGAGAAGATAGAAACGAAGTTCTTTGGACAGATATTTAATAAAAGCTGCTGATCCTAGTGAAAACCGAAAGAAGGTGAAAAAGTAAAACCCCCAGAATAGGACTCTTCTTTCATAGAATAAATTTTTTTTAATTTTTGTTTTTACATTTTAGTATTAAGGATAGTTTGATTTGATTTTAATTTAATAATTAATAATAAAAATAATAGTAATCTTTAATGCCCAACAGTTACGTAGACCATTTACAGGACATAATGCATCAATAAAATTAAAATTGAAACAAAAATAGTTGCAGCTAATATACTACAAATAAAAATGAGAATTTAATTAACAAAAAAAAAATATACACACTTATAGTAATGTAATCCATGTCATACAAAAAAAAACTGAACTAACAATAATAGATTCAAATTAGCGAAAGGGATCCTCCTATAATGCATTGGCATTTCTGGACATACGAGGGAGCGTTTCTATATTCGCGGAATGGGAGACAAGGGGTGAAAATAAGAAAACCAAATTATTTTTCTTTTTCAATATATTCACCTGCAAGACGGATACATCTTTCACATCTTTCAATTAATTTATTTATACCCTCATAAAAAATGATTTCTCTTTATCTGCAAAATACGCCGAAACTGTCTCCTTGACTTCATCATCGGCAGTAAATTTTTTACCCCGCAGCTCTTTTTTCATTTTCGGAAACAGGTAATAATCACTCGGGGCCAGGTCTGGGCTGTAGGGTGGGTGATTCACAATTTC
Organism: Dermolepida albohirtum; assembly: GCA_031893035.1. Lineage (NCBI taxonomy): Eukaryota > Metazoa > Arthropoda > Insecta > Coleoptera > Scarabaeidae > Dermolepida > Dermolepida albohirtum. Next base: position 224,552 of record JAVIWB010002990.1, read on the forward strand.
GAAGCCCACCTTATGCAGGGTAGCTAACGCAACGCGGCTCTTGTGGTCGGGCGCGTTGTCGTGCAAAAGCAGAACAGCTTTTGTCAATTTTCCCCGTCTTTTCTCTTTAATGGCTTCTTTTAGTCGCTCTAATATTGAAGCGTAATATTCTCCGGTTATAGAAACACCTTTATCTTTATAATCAATCAACAATATTCCTTCCGAGTCCCAAAATACCGTTGCCATGAGTTTCCCAGCTGATTGTGACACTTTAAATTTCTTGGGAGGTGCTGTGCCCTTTTTATACCACTGCATGGAGTCTTGTTTGGACTCTGGTTCATAATGATGAACCCAAGTTTCGTCTCCAGTAACAATTCCACTCAATACACCATCCTTGTCTTCATTACAGAGGTCCAGAAATGCACGCGAACACTCTACGCGCTGTTGTTTTTGCGGCGGCGTGAGCATTCTCGGCACCCATCTTGCGCTGACCTTAGACATGCCGAGATGATCGTGTAGGATTTTAAAAATTGTTGTATCGGATACTCCAACCATTTCTGCGAGTTGTTTCTTCTTTAGTCGAGCATCTTCGAGTACAATTTGTTCAACTTTTTGGATAAGTGCTGGCGTGGTCACCTCAATGCTCCTGTCCGGCCTCGGGTCGTCTTCAAGGGATTCCCTTCCTTGTTTAAATAAACTATGCCACTTGTACACCATGGTTTTTCCTGGACAAGAGTCGCCGTAAACCAATGACATCTCATTCATTATGGTCGCGACTGATTTTCCTTGCCTGGTAAGGAACTTTATAACGGCACGATATTCGATTTTTTCCATATTTCACTTTTCACTCCTGATTATGTTACTTGGTTGACGATAGCTCAAAGACTAACTGTCTAATAACAATGAAACTTCGTATTTACACTAATCATGAGTCGCTGCACAGGCCACGCCCCCAATGCGCCTACTCACCTCTCTACAACCCGCTCATTCCGCGAATATAAAAACGCTCCCTCGTATGTACCAATGGAGCCTTGTATAGAACATTGGTTCTTGCCCTAGCTATTGAGAAAGTTGCGAATGATCTAGTGTCAAAACTAGGCACGAAGAAATCAACCTGGGACAACAGCACAGAAGAATCAATAAAATTATTTATTAATTTATAAAGAAAACCGCCACTAGCTTTCTCCCTGCGTATACCAAGAGAATCAAAATTGTGCCTAGCAAGCAGACCCTCATACGTCGAACCAAAGGCAGGATAATGACCATCAATCCTGTAGGATAAATAATAAAATAATAATAATAATAATTAAACAATATAATACAGTAAGATAATTTTAAAAATCTATACAAATTATTTTTTTTATTAATGTGCTCAAATAGTGTTTAAATTATTAAACAATCCAATTATTATACCATACTAAGAGGAGTCTTTTTTTCCATGAGAACAGATTATTCTTTCCCATATTACTCTTTATGAGAAAGGTTGGTTTGGTATACGTCCTATTGGGCATAAGTCCAAACATCAGGAACTACTTATGCTCGTATACCGAAGTTCCACTATATTTCCCTCATATACCGAGGTTCCACTATATTTCCCATTATATATTCATTAGTTCATGCTTTAATTCCTGATTGAAATATGTACTTCTTATCCTCTTTTACTGCATTCACGTACAGGTGGAAATTCCATATGAAGAAATTCCAACTTCTTTATATGGAATTTCCATTTATGTATTAACTATCACATGTATATAGATGTCTCTCTTTCTTCATTTTAAATTATAACTTTTTAACACTACATACGTGGTTTGTTCAAAAGGAAAGGTGAATTTTGAATTTTCGCGCGCTGTGTACATTCGATTATTGAAATTTTTTTTGTTATGTTAGTACACATGTGTTAGTCATATGTTGGCATTATCAGCCAATTTGGATTAGTAGTTTGTTGTTGACAACTGAAAAGCTTAGTCACGTTTGTGTGTGTTCTTCGATTTTTGACTTTTGAAAAAAATGGATCAAAGAATATGTATTAAATTTTGCGTTAAAAATGGAATAAAGTGCTCCAAGGCACTTGAAATGTTGACTGTGGCATTCGGCGAGTCCACTTTATCTCAAAAAAGTGTTTATAAGTGGTACAAGCGCTTTATAGAAGGCCGAGAAAATGCACGCCAAGTTCGATCAAATGTGAAGGTTTTGTTCACTATTTTCTTCGATTACAATGGCGTGGTGCATCATGAGTTCTTGCCAACAGGTCGTACGGTTAATAAGGAATACTACAAGGAAGTTATGCAACGTTTGCGTGAAGTAATACGGCTCAAACGATCGGAATTGTGGGAAAAAAATCATGGATTCTGCATTACGATAATGCACCAGCTCACACATCAATGCTTGTTCGTGATTTTTTGGCCAAAAACAACACCCTAATCATGCCTCAACCACCTTATTCACCAGATTTGGCTCTCTGCGGCTTTTTCCTATTCCCAACACTGAAGAGACCAATGAAAGGAAAGCGTTTTGTCACAGTTGATGAAATAAAGTCAGAACCGAAGAACGAGCTGATGGCCATACCGAAAAGCACATTTCAGAAGTGCTTCGAGGATTGGAAGAAGCGCTGGCATAAGTGCATTATATCTGAGGCGGATTACTTTGAAGGGGACAAAATGGAAATTGATGAATAAATACTTTTCAAAAAAATTCAAAATTTACCTTTCCTTTTGAACAAACCACGTATATCTACTATAGTGTATGCTTCGTTAGTTCGATTTTTTCCACATAGGTCTATTAATATTTATATAATTATTATTATTTAAATAAATAAATGAAACTATCTTAAATAAAAATCACTTAAAAAGAAGTCGCTCTATTGAATTAATCCAATCCAGTCCATCCAATTACTGTATACATAATCTAGCTCATCTTGGAATTGAAGAAGTAGCCCTGCACAGTCACAGGGTCAGCACGAATAGATTCTGCAGCGTCCATAATTCTAGTAACAAGTTGGTTTCCAAGTTGTTCTGCATAAATGAAATTTTCCAGTCTTCCTCACAAAAATAATTTAGGCTATTTAAGTCTGGCGAACTTGGCGACCAAGCAACTGCTGAACCTCGATTAAGAAAGTATGTTACTTGTCTACCAAAGTGCGGATGTGTCATCGTACTGTATCCACATTTATCGTCTTACATTAAGAAAAACATTATCCAGTAATGTTGAAAAGGTCATTTTACAGCAAACGTAAATAATTGTCGTGAAATGTTCTTCGATTACAAACGAACAAATGAGACGGTCGTCAATAATACCACACTAAACATTCGCCGAAAATCTATCTTGAAGATGGGATCTCCTAGTTTGTTATGGTTTTTCAAATGCCCAACAATGTTGATTCCTAGTGTTATTAATGTCGTTTCTGGTGAAAGAAGCTCCCTCATTAAACAATATTCTCCGACAAAACCCTCGACTTCTCATTAACCAGCGACTAAGTTCAAGTCTTGATGCGTAATCGCCAGGTTTTCAAGTTTGTACGTTCAAGGTAAAATATGGTACAGGTACGAAGTGAAATTTTGTAAAGTTTTCAATACATCCATGCATTCTACGTTAAGTCTGTTGTCTGTTCTTGGGTCACTAGTAGAAGGTTGAACGTCAACCATATTAGATATTGTTTCTTCTTGGGCAAGTTCTTGGTGGACGAGACGTTCAGAAGTAGCTACAGGAAACTTGCCTAGTTTACTTAAACATTGGACATTATTAAAGATAGGCACTTTACGAGCGAGAAATCGCTGACGACATTAATCAACTATCGTTTGTCCACTTCCATTACACAATCCATAAACAAAATGAATGTCAGCGTATTCTTCACTTGAAAAAAACATATTTTTAGGCGTATTTTAATGTAACATGAAAAAATAAATACATTAGTAGGGTTATCTAAAACTACAAATGCTTGTAACTCAGATACGATAGAGTTTTGGGCATGTGCTCATTAGATATTTTTAATTTGAAATACCTTCAGTAATAATTCCTTAAGCTGTGGGAATCATGTCATGGGACACCCCGTATAATAAATGTAGAAAAGCCCACATCATAATAGTCCATAAATCCAAAAATTAGAACTTCTTGTGAAATTTTCCAATATACATACAATGTATGTATGCAGATCATTAAAACACATAAGCATAGATTACACTGGCTCGTACGTCGTCAAGCTGAGATCAAAAGATCGTTTCGTGGCTCTAAACTTTTATAGCAGCTGAGCTCTTTTAATGTTGACGCAGCTTAAATAAGACGATCTTTAAAATTTCGATTACTTATTGGCAAATTCCAGTTTGATGACCAATTGCCAATGAGATATGCCAAATTTTCAATGAATTTTGTCCAAATTGTTCTTAAAAAAGCTTCTTTCAAAATAGATGCCTGATATTAGAATACAAATTTTTCACTTGAACGAGTTTAATTAGCAACACCTGATTGAAAGGTAGATTATTTAAGTGTAATTAGTTATTGAATTTATTAAAATGCAGATAATATAAAAATGCTAATATATACGCACACTTTAACAACAAAGTTGCCATTCTCAGGAAGGAGTAAGAAGGGTGTTAATTATAAAGACATATCTATGGTATATAAGTATTTTATTCAATTATACAGTATGATTGGAGAAGATAGACACAATTTTAATTGGCTACTCTTTCCGCACTGTACATTATATTCGAATTCTGTCAATTATATTTGAAAGTTGATGCAGCGAATAGTACCCTTAGAGTACTCCAGGGTTACACAATAGCACCAATTGAAAGCAAGATGGCTACTATGCAACAGAAATGCAGTAAAAGTGATTTTACTACTGCGGTGTAGCGTACACTTCAATAACGAATTTGTGAGCTGGTGCATTGTCTTGATGAAACAACACTTTCTTCTTGGCCAAACGCGGCCATTTTTGCTTGATTTCTTCACTCAAATATATGCAATAAGTTCGCATAATACTCGCCGTTGATAGTTTTTCTTTTTTCAAGATAGTCAGTGAAAATTATTCCACGCGCATCCCAAAAAAACCGATGGAATGACCTTGCCTGCAGATGAAACGTTCTTCGCCTTCTTTGGAGCCGGTTCTCCCTTTTGAGTCCATAGTTTTGATTGTTCTTTTGTCTCGAGTGTGAAGTGATGGATCCATGTTTCATCCATGGTTATGAAACGGCGCAAAAATTCTACTTTGTTGCTGTAAAACTCGCTAAACACTCAATTGAAACATCTTCACGACACTGTTTTTGCTCGAGTGTGAGCAAACGCGACACCCATCTCGCACACAGTTCTCTCATGTCCACTGCGATGCTCGTCTTGCCAGTTCGTACGGCCTCGTTTAAACTCTGCTACCCAATATTTCACTGTTGTAAACGAAGGAGCAAACTCGCCCAGAGTAGAATCAAGTTCAGCTTTTATATTGGTTGGGCTGAGGCCTTTCAAATAAAAGTATTGTATCAGGTAGCGATGACCAATTTTCTCCATTTTTACAAATTCACTGCAAACGTTCACTATTGATGGCTGCCAAACAATTACTAAACAACGTGGCGTCTTCAAACTTGAAACACATGCTTTGTAGATTGATTTTTCAAACAACTACCGCTATCTCTAGGTCAAGCCGGATACTTATGGGACCATCCTCGTATAAGTAGAATGAAGAATTAAAAGCTTTGCACATCTGGAAGTAGATATTTGGAAAAATCATTAAATTGTTTAATTTCTTGCAAACACGACACGTACAACGTACTAGAAAGAACTTAAAGCCACCGTAACACGAATTTTAACGTTGAAATTCTGTATTACATTTTTTAATGCATCAAATATTAACCAATAATTTATATTAATGCATTCAGATCATGCAAATGCATTCATTCAACTACTATTTTAAGTCACCAATTTGTAATGCACTGATGAAGTTTACCAAACATTTAAAAAATGTTACAAATGTTACTTTAAAAACATATACTGCTGTATACCCAAAATCAAGAATAATACAAACAGTACTTTCAAAGTGCCAAAGTCGAGATCAACACTAAAAATATTATGAATCGCCAGGTCAGATTTTATCAACATTGAAGAATGGGAAAATATTACTGGTGAAAGTGCTTCATTTCATTTCTGACCAGTATTTCTAACACAGTAAAACACTATTTTGTGTTCTTTCACATTTGTTATAACTAAAATACTTTATCAATTCTTTTTCAGAGTATCCAAATGGACAAGTTTTGCATTATTTTAAATCGTTCTAATTTATTTACGTAATATGTTAAGATAATTTCAATTTGAATTGCAGAGTGTTTTACAACAAACAACCAGCATACACAAAGATGGAGATCTTCTCACCAGTTTACAAGAACAACATGCCATGGCTAATCGATTACCACACATCCACCAATCCCTGCCAAATTGTGCCGTGCTAAAAAAACAGGGCGTCTCTGCAGAATCCAGTGATATTTCAAGTCAACTTAGTGATATACGTATAGTCAAATACGAAAAAGATTTTAGGTAATAGAAATAGTCACGTCATCATCCACTAGTTCCGGATATCATTCTCTTGATTTGTTATAGATCGAAACAACTGATTAAAGATGCGATTTTGGACAATGACTTCTTGAAACATTTGAATTCATCGCAAGTACGAGAATTGGTCGACTCCATGTATTCGAAAGATTTCATCGCTGGCACACATGTCATCAGGGAAGGAGAAGCTGGCGCGCACCTTTTCGTTTCGGCTGCGGGTGAATTTGAAGTGTTGAAGGATGACAAGGTGCTGGGAAAAATGGGACCGGGTAAAGCGTTTGGTGAATTGGCCATTCTGTATAACTGCACACGGACTGCTTCAATACGTGGTAAGTTTAATGTGATATTTAAACTTGCTATATTCATAAAATACGTGCCAATCTTCTGAAGTCAAACTATTTGTCATTTTAAGGTAATCAATGAAAGTTAGTACATAATAAAGATATAGTCACAACGTGTGCTTCGCCCAATTTCAGGGCTTATCAGGTAATCTAGTTTTGACGGCAGATCTTATACCACGGTGGGTAATATTATCAAAACCATAATACAAGTAATAAGAGAAAGTTATACATCCATCTCGCGGAGTGAAAGGACTCATATTAATTTAAAAACAATTAACAGAACTCCTGTTACTTATGCAAAATGTAACGCTATGTATATAAACAGCAAGCGTGTTACGTTTTTGTTTACCGTACAGATACAGATTAATATTATTATACGAGGGTAGCCGTTTATATTACGGGAACTGGCAACACTGCTGGTGTTACCTCCGATCTGATGATTTCATCGTGAAGTTTGTCATTTTTGACAATATATTTACTTTGACAGTTTTATTATCCGGTCGCTATTTCTATTGTTGACAGTAGCTTAAAATTTTATGTCAGCGAAAAAATGGAATTAACTCACGAACATTTTCGTGCAATTATTTTTCATAATTTTCGGCGTGGATTGTCTCAACAAGAATGCATCTACGAGCTGAATCCTTTATATGGTGATGAAGCACCATCGAAAACTACAGTATATCGTTGGTATAGTGAATTCAAATTTGGACGGCGTTCCTTGGATGATGAATTTCGTGAAGGTCGTCCCACAAATGTTGTTGTGTCGGAAAACATTAATGCAGTGTTTGAATTGATAATGCAAGACCGTCATGTGACATACCGTAAGATTGAGGCATCTCTAGGTATTAGCAGCACCAGCGTGCATAAGATCTTGCATGAACATTTAACCGTTAAGAAGCTATGTTCACGTTGGGTACCATATAATTTGAGAACCGCTCCAAAAAGGACTTGCGTCGATTGGTGCCAAGAAATGCACAAAAAATACAATGGCGGTGCTTCAAAGAATACTTATAATCACAGGTGATTAATCTTGGATCTATACGTATGAGCCCAGCAGTCGACTGTGTGGGTATTCCAAGATGAGTCAAAATCAACGAAAGTTGTTCGCGCTCGAAGCACATCAAAACAAATGGTCGCCTGTTTTTCGGAAAAACCGGTCACGTTGCAACCGTGCCTTTGGAGAGTTGTAGAACGGTTTTTGAAGAAATAAAGAAAACAAACCAAAAACGACAGATCATTCTCCACCACGACAATGCGAGCTCTCACGGGTTGGTTCAAACAATAAAATATTTGACCGGGCAAAACATTGAAATGATGAGCCATCCGCCGTACAGCCCTGATCTAGCACCCTGTGATCTCTTTTTGTTCCCACACGTGAGGAATAAACTTCGTGATCAATGGTTTTCTACGCCGGAAGAATCTGTTGAAGCGTTCAAAACTCATATTTCGGAGATACCGTCTTCACAGTGGCAGCAATGCTTTTCGGGTTGGTTTAAACGAATACAAAAGTGCATTGATTTTCAAGGAAGATATTTTGAAAAGCAATAAAACTATTTTCGATAATAAATAATTTTTTTTTCTTTGCTATTCCCGAAATATAAACGGCTACCCTCGTAGTGTAAACTCTGTGTAATATCAATTACCTAACGCAAAACAAGTTCCCCTGTATTCAATAATATTCCCCTTTTGGTAATCTGTTACGGATTTATTTTACGGTTCGTTCATATTTATTGATCATCACTGTATATTGTTATGCAAAAATTTAATGTGAATATTAAAATTAAATAATTTTAAATTCTTATCCGCTATCGTTATCTTGCGTGATTTTCGAACGTGCATTTTATTGAATTTGTTTTTATTTAGCCGTAGGTCATTCTTTTTCTATATATTTATATTAATAAGTATTCTTCCAATATTTATATTTAATCTCCTAAAATGGGTATGGTGCGCCATCTATATTACTCAAATCTAAGCAGATATACAGATGCGCTAGGGCACTTGATGTGATAGAAGAAAACTAACTACAGTTCTGATTTCAAAGCATGCCTAGTTAATGAAAATTATATTATTTTCTGCTATTCCATCGTTAATTAAATACACGGAAATTAATTAAAAATTTTCTGCACTGGAGAAGGACTCGAACCTCTATCTGCCGTTTTCTAGACGACTGCTCTACTAAGTAAGCCACTAGGCAGTCTAACTGTGAGTACTTTAACACGCCATAAATCTTAATTATATGTTTATATATAATTATTGACATCATGTCTATTTAACAGCTGAAAAACCGAAGTCAACAGAAATTGTGTTAAAAATTGATGCCTTTTTATTAACATTTTATCTTTATTTTTCCTTATTTTGAGGTATAGTTAGTGGTCATTGCAATAAATAAACATTTTAATTTTTATTTTTATTATACAACTGTTTCTACTTGATCATGTTTGTGTAATACTATCGTTACTTGTATTATTTGTATATCTCTGGTTACAGTCGTGTTAGCCCTATTAATTATGTTTTCTTTCACTCCTCAGTGTACAATTTACCATTGAGAATCTGACATTCATTTCGTCACACCTTGTATATTAGAAGCTCTCTTTATATCCCATTATGTTTCTCGCATCTAACTATTCTCGTAAATACGTTATTACCAAACGGCTTTCCCATAAATATTTGAATTGTTTACATACGCTATAGCCATATGTATCTGTGTTATATTAATTTATCGATCTAGAATTTATGCTTTAATTGACACTACCATTTGTCTGTCTGTTGTTAAGCATAACAATCTTTCTTTGCCACACAGATGTATAATTATTATTGTTGTCGTTTTGAATGATTATGTATCGATGTTAAGTTTCATGTGCGTGTCTGCAATACGTTGAAATCATGTTTTATTAGGTTAGTTCGTACAGTGGCGTCTAGTTATCGCTTTCGCTTTTTGAATTTGAAATTTACCAATTCGTATATATTCTAATAAGTTTCTGTACATATAAAATACGATCTTTCGTTTTGATTTTTTTATACAGTTATAAGCAGCGTTATATCTGAATAATTGTTACCAGTGTGCAGTATTTAGTCATTATACGAGGGTAGTCCAGAAATAGCCGATCTAACAAAAAAAACAATTCGGGGAAAAAATCTTTATTTCACTACATAGTCTCCTTTTAACTCCATACACTTTTCCCAACGATATTCAATATCTTCGATAACCTGTTCATAGTGAAAATCGTTGAGCTCTTCAAAATATCACTCAACAGCAGACTCCACCTCTTCGTTATTTGGCAAATCTTTTACCATCGAGACATTTTTTCGTATTTGGAAACAGAAAATAATCCGAAGGGGCTAAATCTGGCGAATAGATTGCATGAGGAAGCAATTGGAACTTTAACTTATTAATTTTGGCCATCTCGATGACGGATGTGTGAACATACATTGTCCTGATGAAACAAAATTTCTTTTTCGCCAAATGGGGTCGATTTTTCTTGATTTCGTCACTGAAACACTGCAATAAATTCACTTAATACTCGCCTTTGATTGTTTTTCCTTTTTGCAGATGATCAATGAAAATTATGTCACGCGTATCCCAAAAAACTGACGTCATGACCTTGCCTGCATGAAACTATCTTCGCTTTCTTTTTCTCCTCTTTCAGTCCATTGTTTTGACTGTCTCTTCCTCTTAGGTGTGAAACTCATGTTTCATCCATGATTACCAGGTTGCTCAATAAGTTTTGATTGAGGATCATGGTTGTAGACCCAAGGCTTATCCATAGTGATGAAACAATGCACAAAATCGTTTTTATTCTTTCTGAAACGCATCAAATGTTGCCGAAAAAGTCGCATTCGAATGGGTTTTTGTTCTATTGTTAGGGAATATGCCATCCATTCTGCACACAGCTTTCTGAAACCAAAAACTTCAGCCAAAATATTGCTCTCATTGCCTAATGAGATGCCTAGGGCTTCTACTAAATCTTGGTTAATCGACATCTTCCAAATCCATATCCTGTATGTATTAAATATCTTACCGAAAATTTATTATTTTACCATAACCTATATAATATCAGCCTTGAAAACTTCGGTACGTCATCATTGCTATTTATTGCTGCCTAAATTTTATTTAATGTAGGAATGCCATTGTTAAAAAAAAACAAATGGGCTGTACGTAGTATCAATGCTTTCGTGTTATTGTCTTCACGACCTAATACAGCTCTCTTTCATTTATGAGACTTTGGCTATTGAAATTCTTGTTTAGTGTGTTCTTTAGAAGATTATATGCACTAGCTCTTGATATTCCTGTAAAAATAAACATTTATATAACAATATAAGTATTTAACGTGATTCTATAACAATGTTATCAGCCGTTTCGGTACTTAAATGAACAGCTTGTGTTTTGGTGCAATTTGGGTGCTGTAGTTAATATATATTTTGAATGTATTCAATATCGATTATCACTCATGCTAAAATGGCTTCTCTTTCGTTTTCTTAACGGTGACTCCATCCTTCCAATTATACGTAACAAATGCACGTTCTCTAAAACTACAACCATTATCCTTCTATGAAATATAGGTATTTTATTTTACTTTTTACCAAACTTTTTTATATTTTCCAATATCTTGAGAAAGAAAATTACGAAATATAAACGCTAGTATTAATCAAATAAAGAAATAATGACGGAAACTATAATATAACCTCAAACTTGTTCAAAACAAAGTTAGCTGCAGCACATGTAGCGCTTGTGTGAGACCATGGCTATACTTTCCTAATGTTTATATGTGTTTAGCCAATCAGAAAACGACCACGTGCTGATCCCGCATTTTTATTAGCCTACCTGTTCCTGATACAGACTATAGGCTTCCCATTTGTCCCGGCGCAACAGGTCAGGATCCGCTATGTGAAATACGTATGTGCTCATTGACGGAACAAGTTAAGGAAATTTTTTAGTCTTATTCGTAGAAAGATGAAAAAAACTGCACGTATAATATTGCAATTTGATCTTGTTACAAAAGGTACTAGGAAAATTTTGCAATATGAAGCAACAATGAATCGTAGGAAGGTGCATGTTGAGATATGTTCATGCGTGCATAGTAGCTGCCGCCCCATGTCGATGTGCTCAGTTATTCATTAACAGTGAGTGTGTAAAGTGCTTGCAATGGCATCGTGGTCACGAAATGAGCTAAGGGCAATTTTGCGTTATAATTTCGTGCGTAGTTTAAACATAGACCAGTGCTTCGAATCAATGACTCTTGCACTAGATGATGTTTGTCCACATCGCACAACGATATTCAGGTGGTATACAGAACTCCAAAGTGGAAATTTAACTGTGGAGGATGCTGAGAACGTCATTTACGGAGAAAAATGTTACTACTGTGAGGAAAATGCTTGGCGAGGACAGGCGAGTGACCTACCAACAGATAAAGGGTACTTCATGCCTAAATGCACCAGCAATTCGTTCGATTCTGCATGATCATTTGCACGTAAAGAAACTTTGTTCCCTCTGGGTGCCGCATCGACTGACTGAAGAGCAGATGACACGACGTGTAACTTGGTGCCGGGAGATGCTAAAAAAGTTTAATAAGGGATAATCTCGGTATGTGAATAACACCGTGACAGATGACGAGACTTGGCTGTACTATTACGATGTGCCGACCAAAGCTCAAAACAAAGTTTAGGTCTGATGATGAGGACACACCCCTAGTTGTCACAAAATCCCGATCTGTAAAGAAGAAAATGGTAGCTGTATTTTGTCAAATCAAGTGGAATTGTGAAACACGTAGTTTTAGACACGCAGAAGACAGTCACAGCTAAGTGGTATACTAAACAGTGCCTGCTTAAAGTCATTGAAAGTCTATGAAGAACCTGCGCCCAAATTCAAGAATGGACACCTGGTTCCTCCATCACAATAATGCTCCACCTCACCGCGCCAAAGCCTGCACCGAATATTTGACCACGACAGGATTGAAACTTCTCGAGCACCCTCCCTACAGTCCATATCTTACTCCTTGCGACTTTGCACTGTTCCCGCATGTGAAAATGAAGCTAAGAGGGAGGCGGTTTTCCAGTGATGAGGACCTTCTGCGGGCTTGGGATAACGAGTGTGCTTTACTCCCTAGTGAAGCTTGGAAGAAATGGTTTAAAGATTGGTTTCGGAGGATGGAGAGGTGTATTGAGGGTAGAGGAAATTACTTTGAAAAAATTAAATAAACAAAGCTGTATTGCAAAACTTCCCTAGTACCCTTTGTACCTATGCACTCAATGACCGAACAAGTTAAGGGAATTTTTTAGTCTAATTCGTAATTCGTAGAAAGAGGGAAAAAAGCTGCACGTGTAATATAGCAATTTGCCTTTTTACATCAAAATCGTAGTCGTTCGGGGCAGCTATTGTTTTTCGATCCTTTTCGGCCCTACGATAATATTCCTTATGTACGGGAATTAATTCTGCATGGAGAAAGAAACACCTTGCGATGGTTTAATTCTCTTTACTCTCGTTTATGCTTGAATGGAAAATTCAATTTTAATTTAAAAATTGGAAGAGGACTAATCACTAATATTAAAAAGGGAATGCCTCTAATTATCGAATAATACGATTTGCAGCCTTCCACAATGCAAGTCTGTAAGCGAGTTCCGTCTGCTATACTTTTCCAACGTCCGGCGTACGGAAGAAAATTATGTAAAAAGAGACGTACGAATACATAATATGGGATTAAAGCTTTATATACGTGGTGCGGACATAAATGGGGCTGCTTTAATAAAGATATTACGAGCACGTAGCAGGATTTTCTATTGAATAATAAGGATTATTATTATTTTTTTTAAATTTTTGAACTTCTTTTCAGTCGTCTCCGATTCCAGAGTTTGGGTATTGGACCGCAAAATATTCCAGCAGATAATGGTACGGACCGGTATGCAAAGGCTTCACGATAATGTTAACTTCTTGAGATCGGTGCCTCTGCTACAAAATTTGAGTAACGAAGTCCTCGCAAAAATCGCAGATGTTTTAGAAGTTGTAAGTCTTTTGTTTCTTACAATTCTTTTCTTTACAATTCTTACCGACTTAAATGTTTCAGGAAATGTATACGGCTGGCACGTACATTATAAGGCAAGGTGCGACCGGGGATACGTTCTTTATTATATGCAGTGGCAAGGTGAAAATCACACAGAGAATTTCTGGTAAGTTCATTTAAGTGTTAGCAAACGAGGAATTATTTTATAATTAAAAGTACCTTGACGAGTGTTTCATCTATTAATAACACTAACGAACATTATTTATGTTACATAAGTGTAATTAAATGTAATTACCATTTTAAGATATTATAAGTACCTCTCGAACGTAAACTTACTGCGAGTAACACTTGAATATGCATAATATGTTTAAAGCATTTTACAAAATTCCCAAATCTATTCGATAAAGACGATTGTTAATTATTATTGCCTAACGTGTGCAAATGACCTTAACAATTAAAAGTAACATACTGTTACGGGTTCATTTTGCTTTCTGTTTATTTTGGCATTTAACTGTATGGGTTTCAGTATAGTTTATTACTTTGCTTATATTTTGTTGCAAGTTTCCTAACGTGTACGGTGTCTATTTCATTTATTTACCTGCGTGAATTGATCAGTTGATCGACGGTAAATATATTAGTTTAACAATCGATTTACTTCAGGCTTGCATACAGTTAAATCGTATTTTTGTTTTAGAATTATTCTAATTTTCTTTTCATGTCTAAACTGTTGCGGATTAATTTTTATAATAATTTCTGGTATTTTTAATTATCCCCTCAGGGTTATTCTAACACCATCTAGAGTTTCATAATTTCATCTTGGCTACTAATGTTATAAAAATTTTATTTTGTTCATTGTTATAAGTGGGTAGCTGTTTATATTTCGGGAATAGCAAACAAAAACAATTTTTATTATCGAAAATGATTTTATTGCTTTTTAAAATATTCTCCTTGAAAATCAACGCACTTTTGCATTCCTTTAAACCAATCCGAAAAGCATTGCTGCCACTGTAAAGGCGGTAGCTCTAAAATATGAGTTTTGAATCTCAACTGCCTCTTTCGACGTAGAAAACCGTTGACTATGAAATTCATTCTTCACATGTGGGAAGAAGTTCGAGTCTTCACTTAAGGACGAAAATTTCTTCATCAATTTACTCGAAGCTATAGAAATAAACAAGGATAAAGAATGTAATAATTTATTAAATAACCCAGTAGATTTGAATAATTCTCCACTGTTAAAGTTATTTTATTGTAATCGTATGTCACCCGCATCCTGATAATAGTTCAGTTGACTAGAATATATTCAGCTTGTCATAGATTTACCTTTTACTCTGAAGGCACCACAGTGTTGATGAAACAATTGTTACAATTTTGTAATAGAGATATCTATATCACTGAAGGTTGATATATAACCCCTTTTCACATTAGTTTTCGTATTCTGTATACGTATTTCGGCAACTAAGTTGTCATCATCAGCAGATAATTAAACAGTGCCGCACCTGGAAAACTACGGCAAAATATCCGTACGAAACAAATTCCGCACACGATCCGTACCGTTGAAAGCCAAAATTATATGTTTAAAATGTATAATTGTACATGCAACTGTTTACCAAATTTTACAAAATCACTTACAGTAAGGCATGAACTTCCACAAATATAATTAGCTTCGTTAAACTATTTTGTATGATTTTCCTAGAAAGATATTTTGTTTTGAACTTATTACCAGATAATTTCTTGGAAAATATTTCATATTTTACGTAAAATATTGTGAAATATATGACGAGAAGTCTAAGTATAAAATTGGCCGCATTAAAAATTCTCTACTTTCATAGAAAGACACAGGTTTAAAAAACTTAAGACAAATGCATCCATTTGCAGGTATTGCGGCGGAGCAAGAGATAAGGACCCTAGAGCGCGGCGATTACTTCGGCGAACAAGCACTTTTAAAAGAAGATTTCAGGACGGCTTCGGTGATTGCGCTACATCCAGGTGTTGAGTGTCTAACGTTAGACAGAGACTCGTTCATACAGCTAATCGGTGATCTGAGCGAGATCAAAGAGAAAGATTATGGCGACGAACAACGTGCATTGACTAGACCTATAAGCAATAGTAACTTCGTTATAGATCCAGGTAACGTAGTTCCCTAAATGCCAAACGTAGGATGTAGATATGTAGTTTGATGAAGATTTCTAGTAAACCTAATATAATTAATATCTTTAAAGATGTGAAACGATATTTTATTTAAATTATATACAAATGTCTACATATTTTCATATGTTAGCAAAAAAAAATTACCTTTTTCCTACGCTTTTGACTCCAGAAGTCCTTCGATTTTTCTTCGAAACTGGATCTATCCAGATCTAACATCAATTTCAACAATTTTTCTTATCCTACCTAAATAGTAGAACACAATATGTATTGGGTCTGGGAAAAAGTTCGTGGCGTTTTTTCAGTAAAATTCAACTGGTCCCCGCATGGCGCGTGGACGAATTCATTTAAACCGAATATGCTCCATTATTATCGACAATGTTTCGCCATTTTTTTGGTAGATCCATGATCCCATCGGTGAAAAACTTCTGTGGTTTCTGGTCGAAAAACTGAATCAAGTAGTTTTCACAGGCTTCTTTTGAAACCAACTTAATTCCATTGAGAGAGTTCTGCAGAGATCGAAACAGATGATAGTCAGAGGGTGCTATATCCGGACTGTAAGGTGGGTGCATCAAAACTTCCCAACCAAACTCTCTCAATTTTTGACGGGTCATCAAAGAAGTGTGTGGTCGGGCGTTGTCATGATGGAAGACAACACCTTTCCTATTAATCAATTCGGGCCGTTTTCTTTCAATCGCCTGGCGTAATCTCTCTAGTTGTGCACAGTAGAGTTGAGAATCAATCGTCTGACCAGTTGGAAGTAGCTCGTAGTGGACGATTCCCCTCCAGTCCCACCATACACACAGCATCACTATTTTTGGCGTCAACGTTGGCTTAGCGCACGCTTGTGACGGCTCACCATCCTTTATCCACGATCTTTTACGCTTCCGATTATCGTACGTAATCCATTTTTCATCTCCGGTTATTAAACGTTTCAGAAACGGCTCGATTTCATTCCGTTTCAGCAGCGCATCGCAGATGTTAATTCGGTCCATCATGTTTTTCACGCTCAACTCATGAGGAACCCATACGTCAAGCTTTTTTTTGTAACCAGCTTTGTGTAAATGGTTCAAAACAGTTTTGTGGTCAATGCCTAGCTCCATGCCAATATCGACACTGCTGATATGCTTATCTTGTTGGACTTTTTCAAGAATTTCATCAGATTTTTCAGTGATTGGACGACCGGAGCGTGACTTATCTTTCACATTGAAATTTCCAGAACGAAAGCGAGCGAACCATTTCCGCGCAACAGATTTCGATAAAGTACCTTCACCGTACACAGCACAAATTTTATCACAAGCCTGCGCAGCGTTCTTCCCCTTATCATAATAATATTGCAGAATATAGCGAAATTTCTCATTATTCTTCTCCATTTTCAAGTGCGAATAACTTTCCAACCACTCAACCGATTACAATGTTTCTACGCTCAAACTAACGTTCGGAAGGTCATCTAAAAAACGAGCCGTCGGTGGTGTCGCTGTGACTTGTTGTTCTTTAGTTATCGGCAACCAATGCCATCTATCGGGAAAAACGCCACGAACTTTTTCCCAGACCCAATATATTAAGCATAGTTTCTCTTCTGATATTAAAACCTGTTGACCGATATCAATTCTTTAAAATTTTACTGTCATTTATTCTAAAATGTACCCTCTTGTCTGGGGCCAATTGTTTTCCTTCCAGTACAGTGTTTTGGAGAAGCATTCTACCATTTCAGACTTGATGTATTTCACCCAATTCGTTTCCCACGCTTTTGACTCCAGATATCAAGTGAATATCATTTACACTGACATATCGAAGGCTTTCGACAGCATAAATCATGCAATTTTTCTTCGAAAGCTAGATCTATTTGGATAGTAAAACACAATATGTATATTAAGAATGGTTTCTCTTATGATATGAAAAACTATTGACTGATATCAACTCTTTACAATTTTGCTATTTATTGTAAAACATACCCTCCTGTCGAGATCCAACTGTCTTCCTTTCAGCATGGTTTTTCGGAGAGGCGTTCCACCATTTCACTCAATTCATTCCCAACACTTTTGACTCCAAAAGACAAGTGGATGTCATTTACATTCACATATCGAAGGCCTTCGACAGCATAGACCATGCGTTTCTTCTTCGAAAGCTTGATTTATTGAAATTTAACCATCAATTTCAACATTTCTTTTCTTCTTACCTAGAACGCAGAACATAATATGTACATATAGCATAACTATCAATTTTTATCGGTGCGATAAGATAGGATTCAATCTAGTAACTACGTATGTACCAACATATAGCCGGGCAGAGCTATTAGGCTTAGATGAATCACACAAAATATTATAAGTACTTAGTGCCACAGGGTTCAAACTTAAATCTACTTCTTTTTACCATTTTCATAGACGATCTATTGACAGAAAATGTTATAAACAAATTGAACAATTTATTAACACAATAATACAGTAATGTAAATATCACCACCCTCCATAATTTTGGTTGATCATTATAGGTCAAGTTTGGAAAGTCCACTCAACTTCTACTTCCAAAACTAAATTCCATTGAGTAAATTTTCTATACAACGATAAACAGGGATAAAAGAGACACAATATCTGGATAATATGATGGGTGAAGTCAAAGATCCCAACCAAAATGAAGCTGTTTTTTCTACAAATAACAATTTTTTTCTGCTAACGTTACTCATAAAAATTTAACAGACGACTATTTACACTCCATAAAATACTTTAAAATGTAAATTTCTTTAATCATTTATTGTAAATCCGTAGAATACGAATACATAAGGCTAGATGATTTGGACGTAATAGCAACACTAGGTATAGGTGGATTCGGTAGAGTCGAACTGGTACAATATTCTAAGGATCCCTCTCTGACGTTTGCTCTGAAATGTCTGAAGAAACAGCACATCGTTGATACGCAACAGCAAGAGCACATCTTCAGCGAAAAGCAGATAATGTTGAACTGCAGAAGTCCATTTATATGCAGGTAATGTAATAAATGGTAATGTGTAATCGTAAAAGTTGTTATTTATAATTAGTTTTTATTAGGAATTATGATTTTCCTTCTTCTTCTTCTTCGTCTTCGTCTTCTTTGCTTGTTCTCTTTACCTTTTAAAGCTTTGGATTTAGAGTTGGGCCCTATCTCGTCTGTCCATGCTTTTCATCTTTTCTTGAGATAATGTTGAACTGCAGAAACTCATTTATATGCAGGTAATATAAGAAATGGCAATGTGTAATCGTAAAAGTTGTTATTTCTAAGTATTTTAATTAGGAATTATGCGTTTCCTTCTTCTTTTGTGTCTTCTTTTTCTTCTCCTTCTTCTCTTGCTCTCTTTACCTTTTTACGAGTTGGATTTAGAGTTTGTCTCTGTCTCGTCTGTCCATTTGCTTATCCACTTATCATTCACATCTGATCTTTCTCTCCTAAATTCTCTACACAGTTTTTAATAGTGGCGTGTAAAGGGCCCTAATTGTCTAAAGTTTCTGGTATACCAACAAATCTAGCTTTTTGTTAAATATGCTGTTTTTAAATATTCATCGTTTCATCACCATTCAAATAATAGATGTCAACTTTGACAAATTATTCTGGTTTGTAGACTTCTGCGATTGTCCATATTTTTATTTTGGCTTCCGGATTGGAACTGCGTCCTCGGTACTCCTGCTGCCGACGTATTCCCAGCACAATTCCATAAGTTTCATCATGGAGATTGAATCGGAGGGTTCCTTTCCTTTCCTAGTGGTCTTGGTGAATAGTCGTCTAGATAGTTCACTAGGACATTCAGTTTACATCAAATCGATACACACTGACCAGTATCTAAACGCCCTTTCCCAACATCACTCCGTCCAAAAGCAGGACGTCATCAACTTCTTAATTCAAAAAACTTTCAACATATCTGACCAGTATTCTATACCCCAGGTACTAAGTAAATCACAAATTCCATAATAAACGACAATTTTTCCAAACGTAATATTCAACAGACCATAGACCGACATCTTAATGATAGAGTTCCACAACTCAATGCCCAGCATATATCATCCCCTTGCTTTAAAGTCCATCTACACTATATATACAAGGTATCACTGATCGCATTAGTAGAATACTTCTTAAAAAATAGAAAACAACATTAAAACCATCCTTAAACCCCATTCTAAACTTTCTAGCCCATTTTCAGTAAATAACGGATTCTCTAGAAGCACCTGATATGTACAGGATTCCTTGCTCGTGTGACAATGCATATATTGGCCAAATAAAGTGATCTGTCGCATAGCATAAACATTGCTGCTGTGCGTAACTGGTTCAGCTCTTGCTGAGCATAGACTTGAAACTGGGCACAATATCCAATCCAATTCTGCTAAGATCTTGACCCGCACTAATCACTAATAACCACCTAACCCCTAATACACCCTAATAACTTAAGTCATATAGATGGTTACCCCCCACACAACGCTCAGTAATCCTATATTTCCGAACAAGTCAACCGTAACCACAACTCTCTATTGACCCATGACCAATATCCCTATATAAAGCCATCCAGCACAGACTTACACCAGTTTCAGTGCAACAACTAAAACAGTACCAACGGTTAAGGCCTGAAGATGTCCCATACAAATATAAACGTCAGTAGTAAAAGTACCTAAGACACACGTCCTCCCTTGAAACTAAGTCGTCGTATTGTAAAATATAAGTATTCAGACTTACATGTAGTATTCCTAAATCTACAACTAAAATTATAGAACCTTCTCCATAACTCTTAACCATTTACAAAATCACAAATTTGATTTCAGATTATACAGAACATATAGAGATACGAAGTACGTTTACATGCTGTTAGAAGCCTGCTTAGGCGGGGAAGTCTGGACAATTCTGAGAGACCGAGGATGTTTCGACGACCACACAACCAGATTCATTACGGCCTGCGTCGTCGAAGCTTTCGAATATTTACACGCCAGGGGCATCATCTACAGAGATCTGAAACCGGAGAATTTATTATTAGATTCCAAAGGGTACGTTAAGCTGGTCGATTTCGGCTTTTCCAAAAGACTGGGTTACAGTAGTAAAACTTGGACGTTCTGCGGAACGCCCGAGTACGTCGCACCGGAAACGATTTTGAATAAAGGTCACGATAGAGCCGTGGACTATTGGGCTTTGGGGATACTCATGCATGAGTTACTGTCTGGAAAGTAAGTTGACATTTTACTTTTTCATTATTATTGAATCTACACCCTCCATCCGGAAATAACCGCAGTAGTTTTAGTTCGAAATTAGTGGCGCCATTTACTAGTAGGATTTTGATTTAAAAAATGCTCATCTTTCTACATAAATAATCTGTCATAATTTGAATTGGCTGCCATTTTTGCAGATGGGGCCAAATATCACTGTGCTTTGACATTTGTGATGTAGATATATAGAGAATTAGTTGCCAATAAGCCATGGAGCGATACACACCTCAAGAACGTGGAATTATTGTTACCACTTATTTGACAAATTTTCAGTCTGTTATTTTAGTGCAGCGTGAATTTCGTCGTCGTGCTCCATGTGCTCGAAATATTAAGCGATTGGCTGAGCGTACCGTGCAAACTGGGTCCACTACAGATGTCACAAGAAGTGGCCGGCCTCGTATTACTCGTTCGACCGAGAATATCGCTGCTGTTGCCGATGACGCCAGAGAGAATCCACACACATCAAAGAGACGACGATGCATACAATTAGGCATCAGCAGACGTTCGTTGCAACGAATTGAAAGATTTGAAAATGTTCCCCTACAAAGTGCAAACTATTCACGAATTGCTGTCTTCTGACCGTCGGACGAGGTTAACTTACTACCAAACTCTGTTAAACTTGGTGCAAGAAGAGGATGATTTCGTATCAAAAATCATAATGAGCGACGAAGTCCATTTCCACTTAAATGGTTATGTTAACAAACAAATTTGCGTTTCTGGGGCGCAGAGAATCCACATGAAATGCATGAAGAGCCATTGAATCCCCTTAAAATGACTGTTTGGTGCGGTATTTGCCGTGAAAAAGTGATTGGCACTTATTTTTTAAAAAACGCTGATGGCACAGCCGTAACCGTAAATGGATAGCGTTACAGGCAGATGCTAAACGAGTTTTTTTGCCGCAAGTTGCTACATTGGGTCTAGATCATTGTTGGTTTCAACAAGACGGAGCAACCGCTCATACAGCTCGGATAACGATGGAAATTTTGAGACACCAGTTTCCAGGTCGAGTGATCTCCCGTTTTGGAGATTTGAACTGACCGTCCAGATCGCCATATATAACAGCACCAGCTTTCTTCCTTTGGGACTTCTAAAATCTCGCTTTTACCACAACAAACCACGAACCTCGCAAGTCTTGAGAGCTAACATTGAAGAAGAAATCGCCAATTTGGAGCCAGATGTTTTGCAAGCAACAATTCCAAATTCCGTAAAACGAGCGCAATTATGCATCAACTTCGGGAGGTGGCCATTTGAGCGATATAATTTTTTCCAATTAATGTCATTAACTTTACACTTTCAAATAGACTTTTTATGAAAACAGCTCTTTTTCTCTCATTTATAACAAAATGGCAGCCAGTTCAAATTATGGCATTACTTTTGCGCCATCCGTTATATATTTTTCTTATATATCTGATATCAGTTGTAGTTAAATCTGACAAACCATAAGTCAGTTGTTTACGAATAATTTTAGACTTTTTAGATATATAATCTACTGCTTTTCGTTTGCACAAATTTGATATTACTTTTCTATTAACTTTCTGTTCATTTATACTTACACTACATATTCATTTCTTGTGTGCATCTCCAGGACACATCTCCACTTGTCATGTCCCTGTCTTTCCGGAACAAAAAATCACGTGATCGCTTTTAATCAGTAAAGCTTATATTTTATTCAAATAGCGAGCGATTTTAACAACTAACAGAATGCAAATAGCGAGCTATTGTAACAATTAACAAAATGCAAACAGCGGGCGATTGTAACAACTAACAAAATACAATTAACTTTCGAATTTAAAATTTTCGGAATTTCAAACTACATCAAAGAGTATAGCTTCGTTTGTACATTTACGTAAATATAGAAATTTCGGTTAATCACTATTTAATTACTATTTAATTGTCTGTGCGGTCGTGAACTTAAAATACCTGTAGAATTACAATGAACCTGTTCTAAAGCAGGTGCAGACGGTATCCTTGCGCCCTATTTACCACCGCGGGAAAAATTAATATGTATTTGGTAGCTCAAACGATATACCTCAACTTTAACACAAGCCCTATTGATATAATTAATAACAAAGAAATTACACTCATTCACATATAACTTTTAATTTAAAAAAGGAAAAAAACCCACGGTATTTATATTTTCTTTTTCTTATTCTAGCCCGCCATTCACGGCTTCCGACCCAATGAAAACCTACAATTTGATCTTAAAAGGCATAGACATGATAGATTTCGCAAGTTATAACATATCCAGGTCAGCACAAAGTCTCATCAAGAAACTCTGCAGAGACGCTCCATCGGAAAGATTAGGTTATCAACGTGGTGGTATACAGGACATCAAGAAACACAAGTACGTTTTATGTTCTATCTTTGCCTTTAAAATGTTTGAACGGATGTTCTCATGGAGAAAATGTGGAAAATTCTTGAAGTAGAATTTGTTTCTGCAACACTGTGCGGATTTTACAAGTGTGACACTGTGCGTCATTAGCAGATAATTAACTGCTGATGACGCACACCGTGCGTTTTGGCTTTCGACGGTACAGATCGTGTACGGAATTTGTTTCGTGCGGATTTTTGCTGTGGTTTACAGGTGCGACACTGATAATAACAATTTAGTTATCGAAGTACGTATACGGAATACGAAAATTAATGTGGAAAGGGGTTATATATCAACATTAAATGATTAAGTTAATCAACAGCAGGCTCCATCAAATTTACCTACATGATTCTAGATTCCAATGCCTGGTCTACATTAATAACATGGTACCACGGCACTGGTGGCATTATCTAAAATTAGAAAAATCTTCAAGGTATTAGAAGGGAAAAAGAATTTTGTTCGTAAATCTTCTCTTCTATCGATTTCATAGGAAAGCTCTGGTCGTTGGTCGATTTTCCTGCTTTAAATCCACTTTAGTATCCTCTCCTGTCTGCTTATGATATCTATTTACTCTATTTTAATTATCCTAGCTGTTGTTTTATAGGTTATACGAGGGTAGTTTGACAAGTAGTGAGAATGGAAGAAAACGAATTTTTTAAATACAAAATAATTTTTATTTTTCAATATATTCTCCTAAAAGAGCAATGCATTTATTCCAATGATGGTCCAATGCCCTTATGCCATCTCTAAAATGCGATTCCGGAAGGCTTGCAAAATACTCATTTACGAAGATGATAAGCTCGTCGTTAGACGAAAATTCCTTTCCACCTAGTGCCGTTTTCAATTTTGGAAAAAGGTGGAAGTCGGAAGGGACTAGATTCGGAAATGCAACTCGTGGATTTTGGACATCGCAACTGTGCTGGTATGCGAGGGAGCGTTGTCTTGGTGGAACAGAATCCTTTTCTTTGCCATTCCTGGCCGTTTAGCACGAATCTCAACATTTAATTTTTGTAGAAGTTCTGCATAATATTGTCCGTTTATTGTGGCACCTTTCTGAAGGTAATCAATGAGCAAAATACCCTTTGAATCCCAAAAAATTGATGCCATCACCTTGCTTGCCGATAAAGTGGTTTTCGCTTTCTTTGAAGGTGCAGTACCACGTTCTAACCATTGTTTCGACTGTTGTTTAGTTTCGGGTGTACTGTAGTGTATCCAAGCTTCATCGCAAGTAACAAATCGCCTACAAAAATCAACCGGATTCCGCTTATAAAGGTCCAAACACTCATTAGAAATGCGCAAACGAGTAAACTTTTGATCAGTCGTAAGCAATCGCGGCACCTATCTTGCCGAAAGCTTGGAAAGGCCCAATTCTTTCGTTAAAATGTGGTGTACGCGTTCTGTTGAAATGTTTACCATGTCTGCTATCTCTCTCACTTTGAGTCGTCGATCTTGCGTAATAATATTATGGATTTTTATAATCATTTCTTTAGAAGTCACGATTTTGGGTGCTCCAGAGCGCGCTTCATCAACACAGCTTGTTCTACCGTGTTTAAATTCATTTACCCATCTACTTATTGTGGCGGATGATGGAGCAGATTCGCCTAATGTTTCCCGTAACTCATCTTTTATTTTGGTAGCTTTCATACACTTAATTACGAACAATTTAATCACCGCACGATACTTTGCTTTTTCCATTTTAACAAAACGACGTGTTGCTTCTTTTTCAATCAGCTGTCAAAAATAAACTAATCAACCGATTTATCTAAATATCGGAACGTAAACATATAAATAGACCACCTAAATTACAGTGCATTTGTTTTACCAATTAGAGCGCCGCCTATGTGTCATTCTCACCACTTGTCAAGCTATCCTCGTATGTCGTAAATATTAGCATTCTCTTATAGATGGTTTTAGTCTGATTTCGATTATACCAAACTACAACTTTATACGTTAAAATGTGTCAGATATTAACATTAATTCTTCCACAGGTGGTTCCAGAGTTTCGATTGGGATGGCCTAAAAGGGAAAACGCTCCAAGCACCCATCATACAGACTGTGAGAGGACCCTGCGACACATCTAATTTCGACTGTTTCGGCAAAGACAACGACATACCACCGGATGAATTTTCAGATTGGGATTTGGAATTCTGACACCAATCGCGGTTGTCCATCTACACGTTAACAAATTTTCATTTTGATTTATAATAATAAAACGTTGGCGCAAAAGGAAATGTCTCGTTATAACACATACGTATAAGTATTTTTTATAGTTCTTCCGTTAACGAAGCCGTTTTCTTTGTGTGGCCTTCATGTTTTGAAAACATAAGACAATATAGAGCGAGGTCGATGTATGTATGTATCAAAGTATCTGTGTATACGAATGAATAATGTAAAATATCTATAAGAAATACCAAAGAATGTTTTAAATAAATATTTACAAATATGGTACCTAATCAATTTCCCTCATCTTATTTTCTCCTAGCTTGGTATGAAGTGTGTTAAGGGGTTATATGTCCCCTTAACTAATCTAAATAGATAATAAAGACAATATTATTTAATAGTAACTATTTATTAGTATGTGGTGGGTAGTAAATTTATTAAGAGCGCGTGTCCAGGACATGTGCCAAGCTGAAAGAAAGATTATTAGTGGAAATAAAACGACAGGATTGCCCTTAATATTTTATTCACTAAATTAAATTAATTTTTAAACCTTGAGTATATTAAATAAAGATAATTAATAAGATAGGAGAGATTTAAGAAAATATAAAGAGAGATTAAAATATGTATCGGACGATACGTAAAATACTTGCGGTTTGTGTGTGTATACCCTGGGCCAGGATGTAAGGTATATTTTACGGTCGCAAAATAAACACGTTGACACTGCGTTAGAAACTCTGTGTCTTACACGCGGCGGCTTTTAAGAAAACAACCCCGTAGCTGAAGGGGTAGGATACTGGTCATGTTTGAAACAACCAATAGAAAAAGAGTATAGGCACGCTAGAAATTGGCGCGCTAAAGATATTGGCGTAAACTAAAATTGTGATGTCAATATCAATACAAGTAGCAAGCAGATAGACATCTAGACAGAATAATAGACATGTATTCGGTGTGAGAAATAGAAGGATTAATAGTTGAATCTCTATTGCATTTAGATATCAATATGCGGAATAAATATTAAATGTGATTTAATGGAAAATTACCAGTCACAAAGAAGTTCTGTAAAGTTTCTAGGTATTTGCACGATGGTCTGTTTATTACAGCCTGACCGTACGTGACAAAAATAAAAGATTCCTGCATTTGTATATATCACAAAAATGTCAAAATAAATAATAATTTAAATTAAAATAACTTAATTTAAGAAACATGACATAAAAAATTATTATATATATGCGGAGTGTAACAGTGTTAAGGGGTTATATGTCCCCTTAATTAATCTAAATATTGTAGATAATAAAGACAATATTATTTAATAGTAACTATTTATTTGCACCTGGTGGGTAGTAAATTTATTAAGAGCGCGTATCCGGTTGGCCGAAGCGCTGTAATAAATGCAAATATGAAAGTAAGTTGCTGGAATTAACAATTAACAATAGTCTGCGACATCAAAAGTCCAAGACGTGTGACACGCTGAAAGAAAGTCCATTACTGGAAATAAAACAACAGGATTGCCCTTAAAATTTTATTCACTAATTTAATTTAATTTAATTCTTTAAACTTGAGTATATTAAACAAAGGTAATTAAGATCGACAACAACAAATAAAATAAGATAAACGTAATGGCAAAGCTGTAATAACAGTAAATCTAGAGATATGCAGCTGTTTGATAAAATATAAAAAGGGTTAGATTAAAATATGTATCGAACGATACGTGAGGTACTTGCGTGCTATTGTGTGTGTGTGTATATATATATATATATATATATATATATATATATATATATATATATCGGGCTAGGATGCTATGTTATTCTGCTGTAGCAAAATAAACACGTGAACACTGTATTTGCGGGTAAAACTTAACTGCACAAGCTCGTGGAAACAATGTGTGTAGCCTTGTTCGTAGCTGAAGTAGAAGTCTCTGTTATTTCTGCTGCGGCTTTTAAGAAAAGAAGTGGTAAGCTGAAGGGTAGAATGCTGATCATGTTTGAATCATCCTATAGGAAAAGTGAATAGGCAAGCTAAAAATTGGACGCGCTAAAATATTGGCATAAATTAAAATTGCGATATCAATTTCAATATAAGTACCTAGCAGACAGAATAATAGATGTGTATTCTGTGTGAGAAAAAGAAGGATTAATATTTGACTCTCTAATTGCATTTAGAAATCAATAAAATAGAATTAATATTGAATATGTGTCAATGGAAAATTACTAAGATTATTCCAAGAAAAGGTTCGAAAAGTTCTAGGTATTTAGCGTCCTAGAAGACGACGACGGTTTGTTTTATTACAGCCTGACCGTACGTAACCAAAACAAAAGATTTCGCATCTGGATATAACACAAAGAATGCGAAATAATAATAATTTATGAATTCAAAATATTACTCTGGCTGGTAAACATTCACGATCGTTTTCTATACCTTCTTCATCTTGGCTTTCGGCCTGAGACCGCGTCTTCAACATTACTGGCACCGACGTTTCCTCACCACTTGTATGGGATAAATTCAAGACTTAACAGTTCAGCAATAATTTCGACTTAGTTAAGGGCTAGTTGATCGGTTAGACATAGTTCGTTTATTTTTGCCAGCTGACAATTAAATAGTAAATCGTCAGTTAAACACAACACTTTTCTTCCCTCATATAATCTTTTTGCTTTTCATTGACCACAGTCAATTTTTTTAAGCCATAAAGTCAAATATTTATTGTAATTAATAATTCAATAGAAAACTGAGCATTATTTAGTGATGTGATATTTTGTTATTGTTTTTTTTGTTTTCTTTTGTTTTTGGGAAGTGCTCGATAAGTGGCACATATATCAGAGAATATTTTTTTTGTATCATTAGTGCGAGCCAATTTTACGTATAAGTGGGGCTAAGTAATTAGAGTTTATTATATCTATCTAATAAATAATCTTTTTCTAATACGGTGTATTTCAAAAATATTTGAACAAATACAATAAAGTTGTAATAGAGCTTAACTTTCTTTTGCTGTAAAAGAACCCCTTTTTTGCTTAATTAACTAATTAATTATTTTATTGATCTACCTTTTGGGTCAGTATTGGCTTAGGGCTCTCAGGGAAACAATACTGTAACGTCCTATTAGACTTGATTAACAGGGAATTCCCCCTCTCCAAGTTTATTTCTTGAGCTAGTTTTAGCACCCTGAAGGTCAAGCAAAAGGACCGTTTTAGGTGACAATACGCACGTTTATTTATTGTCCTACTAAGGGCAGAAGTTTTGCATTTCTGCATTAAAAACAAAAACATTTCGTATACCATTACCATCTTTAACGTCCTAGCTTTGTGAAACCGGATTTCCACCGTGATTGCTTTTAAGACCAAATATAGATCTGAGATAAATATAGAAAAAGAACTCAAATTGTCAATTCCAAATATTAAAACGTGTTTCGCAAAACTTTGCTCTGCAAGACAGACCCAAGGAAATCTCAGTTTATTATATTTGTTTGTCATTTATATCAGAATGTACTTTATTGTTTATTGATATTCTTTCATATAATTATAAAATATAAACATGAAAATGAATATTTTTTCTTCTTTTTTTTATTAGCTAGCGCCCCCTATTTAGTGTTATCGCGTCCTTCTAGGAGAGAGGCTCACAAGTTGAGAATTAAGGCAGTGAATCTCAACCTATAATATATTATAAGTTTAAAAACTATTTAATAATGTTCGTCGAAACCAAATCTATAACACACTGTGTCGGGAAAACAGATGTAGTGTTCTCCATGGTGACTGCTTTTAAAACAAAATGTAGATCTGAGCTAAATATAGAAAAAGAACTCAGATTGTCATTTCAAATACGAGGGCAGCAGTTTATATTTCGGAAATAGCAAACAAAAAAGAATTTTTTATTATCGAAAATAGTTTTATTGCTTTTCAAAATATTCTCCTTAAAAATCAATGCACTTTTGCACTCGTTTAAACCTATCTGAAAAGCATTGCTGCCACTGTGAAGGCAGAATCTCCAAAATATTAGTTTTGAATGTCTCAACTGTCTCTTCCGGTGCAGAAAACCGTTGACCACGAAGCTTATTCTTCAGGTGTGGCAACAAAAAGAAATCACAGGATGCTGGATCAGGACTGTACGGCGGATGGCTCATCAATTCGATGTTTTGCCCGATCAAATATTCAATTGTTTGAACCGACCTGTGAGAGCTCGCATTGTCATGGTGGAGAATGATCTGTCGTTTTCGGTTTGTTTTCCATATTTCTTCATAAACTTTTGGCAAACAAATAGTTGTGTAGCATTCGGAATTGACTGTTCCACAACTCTCTAAAAGCACGGTTGCAACGTGACCGGTTTTTCTGAAAAAACAGGAGACCATTTGTTTTGATGTGCTTCGAGCGCGAGCAACTTTTGTTGGTTTTGGCTCATCTTGAAATACCCACACAATCGACTGCTGTTTACCATCGGGCTCATACATATACATAGATCCAAGATTCATCACCTGTGACGACTTTATAAATGTTCTTTGAAGCACCGCCATTATATTTTTTGTGCATTCCTTGGCATCAATCGACGCGAGATCTTTTTTGAGCGATTGTCAAATTATGTGATACCCAACGTGAACATAGTTTCTTAACGGCTAGATGTTCATGCAGGATCTTATGCATGCTGGTGCTACTAATACCTAGAGATGCCTCGATCTCACGGTGTGTCACATGATGGTCTTGCATTATCAATTCAGACACTGCATTAATGTTTCCGACACAACAACATTTGTGGGACGACCTTCATGAAATTCATCGTCCAAAGAACGCCGTCCAAGTTTGAATTCACTATACCGACGATAGACTATAGCTTTCGATGGTGCCTCATCACCATATAAAGAATTCGGCTCGTCGATGTATTCTTGTTGAGATAATCCACGCCGAAAGTTATAAAAAATAATTGCACGAAAATGGTCGCGAGATAATTCCATTTTTTCCCTGACATAAAATTTTCAAGTTGCTGTCCACAATAGAAATAGCGACCGGATAATAAAACTGTCAAGGTAAATATATTGTCAAAAATGACAAATTTCGCGATGCAATCATCAGATCGGAGGCAACAGTGTTGCCAGTTCCTGAAATATAAACAGTTACCCTTGTATTAAACCTTTCGAAAAACTTTTCTCGGCAAAATAGACCCAAGGGAGCCGTTGATAATTTATTAAACTTGTTTGTAATTTATATCAGAATGTACTTTATTGTTTATTGCTTTTTTGTCAGTAAATTAAATACATTTCAAAAAAGAAAATTAATATTTTTAAAAATTTTTTCGATGTGCTGGGACTCCCCCATTTAGTGTTATCGCGCCCTACTACGAGGAGGTACCACAGGGTGAGAATTATATCAGTGATTCACAAACCTATAATAGATTATAAGTTTAAAAAAAGCTACTTAATAATGTTCATTGAAACCAAACCTACAACACACTGTATAGGAAAACAGATGTAAGAAGATAAACAGGTGATATTTAATTATTTATATGCAAATGAAAACGTTTGGGAAAAGGAACAACAGATTGCGATTATGTAAGTGACAAATATTTAATGTAAAAAGCTTCGACAAACAAAGCTTTATTTTTCACTGTTGTCAGCTCACTGAATGTAATTACAGACCATACAATTTCATTGCGTTATTTCTCTTTTCATTTTTCAACCCAAGCCAGTATTGTATTGTCTTTCAGTTTATTGTCCATATGGGATTTCAATCATAGCAATAATAATAAGTTACTATCTTTCCTATCTGACAGAAAATTAAATTTCTACTTATAGAATAATCTACTGATTACAATGATTACATGCCTCGGCTGTAGAATTAGATATAATCTAAATAATAAAGAAAAACTTACAAAAAACGTGCATGTGTTCATATTACATTAAGTACAGGTATATACACACATCAGTATTATATCCATAAGTACTCGCATGTAGCGCTATTTGTAATCACTTTACTACCTAAAGCTCTAATGTCGTTTGTATTTTAATGAAAAAATGTTTCTGTTTATACATACTTTAATGTATATTTCAAATTCTTAGAATTATAAATGTGACGAAATTTTGCATTGCCTCTCATAAACATCCATAGCTTCCCTTCTCAATATCCAACAGAATTCCATTTGCTCTGATAATATTTTTCCATTTTTAAAATATCATGGTGAAAGCGTTCGTCGTGAACATCTATAAGGTCGCCCACATTTTCCAAACAAAAGTCCAAATGAGAATGAGAAATGAAAAGTCATATTTTGCAATCTTTGTGTCATACCCGTTATCAAAATTTAGTAATTTTCTGCTTTTTCGTTTCCCAAAAAACTGGTAGAAACGTGTATCATGGGCGCCTATATAACTTTTGATTAAAGATTGGAATAATTCTGTCATGAACAGTGGAAGATTTGTATTCTGCCAGTTCAGGACTTTTTTACGTACTAAGACGGCCGATTTCGAAATTTTTTCGAAGTGGTTTAATCGCAAAAACTGATAATTTTCAAAAGCGATCAAATATTAATAAATGCTCGCGTGCTAACACATTCGAAGGTCCTAAAAGCAGTTCCGAAGTCAAAACTTGTCTAACACATTTGGCTTAATCGTGAGAGAAAAGGCGACTTGAAAGGCCATTGCAGAATGTAAGATCTCGAATTTTTGATTCGATTATCTGCAATGCTTGAATGATTTTGTCATGAACAGTGGAAAACCTGTATTCTGCTAGTTCAGAACTACTTTTTTGCGTACTAAGAGAGCCGAATTCGAAACTTTTTATTTTGACGAAAAACCCAACCTTTTTTAAAAGGGTTTACTCGCAAAAATCGATAATTTTCAAAAGCGATCGAATATTAATAAATGCTCGCATACTGACACATTCGAAGGTCCTGAAAGCAGTTCCGAAGTCAAAACTTGTCTAACTCATTTGGCTTAATCGTGAGAGAAAAGGCGACTTGAAAGGCCATTGCAGAATATAAAATCTCGAATTTTTGTTTCGATTATCTGCAATGCTTGAATGATTTTGTCATGAACAGTGGACGATCTGTATTCTGCTAGTTCAGAACTACTTTTTTGCATACTAAGAGAGCCAAATTCGAAACTTTTTAATTCGACGAAAAACTCAATTTTTTCAAAGGGCTTTACTCGCAAAAATCGACAATTTTCAAAAGCGATCGAATATCAATAAATGCTTGCATGCAGACACTTTCGAAGCTCCTAAAAGCAGTTCCGAAGTCGAAAATTATCTAACTCATTTGGCTTATTCGTGAGAGAAAAAGCGACTAGAAAGACTATTGCAAAATGTGTTAAACTGCTTTAGCAGCTCGGATTTTTAATTAATTTATACCAAGAAAGCAATGTGGATGTGAAATGTGAAATGTGAAATAAAAAATTGTATAGTATTCCAAATAATGTGCCTTATTTTGATTAATAAATTACGAGTATATTTCCCTTACAACTACTTCTATTACCACAAGGGTAGCCGTCTATATTTCGGGAATTGGCAACACTGTTAGTGTTACCTCCGATCTGATGATTGCATAGTGAAGTTTGTCATTTTTGACAATAAATTTGTCTTGACAATTTTATTATCCGGTCGCTATTTCTATTGTTGTCTTATGTCAGCGAAAAAAAGGAATTAACTCGTGAACATTTTCGGAAAAACCGGTCACTTGTCTTTAGAGAGTTGTAGAACGGTCAATTCCGAGTGGTACACAACTATTTGTTTGCCAAAAGTTTTTGAAGAAATAAGGAAAACGAACCGAAAACGACAGATCATTCTCCACCATGACAATGCGAGCTCTCACAGGTCGGTTAAAACAATTGACTATTTGACCGGGCAAAACATTGAATTGATGAGCCATTCGCCGTACAGCCCTGATCTAACACCCTGTGATTTCTTTTTGTTCCCACACGTAAAGAATAAACTTCGTGGTCAACGATTTTCTACGCCGGAAGAGGCAGTTGAGGCATTCAAAACTCATATTTTGGAGATACCACCTTCGCCGTGGCAGCAATGCTTTTTGGATTGGTTTAAACGAATGCGATTTTCAAATAGAATATTTTGAAAAGCAATAGAACTATTTTCGATAATAAAAAAATTCTTTTTGTTTGCTGCCCACGTATAAATGTATATATATATATATAGTTCATAATAGTTCTTACAAAAGATTATATATACACGGTACTTTAGTCCAGTTGACTTAATATGAGTCACTATATAAGAAAATTATTCAAATGATAAATCAATTAGGCTATAGATTACAGTTAAAAGAAAAATTAACAAAGATTAACGGTACGTTATTCAATACAAACAAAATATTTTTTAATTTAACCATCGACGAAATTACTTTCTGTATAAATTGAAGAAAATGTAATATTTGATTCTAAGTATTACTTGTGTCGACTTGACTTGTCTTTCACATCTAGATTAGCCGCAGCCAAAAGTCTTGCAGTCGGCTAAGCAGTGCCTCTCAAGCGTAAACGCACGTTATCAAAGAATGTCACACGTAAAAGACAAGCCGACGAGAGTGGAAAATAAATAAATTAATGAATAAAAAAAAACATAAAAGAACACACTTGAATCAGAAAAAATCAGAAACATAAAAGGCATACATAAAATCATCATCGACATTTAAAAATTTATATATTCGTTTATTTATACATTTCCTGTATCTAAACATGCATTTACAAATATTTCTTTTACATTGCATACAATTGTGCGCTTTATTTTAACCGCCTTTTACATCGTATATGTAATGTGCAAATTTTTCAAAATATTTTCTGCATTGAAGTCCTTCTAGAATGCTTAGCAGGACTCAAATTCGCTGTCTCCGTGGTCTAATGGTGATGTCATACTCCCGGAGAGAATGAGATCGCGAGTTCGCTTAAAAATGCATATACGATGTAAAAAGAGCTCATTATTTCCTATGATGAAAAAATATAGAGTATTACATTCTCGTTGAGAATTTCCCTCCACGTTGAAATACTCGTTAGTCAATCTTCTATTTTACTTTTAACCTTATATATCCATTAATCGACCTTTTAATGCACGCCATTTAAAATAAACACTGCGTGTCGATATCTAGATGATAACAACTAAAATTTAAACCTTGCTCACATCTACTCAAATGTCAGCTAAATGTTTTGACAGTTTCTTCAGATGGTGGGATTTAAAGTGTTCTTTTGTACAAGAAATTCACCGTGGGGTAAGTCGATAAACCGTTATTCATTGTGCGTTCCAAAATAATTATCTAAATTGCTGAATAGAATCTATAATGCATTAGTTTGTATGGTCGATAAATATACATATGTAAGTACGTATGGGAATTGTTATTTCTTAAGTCCATTACCTAACTGCCTCTAAAATATTAATTTTGTACACAAAACGACATTTTCTAGTTTTATTGCAGTGTCATTTATAAAATTAAAACAGAAAATGTACAAGTTCTATAACATAATCAATAAATTTTACATTTAGCTTTGGTCATTATTTTATTTGGTTATGTAAGTTGTCAAAATAGACTGATTAAGTTGGCAGTTCGGAAGCTTGTAGACGTTTTCAATTTATTAAGGTTATGTTGCAATTCGACTGTCAAAAATTTTCGATAAATCGTTATCGAAGATGTATCGGTGTTTTTGTGAAACTTATTCCCACCTTTACTTCCTACATCACCAATATATTCATAAATAATTATTAGGCTTGTCGTTTTCCCTAACGCGAGATGTCAGCATGCATAAAATAAAGGATAAATAATTTTAAAATTTCTGAAATACTTACCTTGTTTATTGCTGTTATTTCGTAGCGTGAAGTGAATAACTTTGATGAAAAGTTTGCTGTGTGCAAAATGGATGCCGCATTCGTTAACAATGAAATAAAAACACATTAGAATGCGATTTTCTCAGCAACCTCTGACGCGTTTTAGAAAGAATAAAAACGATTTTCTACATCGTTTCATCACTATGGATGAGACTTGGGTCTACCACAATGATCTTCAATCAAAACAAGAGTCTAGGTGGTGGTATAAGCCCGGTATTTCGGTTCTGAAGAGAGTGAGGGTCCAGAAATCGGCCAAGAAGGTGTTAGCATCAGTTTTTAGGATGCAAAAGGAATTTTGTTCGTGGATTACCTCCTGGTAAAACAATAAACTCAGATTATTACTGTAACCTTTTGGACCAGCTGGATGTAAAAATTCGTGAGAAAAGGCCTGGTTTACAGAAGACAAAAATCATTTTTTATCAAGACAATGCACCCTCTCACACAGCTCAAAAAACCATTGTAAAAATCAGTGAATTAAAGTATGAATTATTGCAACATCCAGCCTATTCGCCACAGTTAGCTCTCTCTGACTTCTAGCTATTCTCACATCTCAAAAACTTCATGCGTGGAAAACGCTTGTCATCAACCGAAGAAGTAATAGCAGACGTGGAAGCGTATTTCAACAGTCTTCCGAATCCTCACTTCAGGGATGGAATCCATAAATTAGAAGATCACTAGAACAAGTGTATTGCAGTCCACGGAGGTTATATTGAATAATAAAATGTATTTCAAACTCTAAAATTGTGTCTTCCTTATCTAACGACAAAACTCATTGAACAACCTGATTGTAATGTTGAATTTTTTTGTCCAATTATGATTTTTCCTGAAAGGCAGAAATAAATTATTATTATTATTATTAACGTTAAATTTCGATTAGGTGATGGTGCTCGTACTTTTGGTTAGCCTCTACTTAACTAAGAAATTAAACTAGACGGAATGTATGCAACAAGAGGACGCTGTTTGAACTCGGAAACCAAGTAACCATAGACAACAACCGCAGAAGTACACAAGCCAGACTAAGCTCACTATTTTGTGTAGATTTACATTCTCACTTTAAAGACACTTTAAAATAAAAGGAGTATTGCCTCTTTACATCAAGAATATTGTATACGAGGGTGGTCCCATAAGTACCCGGACTGACCTAGAGATGGTGGTAGTTGTTTGAAAAATATCACTGTATTAGAAAGTATACAATCTATAAAGCATATGTTTCAATTTTGAAGACGCCACGTTGTTTAGTATTTGTTTGGCAGCTATCAATAGTGAACGTTTTAAGGGAATTTGTAAAAATGGAGAAAATTGGTCATCGTTACGTGGTACAATACTTTTATTTGAAAGGCCTCAACCCAACCGATATAAAAGCTGAACTGGATTCTACTCTCTACAACAGTAAAATATTGGGTAGCAGGAAGATGAGCATCGCAGTGGTCGACCAAATGAGGTGACGATGAAATGGTGAAGAAAATCCACAAAGCGGTACTGGATGATCGTCGACTGAAAGTGCGCGAGCTAGCAGACATAATAGACATTTCAAAAAGTGCGGTACATCGCATATTAACTGAAAATTTGGACATGAGAAAGCTGTGTGCAAGATGGGTGCCGCGTTTGCTCACACTCGAACGAAAACAGTGTCGTGAAGATGTTTCAATTGAGTGTTTAGCGAAGTTTCACAGCAACAAAGCAGAATGTTTGTGCGGTTTTATAACCATGGATGAA
Organism: Dermolepida albohirtum; assembly: GCA_031893035.1. Lineage (NCBI taxonomy): Eukaryota > Metazoa > Arthropoda > Insecta > Coleoptera > Scarabaeidae > Dermolepida > Dermolepida albohirtum. The sequence continues at coordinate 261,797 of JAVIWB010002990.1, forward strand.
ACATGGGTCCATCACTTCATACCCGAGACAAAAGAACAATCAAAACAATGGACTCTAAAGGGAGAACCTGCTCCAAAGAAGGCGAAGACCGTTTCATCTGCAGGCAAGATAATGGCATCGATTTTTTGGGATGCGTGTGGAATAATTTTCATGGACTGTCTTGAAAAAGGAAAAACTATCAACGGCGACTATTATGCGAACTTATTGCAACGTTTGAGCGAAGAAATCAAGCAAAAATCGTCGCATTTGGCTAAAAAGAAAGTGTTGTTCTATCAAGACAGTAAATCAGCTCACATATCCGTTATTGCAATGGCCAAAATTAATGAATTATCCTCTCGAATTATTTGCTGTTCCCAAACTTGAAATATGGCTCAGTGGTCAAAGATTTTCCAACGATGAAGAAGTAATGTCGGCAGTTAATGGCTATTTTGAGGAGCAAGACAGTTCTTACTACAAAAATGTATTGAACTTATTGAACATCGCTGTGAAAAATGTATAGAGCTTCAAGGAGATTATATTGAAAAATAAATATATTTCTTTCCAAAATGTTTGTGTAATCTTTGTTGGGTCGGGAACTTCTGGGACCACCCTCGTATTCCTTTCTAATTATCGCATAATTTTTAGTTTCTGCTTTTATTTTTCTTTGATGTTTGTAAAAAGTTGCCTTTGATATTCTTTAGTTTATGCACTCTTTTGTTCTTATATTATTTCAGTACATTTTAATTTCTTCAGACGTCTTAAGGAATTAATAATTGACCTGGAACTTCTGAAAGGAAACATTGATTATTTCGAGCTATCGAAGCAAAAAAGAATTAACGAAATTCCTTCGTGTTCATTATGTAAAACGATCATATATTATTAACATTCAATATTTGAAAGACACCTGTTTGCTTCCAGTTTTTCCTGGCGACGCGAAAGCTTCCGACGCATGGGGACGTAGACCCATTTTCAACTAATGCCGTCAGAAGATGCAAACCTCCACATCGCAGACTTCATTAGTGCGGTGTTGTAGTGCTCCTTCGACGCGGGACGGGTCAGTGACGTCGCCCGATTGCAGGTGACCATCTCTAAATAAACTTCAATTTTGTTTGTCAATAATACAGCTTACGGATAACATTTCCGTTCGACGAAATTAAGCGTTGAATAATTTTAAGGAGTCATTTAGCTCGTGTGAATGAACAGTGCTCCTTTTTTTAAATAATCTTGTAAGTACTGTTGAAAAATTAAATTTGTATGTACCATGCACCGTTTTCGTTCGCTTCACTTGCACTATCGTTCTCCGGAAATTTGGTCAAAGGGGAAAGGTAAATTTAAATGAAGACTGTGGTTGATTAAATTAATCAATTAATGTTTTCACATTAATTTTCGTATTCTGTATACGTATTTCGATAACTAAATTGTCATCATCGGCAGATAATTAATCACAGTGTCGCACATGCAAGCACGGCAAAACCCGCACAGAAACAAACTCCGTACCAGACTTATACCGTCGAAAGCTAAACACGCACTGTAGTGTGTGACAACTTATGATAACTTTATTATCTAAATATGTATACAGAATACGAAAATTAATGTGGAAAGAGGTTTATTAACCTTAAGTGGTAAAGAAGAAAGTTTTGCAATGTCTTAATTTAATATTAATTATTAAATTTAACGATGATAATCTTAATATACCTATATTGATCTTAAATACATTTACAAATGAAATAACGCAAGTACTAGGAACAAAAGTAATTCCACATTTTATGACCCGGAATACCCAAGCGCATTTGCACCGGATTATTCTAATCTATTCATTGGACACGTCTTATCGATGGGACCAAGCAAGTAAAAAATTGAATGTATCTCTTCTTTCTGTCTTAAGGGTCATCCCCACCCAACTTGATTATTTAGAAAATTTTAATACGATTTTAGTTTCTGTTTGAATATTGTTGTGGTGGTATAGTAAGTGAATAACAATATTCTAAATGGCAGGTGGTAAATCGATAAATGTTGTTAAACGATCCAGCATAATAACTTTGCATGAAGAAGATTACGCCAGCAGTCAACTGGGTGAAAAATTAAATCTAACCGCGTCGACAGTAAAATACACAATTCGCCGGTATTAAGAACCAGACGACTTATAGGAAAGCCGCCGTTACAGGTGCGTCATGAATAATCACTGCAGCAGATGACCGTCTGCATAATAGAAATCGCAAGAAAACAACACCTGGAATAGTGAGCGAATTCAATAGTGGGCGTCAGCGTCCAAATGCAGTTACTTCGATTAAACGCCAATTGGCGAAAGGAACTCAAGCTGCGTGAGTTCCTTTCGCCAATTGGCGTTTAATCGTAAACCATTGCAACGCCGGAGTAACCGATTGAAAAGATTACGGTAGGACCGAGAACAACCGGATTGGACGGTAAAACACTGTCAAGATGTTTTATGGACTGACGAATCAATATTTAAAGTGGTTAAAGCAGGTGAATATTTATCAGACGTTTCGCTGATGAGAGAATGCATCTCGATGCGTCGTGGTTCAGTTACAATTTAGAGTTGCTTTTCTCACTCAGAAAGAGGGACGCTACATCGAATTGAAGGAATATAATGGAAAAAGGGCTGCAAGTAATCGACGAAATTTTACTTTTATGCACGATAACGTATATAGCCTGAATATGTAAACAATACCTGAATTCTGGTGAAAGATTTGGAAATGTTCCCCTAAGTGCAAACTATTCACGAATTGCTCCCTGCTGACAATCGGACAAGGTTAACTTAGTGCCATGCCCTGTTAAACTTGGTGCAAGAAGAGGGTGATTTCGTATCAAAAATGATATATTAACAAACAAAATTTGCGTTTCTAGGGCACTGGGAATCCACATGAAATGCATGAAGAGCCATGGTATCCCCTCAAAATGACTGTTTGGTGCGGCATTTGCCGTGAAAAAGTGACTGGCCCTTATTTTTTTGAAGACGCCGAGGGCACCACTGTACTCGTAAATGGTGAGCGTTACAAGCAGATGCTAAACGATTTTTTTTTGAAGCGAGTTGCTGCATTGGGTCTCGATCATTGTTGGTTTCAACGGGACGGAGCAACCGCTCACACAGCTCGGACAACGATGGAGATTTTGAGACACCAATTTCCAGAACGAGTGATCTCCCGTTTTGAGATTTTAACTGACCGTCCAGATCGCCAGATTTAACAGCATCAGACTTCTTCCTTTGGGGCTTTTTAAAATCTCGCGTTTACTACAACAAACCACGAACCTTGCAAGTCTCGAAAGCTAACATTGAAGAAGAAATCGCCAATTTGGAGCCAGATGTTTTGCGAGCAACAATTCAAAATGCCGAAAAACGAGCGCAGTTATGCATCAACTCGGAAGGTGGCCATTTGAGCGATATAATTTTTTCCAATTAATGTCATCAATTTTACACTTTCGAATAAACTTTTTATGAAAACAGAGCTCTTTTTTTTAATTTATAACAAAATGCCACCCGTTATTTCCTATTTTATAAATTACCCTTTGTTGATTAATTCAGTACGGCCCTGTATGCATTGCAAAAACTGTTGCAGAAAACTCGTGAATTGCATATGCCAAAAGGCACGAACTTCTTGCTTTACCCCCAATTATCCCCTACAATATTAAAGAGCCATTTCTCAATGGATATGCGACTGTACATAAACACGTGTGTTTAAAAAAATAAACAAAAAATATAATTTTAATCAAGCGAGCCCGAAAATTTAATTCGCAGTTTATGTTTTCGCAAACACAAGTCTGCTGAAATGCAATATTCGAATAGACCCACGGAGGGTGAACGTAATTGGACTGTAAATGTGTAATCGCTAAGCAACTAAGGTGTGTTCGTATGCATACACACAAACACACGGACAAACTGAAAAAGCTTTTTCAGGCGTCGAACATGTAGGGCGAACAGGATGTTGCTGGAAGGCGTGTGTATTTGTATGATAATCAGAACGTAGACTTCCTTTAGACATTAACCTTACTCGATCCGACACGCGCAAACATGTTTTTACTTCGCCGGTGTACATAAAACATGCCGCTTCTTTTTGTCCGTGGAATTGTGTTGGCTTGGAAAATTGCATTAATTACCTGTTGGTAATAGGACACGGGAAAAAATACCCGCGAGTTAAACAAACTACTAAATGAGAATGCAAACAAAATTGCTTATTTATTCTGACATGTTTTATGTAAAAGTACTCTTTCTAATCGTGTTCTTGATCGTTGATTTCATGGCATAACAATGCATACAGATGTGTGTATAGTCTGTGAAATAAAGTCTGCGATAAAAATTGTTTATTTATGTACAATCAGATCAAAAATTATTGATTAAGTTGGCATTTGAGATACAAAAGTTTTCAGGTATTTTGTTTACAAGATTTTCCATATTATGATTGACAGTGTGCGAATAATTGTAGGAGTTCATTCGTGTTATTTTGTTTCTTAATTTTGTGTCGTTATTATTAAAACGGGGATATTTAGACACGATGCAAGAGTGGCGAGCGAAGCTAGTACGGATGTCTCCCGCCTTCTAGGCCGTCACCTACGTGTGTCGTCAAAAGCATTCGAGATATGGCAATTAAATTATGAGACTGCGCTCCTTCGCGTAACCGCACCGGGCGAGGCTGTAATTGGAACGTCATTGATTTTGATACTTCCTAAGCAACAACCCGTACTTTCGTCTCTCTATGTGCTTCAATTTAGTTTCGAGCTTTAGTTTTTTAAAAATCGAGCAGCGATTTAACCTGAAATTCCTGGTCAAATTAAAAAATCGCAAACAGAATGTTTACAAATGTTAAAGGAGGTGTTTGGTCATAATGTTATGTCACGTGGGCGAGTTTTTGAATGGCGCAAACGGTTTTCTGAAGGTCGGCAAGTGGTCGAAGATGGTGAACGTCCTGGTCGACCTGTGACTTCAAGAAGTGAAGAGAACGTTCAAAAAATTAATGAAATTGTGCGGAAACACTAATGTCTGAGCATTCGGATGATTACCAATATGGTAAACATTAACAAATGATGAACTAAACATGACAAAAATGGTGGCGTATCTGCGAAGCCGTTTTTAGCGGACAAGCGCATTGCTGTGCTTGATCACCCACCGTATTCGCTAGATTTCGCACCATGCGACTTCTATCTGTTCCCAAAAGTGAAAAGTGCATTAAAGAGAACACGTTTTCAGTCTGTTGAACATGTAAAAGCAAAAATGGCAGAGGTGTTGAAGAGGCTGACAACTGATGAACTACAGCATTAATAATAACACTCATCGAACAGAACAAAGAACGCCGTCGATCCGCCGTCATCAATCTAATCTGGCATTTACACACATACCATACGCATATGAATCTCAACTTCGGGTATATCCGATCGCTTTCGAAATATATCATCGCCGCCAATGAATGCGCACTCGTTTCTGCAGGCTTAATGATAGATATGTATACTGATTTAACAATGAAGCAGAGAGGTGTTGCCAAATATCAACGAATTTACCTTTTCGTAGTAATGTAATTAAGGGACTGTCGTAGCGTACCCTTAGCGTCAAAACACATTCAAATAGAAATTATTATTGGAAATTTAGCATGATTTCAAAAATTATTGTACGGGAAGGCGGGGGCGGCGTAATGAGAATTGTAATTGCAAATTGGGTGCCAAATACAAAGGCTACTAGGAAAGTTTTGCAATAAGACGCAACAATAAATTGTAGGAAGCTGCTTATTGGTGCATGTTGAAATATGTTCATACGTGCATAGTAGCCGCCGCACCATGTCGATAGGCTCAGTTATTCATTAGCAGTGAGAGTGTAAAGTGCTCACGAAATGAGATAAGGGCAGTTTTGCGTTATAATTTCGTGTGTAGTTTAAACATAGACCAGTGCTTCGAAGAAATGACTCTTGCACTAGGTGATGTTTGTCCACATCGCACAACGATATTCAGGTGATATAGAGAATTCCAAAGGGGAAATTTAACTGTGAAGGATGCTGAGAAGCCGGGAAGGCCACGAACGTCAATTACGGAGGAAAACATTACTAGTGTGAGGAAAATGCTTGGCGAGGACAGGCGAGTGACTTATCAACAGATAGAGTGTACTTCAGGCCTAAATGCACCAGCAATTCGTTCAATTCTGCATGATCATTTGCACGTGAAAAAACTTTATTCTCTCTAGGTGCCGCATCGACTAACTGAAGAGCAGATGACACGACGTGTGACTTGGTGCCGGGAGATGCTAAAAAAGTTTAATAAGGGACAATCTCGGTATGTGAACGACATCGTGACAGGTGACGAGACTTGGCTGTACTATTACGATGTGCCGACCAAAGCTCAAAACAAAGTTTGGATCTTTGATAATGAGGACACACCCGTAGTTGTCAGAAAATCCCGATCTGTAAAGAAGAAAATAACAGCTGTATTTTTCAAATCGAGTGGAATTGTGGAACGCGTCGTTCAGAAGACAGTCATAGCTGAGTGGTATACTGAACAGTGCTTGCCTAAAGTCATTGGATCTATGAAAAACCTGCGGCTAAAGTCAAGAATGGACACCTGGTTCCTCCATCACGATAACGCTCCAGCTCACCGCGCCAAAACCTTCACCAAATATTTGACCGCGACAGGATTGAAACTTCTCGAGCACCCTCCCTACAGTCCAGATCTTGCTCCCTGAGAGTTTGCACTGTTCCCGAATGTGAAAATGAAGCTGAAGGGAAACGGTTTTCCAGTGATGAGGACCTTCTGTGGGCTTGGGACAACGAGTATGCTTTACTCCCTAGTGAAACTTGGCAGAACTGGTTTAAAGATTGGTTTCGGGGGATGGAGAGGTGTATTGAGTGTAGAGGAAATTACTTTTGAAAAAATTAAATAAACAAAGCTGTATTGCAAAACTTTCCTAGTACCCTTTGTATTGAAAGGTTGTGGAACGCCAATCTCAAGAATCTGCTCAATATAATGACCGTTCTGTTCCACAAATTTTTGACACATTATTCTAATACAGTTACAAATTCTACAGTGTTTGTTTTCGTTTAGTTATCTTGGCATGTCCAGCTCTCTTTGTTTTAAAATTTCCCGAGCTTCTGGCGGTTCAAAATAAGTACTACTTTTTAGTGGTACCCCATAAGTAATAGTTCAAGGGTTAATATGATTGTTGTCGTTTCTTTCCCTGTGTAAATTTTATTTTATCCTTTAGTATTCACACCGGATAATATGAACATATTTTTAACTCCAATCCCTATTACTACTCACTAAATAATGCGTATCGAAAACCCAATGATTCCGTTGCTTTAATATAAATAACACCTCTAAAAATTGGGTTTATATTTCCAGATTATTGATCACAGTTAATAAAGGATTCACCTCACGGCCAATCCTAATTTTCTAATCAACAGAAAAGAGAATCCTATATATTGCATTGCATGACTGGACGGACAAAAGAGGGATGGTTCACTGACAATAATAGAATTACGCCTATATATCGATTTCGGACACTTTCTTTTTTAGTTTTTAGATGATCGGACGTGTATCTATATACTGAACACGTTGTATCGCGTAAATACAGTAATTTTGCCTTGCAATTTGTAATCTCTTTAATTCTTTTTATTATTGTTATTTAAAAATGTACACAGTGACGCAGTGCCTTGTTATCGTTATGTAAAATTCCACGTATCCCCTGCAATTAGATATGTGATATATATAATTACGTTTTATTACCTGCATGTACATGCTAGAGGATGTGATTTGATTGCAGTTATAACAGCGACGCGGACGATGAGACGAGCAGTTTCAGTTCGGAAAATGATCTGTTGGATTTAAGAACGGCGAAGGGTCCGGCAATACGCGCTAGAGCTGGAGGTGGTGGAAGACTGACGAGCAAATTTTGGTCCTTAACGGCGGTCAGATATTTCCGCAGATGGGAGAATGCCAAACAGTGAGTGATTATTTGAGTTATAAACAGCTTTTAGTCTTGTATGTACATCTCGACAGTTTTTAACATCTACGAAAATAAACAACGCGTCAGTCAAAAGCGGAAAAACACAAAATGTTATTACAGGAAATGAGGAATAATTTCAAAATTGTTTTAGTGAAGTAATAAATAATATATTGTTTTGGTGCTGTGATAACATGCGTTTTAAAATTCCGAAAGAGTTGTAGCAATTCTGTTTCAGAGAGTGTAAAATCATTCTAATAATGTGTGAGGTTCTTTCAAATTGGCAGGCCTAAACCTGAACTTTATATCAGCGCTTGTTAACAAACAACTTGGTTATATTTTCTTATATAATGAAAGCGAAAAAGAACCTCACCAGATTAATATTTGCTTTCTACTGGATACGTATTTAGACGTACTAAAACATATACAGAGTGTTTCGCGCTAACCACCAATTGGAATATTTCAGGCCCTACTTCGATTTGAATTTTGAAAATTTGGGTCAGTAAATAATATTATACTTTAGCTCTGTGATAACATACATTTTAAAATTCCAAAAGAGCAATAACAATTTTATTTCAAAGAGTATAAAATCAATCTAATAATGTGTGAGGTTCTTTCAAATTGACAGGCCTAAACCTGAACTTTATATCAATGCTTGTTAACAAACGAATTCGTTTCATTTTCTTATATAATGCAAGCGAAAACAAAAACCTCACCAGATTAATATTTGCTTTCTACTGGATACGTATTTAGACGTACTAAAACATATACAGAGTGTTTCGCGCTAACCACCAATTGGAATATTTCAGGCCCTACTTCGATTTGAATTTTGAAAATTTGGGTCAGTAAATAATATTATACTTTAGCTCTGTGATAACATACATTTTAAAATTCCAAAAGAGCAATAACAATTCTATTTCAAAGAGTATAAAATCTATCTAATCATGTGTGAGGTTCTTTCAAATTGACAGGCCTAAACCTGAACTTTATATCAATGCTTGTTAACAAACGAATTCGTTTCATTTTCTTATATAATGCAAGCGAAAACAAAAACCTCACCAGATTAATATTTGCTTTCTACTGGATACGTATTTAGACGTACTAAAACATATACAGGGTGTTTCGCGCTAACCACCAATTGGAATATTTCAGGCCCTACTTCGATTTGAATTTTGAAAATTTGGGTCAGTAAATAATATTATACTTTAGCTCTGTGATAACATACATTTTAAAATTCCAAAAGAGCAATAACAATTCTATTTCAAAGAGTATAAAATCAATCTAATAATGTGTGAGGTTCTTTCAAATTGACAGGCCTAAACCTGAACTTTATATCAATGCTTGTTAACAAACGAATTCGTTTCATTTTCTTATATAATGCAAGCGAAAACAAAAACCTCACCAGATTAATATTTGCTTTCTACTGGATACGTATTTAGACGTACTAAAACATATACAGAGTGTTTCGCGCTAACCACCAATTGGAATATTTCAGGCCCTACTTCGATTTGAATTTTGAAAATTTGGGTCAGTAAATAATATTATACTTTAGCTCTGTGATAACATACATTTTAAAATTCCAAAAGAGCAATAACAATTCTATTTCAAAGAGTATAAAATCAATCTAATAATGTGTGAGGTTCTTTCAAATTGACAGGCCTAAACCTGAACTTTATATCAATGCTTGTTAACAAACGAATTCGTTTCATTTTCTTATATAATGCAAGCGAAAACAAAAACCTCACCAGATTAATATTTGCTTTCTACTGGATACGTATTTAGACGTACTAAAACATATACAGAGTGTTTCGCGCTAACCACCAATTGGAATATTTCAGGCCCTACTTCGATTTGAATTTTGAAAATTTGGGTCAGTAAATAATATTATACTTTAGCTCTGTGATAACATACATTTTAAAATTCCAAAAGAGCAATAACAATTCTATTTCAAAGAGTATAAAATCAATCTAATAATGTGTGAGGTTCTTTCAAATTGACAGGCCTAAACCTGAACTTTATATCAATGCTTGTTAACAAACGAATTCGTTTCATTTTCTTATATAATGCAAGCGAAAACAAAAACCTCACCAGATTAATATTTGCTTTCTACTGGATACGTATTTAGACGTACTAAAACATATACAGAGTGTTTCGCGCTAACCACCAATTGGAATATTTCAGGCCCTACTTCGATTTGAATTTTGAAAATTTGGGTCAGTAAATAATATTATACTTTAGCTCTGTGATAACATACATTTTAAAATTCCAAAAGAGCAATAACAATTCTATTTCAAAGAGTATAAAATCTATCTAATCATGTGTGAGGTTCTTTCAAATTGACAGGCCTAAACCTGAACTTTATATCAATGCTTGTTAACAAACGAATTCGTTTCATTTTCTTATATAATGCAAGCGAAAACAAAAACCTCACCAGATTAATATTTGCTTTCTACTGGATACGTATTTAGACGTACTAAAACATATACAGGGTGTTTCGCGCTAACCACCAATTGGAATATTTCAGGCCCTACTTCGATTTGAATTTTGAAAATTTGGGTCAGTAAATAATATTATACTTTAGCTCTGTGATAACATACATTTTAAAATTCCAAAAGAGCAATAACAATTCTATTTCAAAGAGTATAAAATCAATCTAATAATGTGTGAGGTTCTTTCAAATTGACAGGCCTAAACCTGAACTTTATATCAATGCTTGTTAACAAACGAATTCGTTTCATTTTCTTATATAATGCAAGCGAAAACAAAAACCTCACCAGATTAATATTTGCTTTCTACTGGATACGTATTTAGACGTACTAAAACATATACAGAGTGTTTCGCGCTAACCACCAATTGGAATATTTCAGGCCCTACTTCGATTTGAATTTTGAAAATTTGGGTCAGTAAATAATATTATACTTTAGCTCTGTGATAACATACATTTTAAAATTCCAAAAGAGCAATAACAATTCTATTTCAAAGAGTATAAAATCAATCTAATAATGTGTGAGGTTCTTTCAAATTGACAGGCCTAAACCTGAACTTTATATCAATGCTTGTTAACAAACGAATTCGTTTCATTTTCTTATATAATGCAAGCGAAAACAAAAACCTCACCAGATTAATATTTGCTTTCTACTGGATACGTATTTAGACGTACTAAAACATATACAGAGTGTTTCGCGCTAACCACCAATTGGAATATTTCAGGCCCTACTTCGATTTGAATTTTGAAAATTTGGGTCAGTAAATAATATTATACTTTAGCTCTGTGATAACATACATTTTAAAATTCCAAAAGAGCAATAACAATTCTATTTCAAAGAGTATAAAATCAATCTAATAATGTGTGAGGTTCTTTCAAATTGACAGGCCTAAACCTGAACTTTATATCAATGCTTGTTAACAAACGAATTCGTTTCATTTTCTTATATAATGCAAGCGAAAACGAAAACCTCACCAGATTAATATTTGCTTTCTACTGGATACGTATTTAGACGTACTAAAACATATACAGAGTGTTTCGCGCTAACCACCAATTGGAATATTTCAGGCCCTACTTCGATTTGAATTTTGAAAATTTGGGTCAGTAAATAATATTATACTTTAGCTCTGTGATAACATACATTTTAAAATTCCAAAAGAGCAATAACAATTCTATTTCAAAGAGTATAAAATCAATCTAATAATGTGTGAGGTTCTTTCAAATTGACAGGCCTAAACCTGAACTTTATATCAATGCTTGTTAACAAACGAATTCGTTTCATTTTCTTATATAATGCAAGCGAAAACAAAAACCTCACCAGATTAATATTTGCTTTCTACTGGATACGTATTTAGACGTACTAAAACATATACAGAGTGTTTCGCGCTAACCACCAATTGGAATATTTCAGGCCCTACTTCGATTTGAATTTTGAAAATTTGGGTCAGTAAATAATATTATACTTTAGCTCTGTGATAACATAAATTTTAAAATTCCAAAAGAGAAATAACAATTCTATTTCAAAGAGTATAAAATCTATCTAATCATGTGTGAGGTTCTTTCAAATTGACAGGCCTAAACCTGAACTTTATATCAATGCTTGTTAACAAACGAATTCGTTTCATTTTCTTATATAATGCAAGCGAAAACAAAAACCTCACCAGATTAATATTTGCTTTCTACTGGATACGTATTTAGACGTACTAAAACATATACAGAGTGTTTCGCGCTAACCACCAATTGGAATATTTCAGGCCCTACTTCGATTTGAATTTTGAAAATTTGGGTCAGTAAATAATATTATACTTTAGCTCTGTGATAACATACATTTTAAAATTCCAAAAGAGCAATAACAATTCTATTTCAAAGAGTATAAAATCTATCTAATCATGTGTGAGGTTCTTTCAAATTGACAGGCCTAAACCTGAACTTTATATCAATGCTTGTTAACAAACGAATTCGTTTCATTTTCTTATATAATGCAAGCGAAAACAAAAACCTCACCAGATTAATATTTGCTTTCTACTGGATACGTATTTAGACGTACTAAAACATATACAGAGTGTTTCGCGCTAACCACCAATTGGAATATTTCAGGCCCTACTTCGATTTGAATTTTGAAAATTTGGGTCAGTAAATAATATTATACTTTAGCTCTGTGATAACATACATTTTAAAATTCTAAAAGAGCAATAACAATTCTATTTCAAAGAGTATAAAATCTATCTAATCATGTGTGAGGTTCTTTCAAATTGACAGGCCTAAACCTGAACTTTATATCAATGCTTGTTAACAAACGAATTCGTTTCATTTTCTTATATAATGCAAGCGAAAACAAAAACCTCACCAGATTAATATTTGCTTTCTACTGGATACGTATTTAGACGTACTAAAACATATACAGAGTGTTTCGCGCTAACCACCAATTGGAATATTTCAGGCCCTACTTCGATTTGAATTTTGAAAATTTGGGTCAGTAAATAATATTATACTTTAGCTCTGTGATAACATACATTTTAAAATTCCAAAAGAGCAATAACAATTCTATTTCAAAGAGTATAAAATCAATCTAATAATGTGTGAGGTTCTTTCAAATTGACAGGCCTAAACCTGAACTTTATATCAATGCTTGTTAACAAACGAATTCGTTTCATTTTCTTATATAATGCAAGCGAAAACAAAAACCTCACCAGATTAATATTTGCTTTCTACTGGATACGTATTTAGACGTACTAAAACATATACAGAGTGTTTCGCGCTAACCACCAATTGGAATATTTCAGGCCCTACTTCGATTTGAATTTTGAAAATTTGGGTCAGTAAATAATATTATACTTTAGCTCTGTGATAACATACATTTTAAAATTCTAAAAGAGCAATAACAATTCTATTTCAAAGAGTATAAAATCTATCTAATCATGTGTGAGGTTCTTTCAAATTGACAGGCCTAAACCTGAACTTTATATCAATGCTTGTTAACAAACGAATTCGTTTCATTTTCTTATATAATGCAAGCGAAAACAAAAACCTCACCAGATTAATATTTGCTTTCTACTGGATACGTATTTAGACGTACTAAAACATATACAGGGTGTTTCGCGGTAACCACCAATTGGAATATTTCAGGCCCTACTTCGATTTGAATTTTGAAAATTTGGGTCAATAAATAATATGTCGCTTTAACTCTGTGATAACATACATTTTAAAATTCCAAAAAAGTAATAACAATTCTACTCCAGAGAGTGTAAAATCAATCTAATAATGTGTGAGGTTCTTCAAAATTGGCAGACCTAAACCTGAACTTTATATCAGCGCTTGTTAACAAACAACTTGGTTATATTTTCTTATATAATGAAAGCGAAAAAGAACCTCGCCAGATTAATATTTGCTTTCTACTAGATACGTGTTTATACAACTAAAACATATACAGAGCGTTTTACGGTAACCACCAATTAGTATATTTCAGACCCTACTTTCATTTGAATTTTAAAAATTTGGGTCAATAAATAATATGTCACTTTAGCTCTGTGATAACATACATTTTAAAATTCCAAAAGAGTAGTAACAGTTCTATTTCAGAGAGCGTAAAGTCAATCTAATAATGTGTGAGGTTCTTTAAAATTGGCAGGCCTAAACCTAAACTATCGTATATATCAACGCTTATTAACAAACAAATTTCTTGCATTTTTTTTAATAATAAAAGCGAAAAAACAACCTTGCCAAATTAATATTTGCATCTTATCCTACTAGATACGTATTTAAACGACTAAAATATATACAGGCGTCTCATAATGACCACCCACTAGAATATTTAAGATTTCGGCAGCAGTTTTTTCGGGCATGTCCTCCTTAAATTATGTACATCCAGTTGAGCGATCATTTAAGTAGCTACGGCTTGATTCGCCAGCATCAGTCGGGTTTTAGACCTGGGCATAGTTGGTCCACAGTGCTTCTAGACGTGACTGATGATATCATACGGGCTAGGGATAATGGTGAACTGTGCATTCTGGTGTTATTAGATTTCAGTAGGGCTTTCGATACGGTGAGTCAATATCTTGTTGGCCATTTTACAGTATGTGGGTTGTGGAGAGGCTTGTCTGGAGTTTATGAAGTCATATTTATCTGGCAGGTACCAGATGGTTCGGTTGGGAAATCGGGATTCATCTTTATTGCCTGTTGAGAGGGGTGTACCTCAGGGTTCAATTTTGGGGCCACTGCTCTTTTCAGTGTACACGAGTATGCTGCCCGCAAACGTCAAGTTTTGTAAATTACACATGTATGCTGATGATACCCAAATGTATTTGAACTGTTTGCCTTCTGATCTACCCAGGGCAGTGATCAAAATCAACAATGACTTGGTGCGTATCAATTCTTACTGCAATAATCATTCCCTGCTCTTGAATCCCGACAAGTGTTGTGATATGGTGTTTGGGTGGGAGAAACATGTGGAGGAGTCTGGGGATCGGCTTGGGATTATGTTGAACGGTTGTAGGGTTCCGGTGGTCGCACAGTGTAAGAATTTGGGGTTGATTATGGACAATACATTCCGTTACCGATTGTATATATCGAAAGTTATAAGTACCGCCTACTGTAACCTGAAGATGATTTATGCATTTAGATCTATTTTTAACATTAAATTAAAAAAGGCTCTGTGTGACTTACTGGTGCTCTCGTTATTTAACTATTGCCTACCTGTGTATGGCCCTTGTTTGGAATTCGATGATGTGGGACGGGTTCAGAGAGTGCAAAATTCGTGTGTACGATACATCTTTGGTGTTCGTAAGTATGAAAGAATATCACATAAATTAAAAACTTTGCGGTGGCTGAATATGCGAAATCGCATTGCTTTCCATTCTCTGAACCTTTATCATAAAATACTTTTGACAAAGTGTCCTCCATATTTGTTGTATAAAATTAGGTTTCGGTGCGATGTGCATAATATTAATGTAAGAAGGAAGAATATGATTGGTCTACCTAGATACCGCACAACTTTTTTTAGAAGATCTTTCACGTACAACATTTATTACTATTATAATTCTTTGGATGATCACTTGAGGTCCATGGGATTGGTGCCTTTCAGGCGTGCTATATTTAATTACCTATTTGATAAGCAGTCTTGTGTGTGATGTCTCTCCATTATTAACTTATTCTTGTATGCTAGGGAATTTTTTATATTACTTTGTTTAATTGTAATGACTTTGTTGGGTTACGATTGTGTGCACGGGCAGAATAATTCAATTAGGTTAGGTTTTTATTAGTACTTAGTATTAGGCAATTACTTGTTATTTATATTTCTTTATAACTTTAAGGGTTTGGTGTTAGAGCAGGGGATGACTTCTAGTCATCCATCTGAACCACCCCTTAGGATTTTCCATTCAGTTGAATGTTTTGTATTTACATTGCTTGTATGATTACTTCTTGGAAAATAAAGGCATATTATTGTTATTATTATTAAATAAAGTAATAGCTCTCATGTAACAGTTCCGGTTATCCGGAAATTGGAGCCATCTTTCTTAATTTAAATAGAACACATTGTATGTATATTATTGCAACTTTGGATTCTACTCGTACTTTAAATTTCAGGTAGTTTCCCTATTACTAAAATTAACCGTTTTCGAAACATTTAATTTTGTTCAAAAAAATAAGAAAAGACAGTAACAAGCTTAGAAACATGTGTATTTTACAATAGGCAAGACAGAGCGATAATATCAAGAGATCGGATTGATAAATCTCCAAGCTTTCCACCTACACTTTCAAAATGGATTAATTGTGGACAAGGTGGCGAAAATGTAATGCCAAGTTTAGTTAACTTTAAACCATCATAAGTTGATTTTTCAAAATAGAACAACATTTTTTTCATATTCTGATACACAATTTTATTTTCTTTTGAATGATATTATAGTTCCTTATATCTATCTTTTTCAATTTTAAAGTTATCTACTGTTTTTTGGCAAACGATTAATATTATTTACACATATACCTTGTCAAGTCATAAATATTGGTACACAGAAAAATCGACACCAAATGAAAATGAATTAATATTTAAAAAATTTTTTTTTTGTTTTTATTCGGTTATTCAATGGCTACAAATCTTAGAACAACTTATTCGAAATGACTTCCATTTGCCTTCCAGCACGACTTGAGACGATGTGGCCACTCATCGATCGCGAGATGCACTTCATGCATGGGAAAATTGTCCACTGCGCGGACAAGGGTTCGCTTCAACGACTCAATATTTGGGTGTCGAGTAGAGCAAGCCATGTCCTCTAATACGGACCACAACTTGTAATCCAACGGGTTGAGGTCTGGACTACCAGCTGGCCAATCGTCCGTTGATACGATGTCCGGAACGTTGTTTTTGAGCCACATTTGAGTCGTTTTTGCTTTGTGAGCTGGAACAGAGTCTTGCTGGAAAGTCCATGGCTTATTGGTGAATATTGATTGAGAGACTTCACAATTGGTTCCAAGACGGTCGATTGATATACTTTGGCCGATGTTTTTACTCCTTTCTCGCAAAAATGGATCTTGGTAACGCCATCGTAGCTCACGCCCCACCATGCCATTACAGACGCGGGATGGTGGCCTCTTTGAACCCTCGGGATGAGTTGGGATGCTTCTCTGGATAACCGAGCATACACGCGATCGTACTATTTATTGGACGATTCTTCTACGGTGAAAATTTTCTCGTCAGTAAACAGAATTTGTCTGTGTCTTTGATAATGCGAGACATGGATTTTTGCGAAATTTGCATTTCCCGCAACAAGATTTTCTGTTTTCGCTGCGATTTTCGGTCGATTCGTTTCTTCACGGAGTTCACGCAGTGCGCGGACGGCCGGATCCTTGACGATCTCGTATTCCACCAGTATCCTCAAACATCTTCACAGCACGATACACAAAATTGCGAGTGATTCCGAGCGGTCGCAACGTCCTAAAGATATCGTCTTTTTACTTGTTGCACTTTAGTAGACCAACTACAACAATACAATTTTCGATGCCGCCCCATTCCATGATTGTAAACAATTAATGTCAAAAACTTTTTACGTCACAACGAAAAAATAAATGTCAACTGTCAAATCGCAATCAATACGAAATGGATGCGCCCAGTGTTGCATTCGTAATGAGTGCGTTCATTCGTGTACCAGTATTTATGACTTGACTAGGTATATGTGAAATATTATCAAGAATGACATTTCATACGATATACACAAATTGTATACGAGGTTTGTTGTTCAGGACATGGAGAATGTAACATACACACATATATATTGTTATGATTCAGATGTTTGAGAAAAATGAATTACTTTCTTCACTTAAGCACTTGAATATATCTACAACAAACCTCGTATACAATTTGTGCATATCGTATGAAATGTCATTCTTGATAATACACCATCATACATGCACTGCACTATACCTCATTTATTACTATGTACTTACTTTAAAAACTCTAATACAATCGTAAATGACTTATTTATTTAGCTTATGGCAATCTTAAATGATAACATAGTTATTGGTACACATATATGTATGTGTAAATATTTCTTGATAAAAGCATTAGAAATATTTTTTGTAATGTTTATTTTGTAAATATTACTGTACGAGTTTTTATTCTAATTCTTATGTATTGTAACACACAGTGTTTAAGAACCTAATACATATTTATTTTGAATGAATTTATATACACTATAATGATTTCTTAATGGGAGTTAGATAGAAGGATATCGTAAAAGTTATCGGTAGAACTAGCTAGCATTGTAATAATTATGCATAAGTTTCCAAAGAAAGCTTCAGAATAATTAAAAGAAGTTATCGTTATGGGGATAGAGTGGTTTTAAAGAAGTATGTCAGTGTTAAGAAGGACACAACAACAAATCAAACATACATGAATTCAACGTACAGCTAAAACGTTTAATTTTAAAAGATTTTTAAAGATAACATTTATCAAAAGAATAGTAGTTCCATAAGGCGATTTTAGATAGATATTGTAAAGAATTTTGCTTGTGTATGAGAATCTTTAAGATTTTAAATTCAATTTTGACAGGAAGTTATTTAAAAAATATGCATTCATGTATGGAGGACTTAAAATACAAAAGACGTGTACCTAAGTAATCGAGTATCTGTTGGCCGAATCTTTATTAAGACTCTTCAGGCAGCCTCAGTACTCGTTCAGCAGATATTATTGCCACGTCCACATAAGGTGACGTATGTAATAAGTAAATAATTAAGAAGGCTGGATCCCTGCCTCTGTTTGAAATGTTAAAGCACCTTTGTCTGACATTGAAATTAGGACAGGATACTGTCCGTAATAACTGTAACCTGACTTGTACGTTAAATCTGCTTATTCAGAAGGCCAGTTAAATACAAACAAGGTAAATTTTGGTGGAAACTGGTTGATTAAATTAATCAAATAAGGTTTGTATAACCACTTTCCACAACAATTTTCGTATTACGTATACATATTTCGACAACTTGTCATCATCAGTAGATAAGTTGTCATCAGCAGTAGATAATAATTAATCACGGTGTCACACGTGGAACTACGGCAAAATCTGCACAGTGTGGATTTTGCCGTGGTTTATCTGCTGATAATGACAACTTAGTTGTCGAAATATGTATAGAGAATATGAAAATGATGGGAAAAGAGGTTACGTCAACCTTACTTAATTAAATACAAACAAGTACGTATCTGACATTCAATCTTCTCAATTATTTACTTATTGTATGTCACCTTATATGGTCATGGCAACAATATCTGTTAAACAAGAACTAAGACTGTCGGAAGAGTCTTAATAAAGACGAAACGGCCGTTGTAACCATGTTATCGGTCAACAGATGCTTACTTGTTTGTATTTGAATGGTTTCCCGAATAAGCCGATCTAACGCACAAGTCAGATCACAGTTATTACAGACAGTATCCTGTCCAAACTGCAATATGAGACAAAAGTGCTTTAACATTTCAAACAAAGATGGCGATGCAATCTTCTCAATTATTTTCCTAAGCAATGTAAATACTTAGTTTACGAAAATCATATTTATTTTCTTATTTAAAAAGAAATAAAATTTCTATAATTTTTCATATAAATTATATCATTAGTCTTTTGTTCTTTTCCATGTAATATATTTAAATTCGACTGTTCTTTGTCTTGTAGATATATATATATATATATATATATATATATATATATATATATATATATATATATATATATTCTCTCCATAATAGTTGTCCAATAAACATGTATAAAATTTGTCTGTAAGAAAAATGTCCCTAAACATAGTTGTTGATACATATAATTTTAAGAGTTGAAGGTTATGTTAATTTAATACATACCTTAGTGAATAATTTAACTTCATCAGAATTAAAAGTGATAAATAAGGTTGCAGAAACGAGTGCTTTCGCAGTAGCGTACGGTTCAGTTACTATCAATATTAAAAATAATAAATATTATCACTTACTATTTAGTTTTCTTTTGTGTTGTTGATGTTGAGTTTTGTGTTATTAGTAAGCCTGGAGAAACAAGGGCTGACTTATTAGCGGCGATGATGTATTTCAGAAACGGTCGGATACACCCGAAGTCGAGATTCGTATGTGTATGATATGTGTATGAATGCAGGATTGGATTATAATAGCGCATCGACGGCGTTCTTTGTTATGTTCAACGAGTGTTAATAGATTTCTTAACAGATTTTCGACATTAGAATGCACTGGTACTATTATTAAATGTATTGTTTTCAATGTCAACATTTTACAGTATTTTGGTATGTAAAAGACATGTTAATAGCAAACAACATCGGTTAAATGCGCAACGGGCCATATTATAAATTTCTATATGACTTTATTTTTATGTTAAGTGTGTGCAATATTCCACAAAATATTGTAGACAATGAAAAATTTCGAAACTTTTGGGGGAAATATTGTACGTTCCGGAATGGTGATCGCCAACAAGAGGTCAATTGCAGTATAATTCTAATTTACTCGGGTGAAAAACACGATTATAGATCATATAAAAGCAGAGTTAAAAGATCAAAAAATATGGCCGACGGTAGATGAAGCAACGGATGCAAGAAAGAATAGTATTTTAAATGTGCTAGTGCGTACTTTAAAACGCGGCAAGATTTCCTTAGCTCTTCTTTTACGTAGTAGAATATTACAAAAGACAAACGTGGAAAGGATAATAGAAACTATAAAACACACTTTTGGGAAGTTCAATATATCGGCAACTCAATTTGTAATGTTGGTTACAGATGGGGGTTCGAATATGGTTAAAGCTGGAAAGTTACTAAAACAATCTTATCCTCAATTGCTTCATGTAACGTGTTTGCTCCATGCATGTCATCTTGTAGCTGAATTTATTAGAAACAGCTATCCAAAAGTAGACCAATTTATAGTTTCTACTAAAAAAGTTTTTATTAAATCTGCAAAACGCATTCGTGAGTTTAAATAGGTTTGTCCGGACATTCCTCAGACACCACAGCCGGTATTGACTAGATGGGGAACGTGGCTTGAAACTGTTTTATATTATGAGAAATTTTTACACATTATTAAATCTTGTATCTTAAATTTAAATCCGCTAGATGCTCAAGCAATTTCAGTATTTCAGCGGCTGGTTTCAGATACCGAAATCCATACTCTAATAGAGCAAATTTTCGAAAATTATTCAATTCTTTTAGATGCTATTTCCAAAGTAGAGAATACCAAGCTGCCATTACATAAAGTCCTAAATATAGTATATTACAGTATTATAGTGTATTACCTCATTTAGAGGACCAATTAAGGCTGCACGTTACAATGCTTCATCCAAATATTTAAGTACTTTCAAGCAAGAAACAAACCCAAATAACCCACTAAATGAAATTTAAGATATTATGTATCTATTTTCTATGATATTACTTTTTTAACAAATTTATTTAAGAACATTGCTACTGTATTATTGTTATTTGAAAATGTATTTCAACACGTAGTTATTTAATAAAACGTATGCGGCCTACTTTGTTACTACCTAATTTAAATGTGGCCTCTAATAGTAACAGGTGCCCCACCTCTAGTACATAGTATAATAACAACAGGTTTATAACTGGTTCATGGGGAAATTCGATGGAACTAAACCATACATGTTATCTACTGTCAATATAAATAACTTTTGACTCTGGACGGATTGCTGAATAAAAAATTTTTAAAAAATTATTTTGAGTAAAATAATTTCTGAAGATCCCTCGTATTATTTAAAGAAATAGTTGGGCAATAATTAAATGCGCCATAAATTTTAATTTTCGGACAATATCACCCAAAAAGATCAAGCCGCCATGTCACACGTTCAATATCCGCGTAACCTACATACATGCATTTTTTAATTTAAACAGGGTCAAAGGTCTATTTAAAAGCCTTGTTGCTCGGCGGCCTTGCTCAACGTCATACGCAGGATAAGAGAGTACCGGAAAATCAATAAAACCGGAAACGTAGGTGGTTGCGCTTGTTCATTCACAGAAATGTCCCATCACCGCCACGGCACATTTCTACACCCATCTTACTCCGTACGGGAGTGCGTGCCGGTGCAATCATTCTAATCCGGTGATCCGACGATAGCGTGAAAAAGAAACGGTGCCATGTCCACATCATAGATCGGCGACACATCTAACAAATGGTGGTTTCGTTTGAGGAGCATGCGTTTTGTGTCTTGGAATATACATACGCACACAGTGGTTGAAATGTTTGCCAAAAACGTGATCCGATTCTCGATTCTGTTCGACCGGGGATTAAATTTTTGACTTCATGACCTGTTAGAACGTTATAACCTCAATCCGTTGACTTTCATATTAACTGAAAGTGTTGTGTTTGTGCGTATGTGTGCATTGCAGCTGAGGTAATATTGTAGTGTTTAAAACGTTAAGTGTTGTGTTTTGCCGTAATGTACCCCCTTAATATAATTCCACTTTCATCAGATAATTTCTAATTTCGTTTAAAATTATTTTCTCGTCCAATTCTGTTTGAGGAGAAAACCGAATGTTCTGAATTTAAAAAATAATAAAATATATTAGTGGTAGTTACTGAAAGGCATTTTAAAACGATTTATATCCAAAAAATAGCAACACATGTAGTGTGCTGTATGCCAATAAATCGCACAATAATTAAAAATTTAAACCAAAAGAAAATTACTTTTTTATTATGAAAAATAAGAAATTCACTACGTATTTCTAAACCTCGACCGTTTCTATTATTTTCAGATGCGGTTCGTTATTAGATTCATATAATATTTAATATTAAAACAAAAATTGTATGGTATTGCAGGCATGTAAAAATACTAAACTTAATTTTACAATTTTAATTTATTTATTGTTGTTATGCACTACAATGTCATAGACATAACGCATACAAAACATCGTATGTACCTATGCGCATATAACATATATTATTAGACCTGTCTAATATTAAATTATTTATTTACCATATACTGGGTGTCCCATGACATGATTGCCACAGTTTCAGGATATGTTACAATTTCAATTTAAAAATGTCTACTGAACATACGAGGATAGTTTGACAAGTAGTGAGAATGACACATAAGTGGCGCTCTAATTGGTAAAACAAATGCACTGTAATTTAGGTTGCCTATTTATATGTTTACATTCCGATATTTAGATAAATCGGTTTATTAGTTTATTTTTGACAGCTGATTCAAGAAGAAGCAACACGTCGTTTTGTTAAAATGGAAAAAGCAGAGTATCGTGCGGTGATTAAATACTTCGTAATTAAGAATATGAAAGCTACCGAAATAAAAGATGAGTTACGGGAAACATTAGGTGAATCTGCTCCATCATCCGCCACAATAAGTAGATGGGTAAATGAATTTAAACGTGGTAGAACAAGCTGTGTTGCTGAAGCGCGCTCTACAGCATCTAAAATCGTGACTTCTAAGGAAATGATTATAAAAATCCATAATATTATTACGCAAGATCGACGACTCAAAGTGAGAGAGATAGCAGACATGGTAAACATTTCAAGAGAATGCGTACATCACATTTTAACGAAAGAATTGGGCCTTTTGAAGCTTTCGGTACGATGGGTGCCGCGATTGCTTACGACTGATCAAAAGTTCACTCGTTTGCGCATTTCCAACGAGTGTTTGGTTCTTTATAAGCGGAATCCGGTTGATTTTTGTAGGCGATTTGGTACTTGCGATGAAACTTGGATACACTACAGTACACCCGAAACTAAACAACAGTCGAAACAATTGTTAGAACGTGGTGCTACACCTCCAAAGAAAGCGAAAACTACTTTATCGGCAAACAAGGTGATGGCATCAATTTCTTGGGATTCAAAGGGCATTTTGCTCATTGATTACCTTCAGAAAGATGCCACAATAAACGGACAATATTATGCAGAACTTCTACAAAAATTAAATGTTGAGATTCGTGCTAAACGGCCAGGAATGGCAAAGAAAAGGATTCTGTTTCACCAAGACAACGCTCCCTCGCATACCAGCACAGTTGCGATGTCCAAAATCCACAAGTTGCATTTCCAATTAGTACCGCATGCGCCTTATTCGCCGGATCTAGCCTTTCAACTTCCACCTTTTTCCAAAATTGAAAATGGCACTAGGTGGAAAGAAATTTTCGTCTAACGACGAGCTTATCATCTTCGTAAATGAGTATTTTGCAAGCCTTCCGGAATCGCATTTTAGAGATGGCATAAGGGCATTGGAGCACCGTTGGAATAAATGTATTGCTCTTTTAGGAGAATATATTGAAAAATAAAAATTATTTTATATTTAAAAAATTCGTTTTTCTTTTCCATTCTCACTACTTGTCAAACTACCCTCATATACTCAAAACTCTATCGTAATTGAGCTACAAGCATTTGAAGTTTTAGATGACCCTACTAATGCAGTGTATCTTTTTTCGCTTTACGTTAAAATATCCTTAAAAGTATGTTAATTTTTTCGAAGAATACGCCGGTATTCACTTTCTTTATGGGTTGCGTAATGAAAATGGGCGAGCGTCAGTTGATGAATATCCCACTCGTAAAGTGCCCCGTAATGCAATGTCCAACCATGTTTAAAAGAAACAGAAACGCTTCTTACAGCTACTCCTGAACATCCAATGCAACAACAACTTGCTTAAGAAGAAGTAATACTTAATATGGCTGATGCTCGACCTTCTGCCAGTATCCGAAGAATAACCAACAGGCTTAACTTAATTTCAGTTCGTACCCGTACTATATCTAATGAACACGTGCCCAAAACTCTATTGTAATTGAGTTACAAGCATCTGTAGTTTTAGATAACCCTACTAGTGTATTTATTTTTTCATGTTACATTAAATTACGCCTAAAAGTATGTTTTTCCAAATGAAGAATATACCGACATTCATTCTTTTTATGGATTGTGTAATGGAAATGGACGAACGACAGTTGATTAATATCGTCGGCGATTTCCCACTCGTAAAGTGCCTTGTCGAACTGTCTTTAATAATGTCCAATGTTTAAGTAAACTAGGCAAGTTTCCTGCAGCTACTTCTGAACGTCTCGTCCAACAAGTACTTGCCCAAGAAGAAACAATATTGGTTGACGTTCAACCTTCTACTAGTGTCTTAAGAACAGCCAACAGACTTAACGTAGACCGCATGGGGTAATAAAAACTTTACACAATTTCACTT
This sequence comes from Dermolepida albohirtum, assembly GCA_031893035.1. NCBI lineage: Eukaryota > Metazoa > Arthropoda > Insecta > Coleoptera > Scarabaeidae > Dermolepida > Dermolepida albohirtum. The sequence goes on from JAVIWB010002990.1 coordinate 286,846, forward strand.
TGTACCCGTATCACATCTTACCTGCACAATCGTTAAGACCTGGTGACTACCCTTCAAGACTTGAACTTAGTCGCTGGTTAATGAGAAGTCGAGGGCTTTGTCGGAAAATATTGTATAATGACGGAGCCTCTTTCACAAGAAACGCCATCAATAACACTAGGAATTCACATTGTTGGGCACTTGAAAATCCACGGCGAATTAGGGAATTCCATTTCCGAAATGATTTTCGATTAATGTTTGGTGTGGTATTACTGGCGACCGTCTTGTTGATTCGTTTAAAATCGAAAAACGTCTGGTAGTTTGTTATTTATGTTTCCTGGAAGACGATCTTACAACATTACTGGAAGACGTTCCTCTTAATGTAAAACGACGAATGTGGATACAGCACGATGGTGCACCAGATTTTCTTAATCAAAATTATACGAACTGGTAGATTGGAAGAGGTTTGACAGTTGCTTGCCCGCGAAGGTTACCAGACTTAAATCCACTAGATTATTTTTTATGTGGAAAGCTGTAAGATTTGAGTTATCCAGAACAACTAGAAAACAGAAAACAACTTGAACAATTACAATCATGGACGCCGCAGGAACTATTCATGCTAACTCTGAGTCTGTTAACAGAGCTACCTTTTCAATTCTAAGAAGAGTTAAACAATATATATAGCAACTGAGTTGACATTTTGAACAATTAATAAAACGACTTCTTTTTAAATGATTTTCATTGAGATTATTTTTTTGCAACGGTATATAATACAAGCATTCGTAGTGTTATCCAAGACTACACATGTTGCTCAGTTACGATAGGGTTTTGGGCATATGTTCATTAGATACTTTTAAGGTAATATTGGTGGAACCTGTGGTTGATTAACTTAATCACTTAAGGTTGATATATAATAGACTGTGCGATTTGGCGTTCGACGGTACAGATCGTGTACGGAACTTGTTTTGTGCCCGTTTTTTGCCGTACTTTTCTAGGTGCGACACTGTTTAATTATCTGCTGATGATGACAACTTCGAAATACGTAACATAATATGAAAATTAATATGGAAAGGGATTCTATATTAACTTCAAGTGATTAAGATATTTTTAACTTGAAATTGTTTAAACAACGCATCCTTAAATTGTGGCAATAATATTATGGGACATCCGGTATATCTATGAGAAATAGAATGCATTTGCTATACACATGTAAACATGAACTCATCTGTTAATTTTAACATAAGAATGGATGTGTAGCATTATTAATGTTTCGCATTTAGTTTCTTTAAAGGTATGTTACAAAGGGTACTAGGAAAGTTTTGCAGTACAGCTTTGTTTATTTAATTCTTTCAAAGTAATTTCCTCTACACTCAATACACCTCTCCATCCTCCGAAACCAATCTTTAAATCAGTTCTGCCAAGTTTCACCAGGGAGTAAATTATTTTAGCTATGCAATTGTTATACCACTAGGTGTGGAACGATCGTTTGTTTTTTGTATAAGAACATTACTTCAGCACGGCATACATCGCTGAATGAAACGCTGTTGGAAACATTCCAGATGCAGCAGACATGTAGCCGAGTTCATTGATTTTAATAGTGCTTCGCAGGGAATGTTTCACAATTTTTTATATACAAGCTGGTCAAAAATTTACGCATAATCGTCAGGTAGGGCGATTCTATGATTAATTCTGAGTCGACAATATTAATACGCAATGTTGTATTATTATTAGTTAATCCATACGAGTTACTTAAAGAAAGTATAAATTTGACAACATGGTATAAAACTATCAATAAATCAATAGGAATGTTATAATAAAAGACGAGTTTTGTTCAAGTCTAATGAGTAAAACGATAATAATGATAATTAACGTAAATGCTGAAACTGGTAGCCATTGGTTTAGAGACAAAGCTGTAATTTTTGTGGAATTAAATTCAGGACGCATTGCAACATATCTAGGGTAATTAATTGTTTTGCGGCGTTAATTCTATGTATTACATCCTGTTCATTGGTCCTTGAAAAACCCCAAAGAAAGAAGTTAAGGTGATTCATATCTGATAACCTTGCAGACCATGATATTTGTCCATTTCGCCCGATCCACCTATTTGGAAAACATTCGTTCAACCATGCGTTGTAATTCTTGCATTATGAGGTAGTGCACCATCGTGCATGTAATACTTGTTGGCTCTGCCATTTAATATTATCCATTACATCTTCCAACACATTTACGTATTCATTTGATGGAAATATTGGTCCTACAATGTGGAGGTTTAAGGTGCCTGGCCGAATCATTCCCAGAAAACTTTCTTTGATGTCCAAATTCTCGAATAGCTCTGGAATTTTCATCCGTCCAAAAATGCAAATTGTTGAAGACACAATCTCTTGTCAATATGCTTTCGTAACTCCATAAAATAAGTAATAAAATGTTTCGATCTTCATGAATTTTGTTTAAAATTGTATTGCAAATTATCATTTCCGTATAATAAAGGGTTTTCCAATAGGGACTTGACCATTTTAATTCAATTTGTGAACGTACCCTTTCACTAATCATCAAACTGTCACTGTCAATTTATTCAGTAAACTTAACATTTTCATCATGGTAAAGTACACGAACGAATAACGTCTGCAAATTATAAAAATTTACTACAGAAATTCGGAGTCTATGACCGCTACTTTAAGAGCTTTAACTCCGATTTTCGGTCGTAATTCTCGCCTTAGTAGACAGGCAGTAACAAGTTTAGTGCAAAAATTTTAGTCTACATATTCGTTGTGTGATGTTGCCGTGCCAGTGAGACAACGGGTTGGTCGAAGTGTCCAAAATATCGCTGCCGTTGAAACGTCCGTAACAAATGATCCAAATCAGTCAATTCCACGGCGTTCTCAAGAGTTGGGCATCGCCCAGACCACTTTATGGCGAATTTTGCGTAAGGATCTTGGTATACACCCATACAAGATCAAGCTGACTCAAGAATTGAAGCCGATGGACCATTTGAAAAGATGCGCCAAGATGATCAATTTCATTGCGAAATCATTTTCAGTGACGAAGTTCATTTTTGGCTCAATGGATTCGTCAATAAGCAAAATATGCGTTATTGGTCGGGTGAAAATCCACATGTGCTTCATGAAACACCACTTCATCCACAAAAAATAACTGTTTGGTACGGTTTGCATGCCGGCGGCGTCATAGGGCAATATTTTTTCGTCGACGATAATGATCGTCACGTTACTGTGAATGGTAATCGTTATCGCGCCATGATTACCGATTATTTTTGGCCCGAATTAGAAAATATGGACTTGGACAACATATGGTTTCAGCAGGACGGTGCCACAAACCACACAGCACACGTTACAATCGATTTATTGAAGAGTAAGTTTCATGAGCGTGTTATCTCAAGAAATGGACCAGTCGATTGGTCGCCTCGTTCGTGCGATGTAACGCCTCTAGACTTTTTCCTTTGGGGCTACGTCAAGTCACTGGTCTATGCCAACAAGTAGACAACGTTGGAAGAACTCAGAGCCAACATTAAACGCGAAATGGCAGCCGTTTCGGCCGAATTGTGTGGTCGAGTCATCGAAAATTGGGTCCAACGAATCGACCGCTGCAAACGTGCCCGCGGTGGCCATATGAACGAAGTCGAGTTCCATTCATAAATGTTTTGATTGTACTTCAACCCGATAATAAAGTTTTTGAAATATCTCAAATGGTCTGCATTTTATTTTGAAAAAAAGTTGTCAAGTCCTTATTGAAAAACCCTTTAATTATACTTTTGTAACATGAAACGGTCTTAAGAGTCTTTCCGTAAGCACCGAAAGAACTGTTGTCTTACTTGAAATGTTAATTTCTTGGGCTATTTGTGCTGTAAGTAGAATTCTGATGAACAATATCCAAAATCCCTTCTTCAACTTGGATCGTATGACGTCTTAGTCGTCTACATGCATCGCATTCACTGGGAACAAATGTGCCTGCTTCACGAAGTCTCCCATCCAATCTACGAAATGCATTGTTAAATGCATGCTACCGCTGTCGATACCGTATTGCATATTCTTCTTTTGGCAAGTGCGCATTTCAACTGCAAAATCAAAATACCATATACATATCAGCGTACTCGTTGAAAGTGTACATCACACATTCCATGGGTTACCACAAAAATGAGGTAAGTAATAGAAGCAAAAACAATCAACTGTAACAATAAACGTCAAAATCTGACATAATTGCACCTTATTCTTGGCCAAGGTTACCATATGTACTTACTTAAAAAAGCAGTTAAAGAAATTTTTAATAAATATTGTTATAAAACGATTAATTAACATCAACGTAGTATTGCATAATTTTATTTTCCACTGAAAATTTCAAAAATTTCGAAATATTTTTTGTCGCACGTTTTCAAGATTGATGGTCTCGTGCGCCTTAACAATTGACAATACAACATTTCTGTATTAGGAGTGTCGACTCAGAATTAATCATAGAAAAATAAACATCTATAAGGGCTGTTGACGTGTTTAAATAACCTGATTCTGAAAAATCAAGTTTTCTCTCCAAAACCAACCACATGCACACGTGAACAGATCTTAAATACGACTACTTTGAAACAACAAAGCATCTTCGATTAATTTATGCTTTTCCATACTTTTCTCTAGAAACTTTCGCAGCAACCCTCGTAATGTATTTGAATTAATTTTATTTTACATATTTTGCTTCTATAATTTTAACCTTCTATTATCTACCTATTTTTAATCTCATATCGTGTGTTCAACATATATTCATTAACTGTCCCAAAGTTTGCCAAATAATCCTGGAATATTTCCAACCGCGAAAATTTGGAAAACATAATTTTGGGCGCCAAATTCCAATTTCGGAAATACATGGTACAAAGAAAACAGCAGAAAATCAACTATTTTGGGATACGTCGCCTTTGTTTATAAAGAAACACATCGCCCCATTAGTAACAAATACATCGTCTAGTAAAGAAGTTTAAAAATACAAATACGTTGCATTACATTTCATATAGAAACGAGCAACTAAATTGACTGGAGTATTTAAAAATACTTGCCCTTTTTTGAAAATAAAGTCAATCTTTGTCTTGCAGCCGGAGTATCCACATTTTATATGAAATGTTTTTATTTCTCGTGAGTTCGGTGTGAGAATTTAACCCCGATGGCTATCATTGATATTCCGTTTGTTGTTATTTTTGCGTTTTCTATTATGTATGATGTTTGTTCCAAAAAAAAAAAATCAAAATAAGCTTGTCAAAGCTAGTAATCGCAAATATCTAAACTTTGCCCGGGGTCATTGATGTTTGTAAATAAATTCTATATGCATGCATACATTCTCCGCTCTCTTCATCTTTTCTGTAATTGGGTGACTGCATTTCAAAAATGTGAGAATCGTAGAGTATAAATTGACCTTTCATTTTCGTCTTCATTTTAAATTATATAGAAGAAGAAAACGTACATATATAGTATAGAAACTTCTTGTAGAATAAATTCAGCAATTTCAAAATGGTAAATAACGGGTGAGACAGAATAACAAGCGATTTTAAAAAGGCTGTAAAAAACAAGAAAAACAATATTTAGGAATAAATTCATTATTTTCTCAAAGAACATAAAAAAGCATTAATTATTTTATTTTTTAAAAATAACTCCGGAAAGATGACATCCGTTCAGGCGTACACATTCTTCCAATCGTGTTTTGAAACTATTCATTACATTTTGCAGCATTGCTAGGGGAATGTTTTCCACTTCCTATCGGATCCGTTCTTTCAGGGCTTGAATTATTTGTGGTGGGTTATCTTGAAACACTTTACTTTTTAAGTACCCCCACAAGAAAAAGTCGCACGGTGTGAGGTCCGGTGAACGGGAAGGCCAGGTGATGCCCCCATTTCGAGAAATCACATGATTTGGAAATAATCTGTTAACAATATTCATGCGTACTCTGGCTGTAGGGAAGGTTGCTCCGTCTTGTTGAAAAAATGTTTCCTCGTTAACTTCGCAGCGTGCAAGCTGTGGTTCAAAAAAGTTTTCCAACATGTCGGCGTATCTTTGTGAGGTTACTGTCACAGCATTGCCACGAGCGTTTTCAAAAAAGTAAGGCCCTATGATCCCCGATGAAGACATACCACACCACACAGTAACTTTTGTGGAGTGAAGGGGTTCTTGATGCATTTGTCTAGGACTTACGTCACTCCAGTACCTAAAGTTCTGCTTATTGACGTAACAGGACAAATGGAAATGGGCTTCGTCACTCATCCATAAGTTGTTTACAATATCCTCATGTCGATTAATTAAATCTGAACACTCTTCACAGAATCGTTGTCGACTCACATAATCCGTGCCTTTAAGAGCCTGTACGATTTGGATTTTGTATGGATGAAGGTGTAGATCCTTGTGTAATATTCATCTGACAGTTCGGTTTGAAATCCCAAGTGTAGTGCTACGAGGGAGCGTTTTTATATTCGCGGAATGAGCGGGTTGTAGAGGGGTGGGTAGGCGCATTGGGGGCGTGGCCTGTGCAGCGACTCATGAAGTTTCATTGTTATTAGACAGTTAGTCTTTGAGCTATCGTCAACCAAGTAACATAATCAGGAGTGAAAAGTGAAAAATGGAAAAAATCGAATATCGTGCCGTTATAAAGTTCCTTACCAGGCAAGGAAAATCAGTCGCGACCATAATGAATGAGATATCATTGGTTTACGGCGACTCTTGTCCAGGAAAAACCATGGTGTACGAGTGGCATAGTTTATTTAAACAAGGAAGGGAATCCCTTGAAGACGACCCGAGGCCGGGCAGGACCATTGAGGTGACCACGCCAGCACTTATCCAAAAAGTTGAACAAATTGTACTCGAAGATGCTCGACTAAAGAAGAAACAACTCGTAGAAATGGTTGGAGTATCCGATACAACAATTTTTAAAATCCTACACGATCATCTCGGCATGTCTAAGGTCAGCGCAAGATGGGTGCCGAGAATGGTCACGCCGCCGCAAAAACAACAGCGCGTAGAGTGTTCGCGTGCATTTTTGGACCTCTGTAATGAAGACAAGGATGGTGTATTGAGTGGAATTGTTACTGGAGACGAAACTTGGGTTCATCATTATGAACCTGAGTCCTAACAAGACTCCATGCAGTGGCATAAAAAGGGCACAGCACCTCCCAAGAAATTTAAAGTGTCATAATCAGCTGGGAAACTCGTGGCAACGGTATTTTGGGACTCGGAAGGAATATTGTTGATTGATTATAAAGATAAAGGTGTTTCTATAACCGGAGAATATTACGCTTCAATATTAGAGCGACTAAAAGAAGCCATTAAAGAGAAAAGACGGGGAAAATTGACAAAAGGTGTTCTGCTTTTGCACGACAACGCGCCCGTCCACAAGAGCCGCGTTGCGTTAGCTGCCCTGCATAAGGTGGGCTTCGAAATTGTGAATCACCCACCCTACAGCTCAGACCTGGCCCCGAGTGATTATTACTTGTTTCCGAAAATGAAAAAAGAGCTGCGGGGTAAAAATTTACTGCCGATGATGAAGTCAAGGAGGCAGTTTCGGCGTATTTTGCAGATAAAGAGAAATCATTTTTTTTATGAGGGTATAAATAAATTAATTGAAAGATGTGAAAAATGTATCCGTCTTGCAGGTGAATATATTGAAAAGAAAAATAATTTGGTTTTTTTATTTCCACCCCTTGTCCCCCATTCCGCGAATATAAAAACGCTCCCTCGTATGTCGGCGAACTGAACGACGCGGGCTTCGCTCAATAGCAGTTCTTACACGGTCGATATTCTCGGGCGTACGCACCGATTTTGGCCGACCACGTCTCTTTTTTGTCGTTGACGAAATTTTCTCAAAGTTCCTAACCCATTTTATAATGGCACAGGCAGACGGCACTGGTTGATTGCGATTAATGTTAAAATGATTTCGAAAGGCACGACGCGCGCGTATGTAAGAATTATCATTTTCATAAAACGCCTTAACAGCGAACGTACGCTGTTGAGGGGTCCAACGCTCCATTGTTACTAAATGCTAATATCAAGGAAATATGGCCGATAGCGTCCCTACCACCTCCGAATGACACGGCGCGAATCGCGGGCTTTTTAAAATCGCTCGTTATTCTGCCCCACCCTGTATTTCGCAGAAATTCTGAAACAGGAAAATTATTTATTGTGAATTTTGTATAAAGTACTGCACAATAAAATGAAAGCCACCATATAAATTCAAACTTTTTGGTTTTGTTTTTATAAGAAATAGAACAAAATAGCGACTTGACGTGAACAACTGTTTATTAACATTCTAATATAAAGATAAAAATACAGCGTATTTCAAAAAGAATATACGTATTACAAAGTATTATTTTGTCCAAACTATCGATCGCTGCGCCTCAGCTCGGGCTATTGGAGAAACGTATACATAGTCTAGTTTATTTAATAGCCGCTAGATGTCAGTTGTCTTCTATTTTTCTTGGTAACCGTCATATGTTTAAAATGGCTACTCCGCAGCAGAAATCATTTTGTGTTCTCGAGTTTGCGAAGTGCAATTCCGTGACTACAGTGCAAAGACGTTTCAGGTTGAGCTACCAAATTGATCCTCCGACTGGGTGGAACATTCGCAGATATATCGACAGTTTGTAGATACAGGATGTGTATGTAAAGGAAAGAGTCCTAGCCGCCCTCGTGTTTCTGAAGAAAATGTTGCATGGATTCAAATTGCTTTCCAACGTAATCTTTGGACCCAAATGGTGTCATTGGGAATATTTTGATTTTCTAGATTCGGACATAAAGCTATTAACGCTGGAACAAACTCATCTCCGAGATGTTCTAAGTATCTTTATCCAGTAAACGTATCTAAAAGAATAGATTCCAAAACACTCACATCATTGATTATGCCTGCCCAAAAGTTGACCTTCTATGGACGTTGGATGTAATTGTCGCGCTGCTAGTAAGGGTTTGTAACAGCCTAGTATCCACAAAATTGACGGTCGATTTCTCCGTTTACTTTATCTAAAAATGAAGCAGTGTTATTGGCATATCTACATTTTGTTATGAACTAAGAAATCCATGAGGAACTGCTCTTCACAACAACTTTGACAACAGGTACTAAAAACGAGTCAATATTGATTATTTTGCAAGATTATTTCATATAAAAAGCAATCCCTTTATTAAATATGATCAGCTGAAGCAGATGGAGGACCAACCATGTTTAAATCTCGGTGCCACATGGCATGAATCTCTCCAATTTATCAAAAGGACAGCAAAGAAGATGCATTCCAAAGCGTTGAATTTTAAATAGTTTACCAATTAAATTTTGAGCGTAGCATCTTCTGGATGGGTAAAATTTTACGAAAACTGTTGAATTTAAAAATGTATAGATTGTAAAAGAAAATATTTTGAAAATATAAAATCGCGTTCGAAAAATCTAAATATTTTTAACTTCTCATATGCCCAAATTTTAGTAGGAGTGCTGGTATAATTATTACTACGAAAATAGATCGTCTAATAGGTCATCTGCTATGAAGTACGTCTACAATTCTCGATTTCAATCTCACTAGTCAACATTACAGGAGATATTTTTATAAATTTCACTTTTTTATCGGCTTTAAAATCATCAATCTTTTTAATTAGCCTCTTCGAATACTAAACGTAATTCTAAAAATAGAACAAACAAAGAATAGGCACAACTACCATTTCTGCTCACTCTTTATCTTTCTCTTTAAATCAGAGACATAAAGAATTTTAGAGGCATTTTTTAGTATATGTAATAACTGATAAAATTTACGATTTGAAATGCAGCATATGCAAATATTTTTTCTCCATTATGGGTATTGAAAACTTTAAGACATAATTTTGACAAGCATGTTTCATTCTAAGAAAAATAATTTAACAAAAACGCCTATCTGCAAATATATTTTATATTATTTGATATTTAGCATTATCTGTTAATAAACTTTTTCTTAGAATATTTAAATGTTAAGGTAGTACAATATCGAACTTCGAATACGGGAATAGAAATTCACCTTATACTATAGATATACAGGGTAAATGGGAAGCTTGGGTGCTTGTGAAATGTGAACAAAAAATATACATAAGCCGCATATAATTGTTTTTACTTTTTATAAATGATTTGTTGTTGATTTATCCTGCCTTGTGCTATGCTGACGACGTAAAGATTTTTGCAATTTCTTCCGTTGAAGATGTCAATCGGCTTCAAGCGAGTCTAGATCTTATTTCAGCTTGGTCTAGGCCTATATGTCTTTGTTTGAACATAGACAAATGGTTCGCCATGTCATTTATCCGCAAGTTACCTTCTATCTCTTCCTCATACTCCCTAGACGGACACACTCTTATGAAAGTTGACTCCATCAAGGACCTCGGTGTTTTCTTTGAATCCTCATCGAGTTTTAATTTACACATTCATAATATTTGTCGTTCTGCGGTTAAGAATGCTGGCTTTATAGTGAGGACAACACAGTATTTTAACGATATTAACTTATATAAAATACTGTTCTTTGCATTGGTTGTCAGCAATCTGGAATATGGGTCGATTGTATGTATGGTATCCCTTATACGGTTCGCAGATAAACGCAATTGAACGCGTTCAACGTCGATTTCTGAAATTCCTTACTTCTCTTTGGGCGTGTATCTTGATTGATTACAATGTTATGTTGGAGGAGAACAATGTCCAACCACTAGAAGAACGCAGAGTCAGACACAGTGTTCGTTTTATTTACAAGCTGGTGAATGGTCGGATTGACTGTTAAGACCTTTTGGCCAAACTAAACATCGCAGTCTCTCGTTCCTCTTCCAGAAGCGCTGCCACATTTATCTACGGTACGCCGAGGACGAATCTCCTCTGGAAGGCGCCCCTGTATCATATGACATCGAACGCCAACAAACTCTACAGGGATATTTTTGACGATTTCCTTAATTCTTCGTTCTTAATTTTCTATTATATTAAATTATTATTAATTGTTTAGTGGTTTTGTTTCCTTTTTTACATTATTAATTACTTTTGAAATTTATTTTGACTGCATGCACTTCGTTTTATTTGTATTCAATGTTTTGTCCTTTAATTGGGTTCGCCTGTTGGGCAATAAATATATTGAGATCGAGGCATCTCTAGGTATTACTAACACCAGAGTGCATAAGATCCTGCATGAACATTTAGCCGTTAAGAAGTTAAGTTCACGTTGGGTACCACATAATTTGACAACCGTTCAAAAAAGGACTCGCGTCGATTGGTGCCAAAATATTCACAAAAATACAATGGCGGCGCTTCAAAGATCATTTATAAAGTCGTCACAGGTGATGAATCTGGGATCTATACGTATGTTCCCGATAGTAAACAGCATTTGACTGTGTGGATATTCCAAGATGAGCAAAAACCAACAAAAGCTGTTCGCGCTCGAAGCACATCAAAACAAATGGTCGCCTGTTTTTTCGGAAAAACCGGTCACGTTGTAACCGTCCCTTTAGAGAGTTGTAGAACGGTCAATTCCTAATGGTACACAACTATTTGCCAAAAGTTTTTGAACAAATAAGGAAAACAAACCGAAAACGACAGATGATCATTCTCCACCATGACAATGCGACCTCTCACAAGTCGGTTCAAACAATTGAATATTTGACTGGGCAAAACATTGAATTGATGAGCCATCTACCATACAGCCCTGATCTAGCACCCTGTGATTTCTTTTTGTTCCCACACGTGAAGAATAAACTTCGTGGTCAACGGTTTTCTACACAGGAAGAAGCAGTTGAGGCATTCGAAATTCATATTTTTTAGATACCGCCTTCACAGTGGCAGCAATGCTTTTCGGATTGGTTTAAACGAATGCGACAGTGCACTGATTTTCAAGGAGAATATTTTGAAAAGCAATAAAAACTATTTTCGATAATAAAAATTTTTTTTTGCTAATCCCGAAATATAAACGACTACCTACCCTCGTATAATGGTTGTTTTTCCTAGGAATAGATTCTATTTGAGCAATTTGAACGTTTACAATCGAAATATATTTAAATACAAACGACTTGAACTACAAATTTCTTAATACGCAAGAGTGGCTTTAATTCAATTGCCAGGTACAGTAGATTGCACTTTTTAATAGTATTTTTCCAGACTTTAAAACGCATTCTATAGATTTTTAACATAAGTTACTTATGTCTACGTGAATGACGTCACAAAAAAAGAATATTTTCGAACGCCGTAATACGCACACACGAAAAGTGTCCTACACAATTCGTAAATTCCCGGGGTTGTTATTGACGACCTATTCATTTATTGGAGCACCGCTAAATGTCAACTACATTAACTCGACAGTGGACTGGCATTTAAAACCATCTACACCATATTACATCCAGATGAGGTCATGCGACAAAACGTGCTCGGTATACAATTTAGGTTAGGAGGAAATAGAACGGATTTACGTACATTTTTAAATAGAAATTTTAGGAGTGTGACTGCCGTTTTATATGAAGAACTTGAAGATAATAATATTTTCGAACTATTCGAAAATATTTCGTTTACATGTGGGTATTGGAATTATCCTTATTTGTTATTATACATCACATTTCAATAAAGTACACATATATTCAGACATTATCTTAACATTAAATAAAGGATTATGATACTGAGTTAGATATGTACTAATTTTTAAAAAATCCTTATTTATTTCGATAAGGTAATGACATTTTGAATTGTCTATAAAGTAATTCTTCTTTATCAAATCACTTTTTTTTCAAGCTCAAATAGAATTACCTCGCTGTTTACTTTAAAAATCCCCTTATAATACGAGGGCCGTTCAAAAAGTACCATTCTTCCAATAAAATTCAATTTAGAGTAGTCTATGATTTTAATATAAAAGTGGTAATATTAAACAATATTATTGACACTTTTTAAATAAAATTCTGACAATTATCATCTTGACGTTAATTCGAAAAATGTGTACACTCTAATATATTATTATAATGCTAGAATTATAACGCGAAGGATCCGGATGAGAATCTGCGAGTCATTATGGTTACGTATGCAGCAGTAGTATGGAAGAATTGATTATCATGGATAATATTGCTTGTCCCCGTCGGGAAATCATCGTGAACAACTGAATTAATGAAGTTGGTATGGAGGGAATAGAGTAGCTAACTAATTTTCCGGATAAGAATCTAATAGAGCACGTACAATTATTACCACAAAAATGATGATCTAAATCGCAATCGTTGCTCTATATTTTTAGGTCAAGGGGTTGCGACATTAAACAAGAAAGAGAGTTGTTGTATGTTTTATTTAAAAAAAAAACGAACAATGGTGTGCATAGTGAACAATTCAAATAGCGCGCCAGTTTGTTTACATTTTCCGCCTTCTAAAAAGCTTCAAACAACTGCATTTTCTCTCTCGTCGTTTGGGCAATATTTAATATATATATATATATATATATATATATATATATATATATATATATATAGGAAAAAAAGCCGATCAAAAGGAAAGAAGCTGAATATATACGGACATGAACGATATTTAAATTTTAATTTTTAAATAATGAGGTATTTAAAAAATCAAAAGGTGCGTATATGTGGTCGAAACTTTCTCTTAAAATATGAAATCTCGGAATTAAAATTACGTTAATAAAATTAAATATTCTATAGAAAACAGTACGCAAAATGTAATATAATTCTTCCCTATTTTGCAGAGTCAATTGAATATATATATATATAAATTTACTGAGACTAAAAAACCGTTATCTAGATCTATTCAGGTTCGCTTATCTTCTCCAGATTTCATGCATGCTAGAATTAAGGAATCTAAAATCTTGAAAACGAATGAGAATTGGTCTAGGTTCTCTATTTCCTATGATTGAACCCCGGGACAATTGGAACACTAAAACGTTCGAAGAAAATGAGCAGCATCTTTTAACTAATACAGAAGAACTAGGAAATAGAATTGTATTGAGTTTACTAAAGGAAAAAAGCCGATCAAAAGGAAAGAAGCTGAATATATACGGACATGAACGATATTTAAATTTTAATTTTTAAATAATGAGGAATTTAAAAAATCAAAAGGTGCGTATATGTGGTCGAAACTTTCTCTTAAAATATGAAATCTCGGAATTAAAATTACGTTAATAAAATTAAATATTCTATAGAAAACAGTACGCAAAATGTAATATAATTCTTCCCTATTTTGCAGAGTCAATTGAATATATATATATATATTCGTTATATATATATATATATATTCGTTTTCAAGATTTTAGATTTCTTAATTCTAGCATGCATGAAATCTGGAGAAGATAAGCGAACCTGAATAGATCTAGATAACGGTTTTTTAGTCTCAGTAAATTTATCGGGACGTACAGAATTAATAGCTGCCTCCTATACATTAAAGTGGAACAAGAACGAATTCACAAAGATGTTAACTTTATTTATCTGTTCGCGTTTGATTGAACCAGTTTCTGCACAACCATAAATAACAGTGTTTGAAAATCTTTCATTACGTTCATGTTTTTCGTCAATAAGTTCTTTGAATTTGAAGAAGTTGTAAGATAAATTTTAATGGAGAACTGTGGTTGATTAAATTAATCAATTAAGGTTAATATAACCCCTTTCCAGAATAATTTTCGTATTCTGGGTAAGCATTTCGACAACTAAGTTGTCATCAGCAGGTAATTAATCACAGTGTGTTCTTCTATATTAGTTAAAAGTTCATTAATCGCTATCACATTTAGATGTCGTTTTATTGTAATATATTTCTTAATAAAGTATTCTATCTATGCTATACTTTATTAGTACCAGTTTATGCCACTTTTAAGGTTTACTATATAATTTCGATATTAACATCTTTAATAAATTTTTTTTTAATATTTAATATACATAAAATATTCAAAAACTTCTTACTTGGGTTATTTACATGATAACATTTATTGATATACATATTCATCTGCTGACAAGTGTTTGGAAACTTTTCAACATAACCTTTTTATACATGTTGACAATAATTTTGACCAAATTTTGCGTGTGCTTTCTTCCAGGGCAGATGCAAAACTCTCTTCCATTTGTTCGAAGCGGTTCTATTTATAGGCAAAATTTCAATGACTAGTGAGATTGTTGGACTTTAAAAAAAATAAGTTAATGAAGATAATTTAAAAGATATATATACCGACTTTTGGATAAAATTTAATTATATTAGGTGCGTAACTAAGTTCTCGCTGTTTTTTTGATGAAAATGCAACTTTTTTGTGAAAAAATATTTACAAATGAATCAATCAAAATATTGCCCATCGCTAGCGACTTTTTCCCATCTTTCTGGCAGAGCTCGAATACCGTCACGGTAGAAGTGTTCGTCTTTTGAGGCTATCCACGAATCAAGCCATTTTGAGATGTTTTCATATGAGCGGCACTGCTGATTAGCGAGACCATGTGCCATCGAACGGAACAAGTAATAATCGGACGGCGCAATATCTGGGGAATATGGCGGGTGGGGTAGGATCTCCCATTTGAGCGTTTCTAAGTAGATTTTAATGGGTCTGGCAACGTGAGGCCGAGTGTTGTCATACTGTAGAATCACTTTTTCGTGCCTCTGCTCGTATTGTGGCTGTTTTCCGTGAAGTGCTCGGCTCAATCGGATCAATTGAGTTCGATACCGTTCCCCAGTGATAGTTTCGTTCGGTTTCGACAGCTCATAATAAATAGCACCGTTCTGATCTTACCAAATACACAGCAAAACCTTCGCAGCCTGAACATTCGGCCGAACCGACGACGTAGAAGCATGACCGGACAGTCCCCATGATTTTGTTCTCTTTGGGTTGCTGTAATGAATCCATTTTTCATCACCCGTAACGATGCGATGAAGAAAACCCTTCCTTTTCTGCCGCTGGAGCAGTCGTTCACAGGCGAAAAGACGACGCTCAACGTCTCTTGGCTTCAAATCATAAGGAACCCAAGTTCCTTGTTTTTGAATCATTCCCAACGCATGCAACCGCTGGAAAATGGCTTGGTGGGTAACTTCTAATGCTTAAGCATGGTCTTTTTGCGTTTGGCACGGATTCTCATCTAGCAATGCCTCCAATTCAGCGTCTTTGAAGGGTTTTGGTCTTCCTGCACGCGAACGTGTCGTTAACATCGAAATCACCGTCCTTGAAGCGACGGAACCAATCACGGCACGTTGTTTCATTTAAAGCAGCATCTCCGTAAACTTTTTGGAGTTCTCGATGCGCTTCAGCCGCCGTTTTCTTCGAATGAAAGAAGAAAAGCAACACTTCCCGCAAATGACGATTATTTGGCACAAAATCAGACATTTTCACACAACCAAAAGTATATGCAAAAACAAAATCACGAATGTGTCAAAGCGGTTTGTTTACCATATATCTCAGCTTGGTTCATGAGTAGTAGTAGGCGTGAACTATATTATGCATTATAAGATTTGATTTTAATATCTTGAAAAACTCAAATTTTTACCTGTCAGAATTTATAATGCTATTCCAAGTTTCCCAAAAATTATAACTTGTTCCTTAAATTTTGCTCTAGTAACACTTAGTTTACATAATATCTGTTGCCTGAAATATTTTAGTTGTTGCTGACTTGTGATAACAATACCTCCCTCTGTTGTTCAAACATTCGAAAAGAATCATTCAAATACTGTACTAGCGTTTCAACGCGTAGTACAGTATTCTTTTAACATTCATCAACCGGCAATTCGACGGGATCTTAAAGAGTTCGTCTATTTACGCACTGGTTCGTACATTCGTATATTTAAACGACACAGAGAGGTGAGAGGAAGAGAATCGTTCGTTAATAACACAAGTTTACCTGATGAGAGGTGAATTCCTTGAAACGCGTAGTAAACAGGTTATTATTAACATTTGAGTCATTTTTTAACATTCAAATATACAAGTCAATTTTCTTTGGCAGATCTAGTATTTGAGTTACAAGTAATCTATGTTTAGAAAAGAAAAAAAACGTGTATTTAGTAATTGATTAAAAATTAAGATTCATTATTAAGTTCCAAAGCACTTCGTTTTAAAGCTTTTCTCTTTTGTGTAGACTTAGAAACATGACACACATCAGGGACCAGCAATAGTCAGAGATCATAAGCGTATATCCAGAAGCCCTGAGAACGCTCCTCCATGACGCGTAAATCCTTTACCCTTCATCAGCTATGAAATTCGCTGCAACAAACAAAATAAAATTTTGTAAAGTTATCTAATTTGCTAGTTAAAATACCCAGACAAATTAAGGGGTTTCTCAAACTATATCAGTCCGTAGCACTCTTACATGCCCCTATATACCCTCTACGTCACACATTTTAGAAACTTCTAAGCTATATCTTAATATACAATCATTTATACAGGTGTATGTACATTATATATCTTATTTAAACCAGAAAGAAACTTTTTCTAATTTCCTCGTTTATATTGGTTAAACTCATCACAGTTTGAATTATCATAAAAGAACAAAGTGTAACTATATAAATCGTAAAGTGTTTGAAGAGAAAACTTTAAAAAAATAGTGTTTGGGAAGATATACTGTCCTTAGTGCGCTGAAAGAAGGAAAGAAAACTCAAAATATATGTTTCTAAACTATGAAGCTGCAGCTTATCGTAGTGGAGACGGGAGAAAAGTGGCGACGTGCATTGTTGAGGTAAGTATCTATATACATTGTGTACATAGAAGACAAATATGTGTGCAGAATAAATGTACAATAACCTTAATTCTTGAATATGAAAATACGTTATCTAAACTTCAATCGCTCTATTGTTAGGCAACTTTTCATGCGACAGTGCAATACGTGTATTCTAGTTATTTATAGGGTAAAGTATGGATTTTATACACGGACGGTAATAAAAATATATGTACATGAAGCGTTGTTCAAAATAAACAATAACGCTTTTACAACATGCATTATTATATAACCGTAAAATTTCATAGATGAAAAAACAAAGTAATAAAATGACGGAATACTAAATAATTAATGTGGCTTCTACTTGATAAAAATCCGTAATTGTTTAATCCATTGTGTTTAATTTTGTTATGATAGAATACTTGTCAGTTTTACTTTAGAAAACTGCTAAAAATTGTTTTTTTTAACACAATATGTATGTTTTTCTAAATTTTTTAATTTCTAAGGATTAAGCCCAAAAACCTACGTAGATCTGACTACGAAATCGTTTCTAGGATCTTTAATAACGTCATCACACGAGCATTTGTTAATTTACAAGTTTTGAAAAATACTTATTTTGTTAATGTGGCTCGTAGACTTCCGCGTTCGTAACTTTCTTCATCTCGGCTTCCGGATTGGAACTGGCTCTTCGACAATACTGGCACCGACGTTTCGTCACCACTTATATGGAACATCTACAGGGCTTAAGAGTCGCGCTGAAACTGTTAAAATTTCAGCTTCAGCGCGATTAATTTTGCTCTGTGTACAATTGAAATTTACGTCCAAATATCAAATTTTGAATTTAACTTTCTTAGTACGTAGAATAGTAGTTCTAGACTAGCCAGAACTACTATTTTAGATACTAACAAAGCTAAATTCAAAATTTTGTATTTGAACGTAAATTTAAATTGTAGCAAACTCATTTGAATATCAGAAATAATTAATTTACACATTCAAAAGATCATATTTTGACGTCATCTTTCATGTTTCTGAAAAAACAATACCTTCTTCTATCGCAATTACTGAAATGAAATATTCGAAGGTCTTAAAAACATGTTTAAATTCTAAATTTATCAACTTATTTGACTTTATCCTAAGAAAATAAGAAATTTGAGACTGAACGTCTGGGAATAATTCATATGTTAATAAGATACCAGGTGTACCGGGAAGTCATTACCGGTTTTTTCGTAAAAAAATTACATAATTTTCAAGAAAAATGGGAAAACGTATTTATTCAAAGTATTGGCCATTTGATTTTACACATCTAGCCCATCTTTCAGGCAATTTATGGATGCCATCCCAAAAAAACTGTTTGTCCTTTGAGTCATTTTCTAACTTCTTCGAAATTGGCGAGGTGCTGCTCTCCAAGCGCGTATGCCATTGATGCGAAAAGAAGATAGCAGACGAGGCAAGGTCTGGAGAGTACGACGGGTGAGATATTATGTCCCATCAAAGTGCTGATATTTCAATTCAGACACTGCATTAATTAATGTTTTCCGACACAACAACATTTGTGGGACGACCTTCACGAAATTCATCGTCCAAAGAACACCGTCCAAGTTTAAATTCATTACACCAACGATATACTGTAGTTTTCATTGGTGCTGCATCACCATATAAAGTATTCAGCTCGTCGATGCATTCTTGTCGAGATAATCCGCGCCGGAAGTTATGAAAAATAATTGCACGAAAATGTTCGCGAGTTAATTCCATTTTTCGCTGACATAAAATTTTCAAGTAACTGTCAACAATAGAAATAGCGATCGGATAATAAAACTATCAAGATAAATATTATAATATATTGTCAAAAATGACAAACTTCACGATGCAATCATCGGATCGGAGGCAACACTAACAGTGTTGCCAGTTCCCGAAATATAAACGGCTACCCTCGTATTTAACATTCTCATTCGCTCATACAACACACTATGGTAAGTTTCAATGGAGACCGTGGTTGATTACATTAATCAATAAAGGTGAAAATAACATCTTTCCATAATAATGTTCATATTTTGTATACGTATTTCGACAACTAAGTTGTCATTATCGGCAAATAATCACATTGTCGCACGTGAATCCACATAAGCAAGTCCGTATCAAGCAGAAGCGACACCGTGATTAATTATTTGCTGTTGCTGACAACTTAGTTGTTAAAATACATATAGAGATTACGAAAATTATTGTAGAAAGGGGTTTTATTGACCTTTAGTAATTAATCATACTATGTATATGAAAGATTCTTTTTGTTATTTTATTTATATTGAGAATTCAGTCAGTTATGCATACTTACTGTATATGTAAATGTTACATTTTATCACGTTGTCAATGTGTTTTTATGTCTAGTCTCTTTAATTATTGATATGTCCTTTTATATTATATTCAAATATTAAAAAACCACACGACATATAAACACATGTATGTCTCCTAAAAAACATTGTACCGACTACCGCACCTACTAAAAAATCAATTGACAAAATAAACGTGACATATTTTTTTTAACCTTGGCGTCTCTGAAAAAAGACGAAATGTAGAAACTCA
The DNA here is from genome assembly GCA_031893035.1 of Dermolepida albohirtum. Taxonomy (NCBI): domain Eukaryota; kingdom Metazoa; phylum Arthropoda; class Insecta; order Coleoptera; family Scarabaeidae; genus Dermolepida; species Dermolepida albohirtum. The sequence goes on from JAVIWB010002990.1 coordinate 306,999, forward strand.
CATGTTGTTCTCGGCGTAAAATGAAACCAAATTGAATGTTATTACTTATTTACAAGTCGAACAATATCAGCTGCATTTTACAAACCCGTTGAGGGTCTCGGAATTTGGTTATATAACGATATACACACTGTCGGAAATTGCTAACGAATGAAAACATTTTAAGTTATTTATCTGTTATGTATGTAAATATCGAATCAACGAAAACGATTTGTAACTAATTTATTGTCCATATTTACCTGATTGGAAATAAACTCTATAAATAGCGCATTTATACATATTGTACAACAATAAAATCGTGTAGAACTCAATGAATACACGTTAACGTACAGGTTAACAGGTAGTTATTTTGAATATTTACAAAATGTCGAGGCATAACGGTCGTTTAACGTCAAAATTCATCTCAATCGATAATAATTTAATTAATTAAGCGTTTTTTATAAAGTGAGCGCAACCTCGACGAACAGTAACCGAATAAAATAAATTATTCAGTGTTGTACGCGTTTTGTTTTCGTAAAATACACAACACACACTACCGGTTCTGACACACGTGCACAATAGAACAATTTCGACACAACAGCAACAACGGTGTTTTCTTATTTATGTGCGGTTTTCGAATGCATGCATTACCACTTAGTGTTCCATGCACAGGTATATATTTCCATGATTGTTTAACGGTTCGAAATACTACACACGCTTTATGTAATACGTTTTCGTTAATGCGGAAAGAAAACAACACATATGAAGCAGAGACATGAGTGTAGAGCTCGATCTCGCCAACTTAAATAAGAATGAATCGGTTGTTTTACCTGGTTGTGTGGATATCGCCCATAATGACGACTTAAATAACATGTAAGTAGTTCTGAATTGTCGTATTTTCAAATCAGATGAGCGCGCATGCGTGGTATTTTTTTTTTCATTTGATTTGGAATTCGTTCGATTAAAATGTTTTCATTGTATGACTGTGTCGGTTTCGATATTTTGCCGTTAGATTTACATTGGACAGACTTAGAAGAACTAAAAATAAACGCAAGTAACCCACAGTATCCGCCAAAAACTATCAAATTGTCACTGAGCGTGTAAATATTATTAGCTGCACTGCTATTGTTTATCTATCATTCTCTTCCCACGTTTGCAATTTAAAATGTAGAATCAGTGGAATTATGATACGTATTAACTCTGCATAATAAAATTAACATTCGCAAGGTGATGTAAAATAAAGGGTGTTTCAAATTGCGGTTTTTTTAAGAATATGTGGGCATTTAAAAAGTGTGATGTATGACATTCATAAAAATGGCTTCGTACACGGTACAACAACGCGTTCAAATTGTTGAAGTATTTTATGAAAATCTGCGTTCTGTGAAGAGTTTTTAGAAAATTACGTGAATTTTATGGTTTACATAATCGTCCATCTGAAAGCACTATTGGTCGAATTATTAAAAAATTTCAATAGACCGGTTCCGTGGAAGATCAAAAAAGTGAAAAATACAGTCGTAGTGGTCGTTCACAAGAAAATATTGGTTTCGTTCGTGAAAGTGTTGCTGAAGATCCTGAAATGTCCATTAGACGACGTTCACAACAACTTGGACTTAGTGGATCAACAACATGGCGTATTTTACACAAGCATACACAATTTCATCAATGAACAACCAGCTGATTTGTCTCAAAAAATAATATTTTCCGATGAGGCACATTTTGAACTTTACGGCTATGTTAATAAACAAAATTGCCGTATCTGGGGTGAGGGAAATCCACGAATTATTCATGAGAAACCTATGCATCATAAACGAGTTACTGTTTGGTGTGCTTTATGGTCAGGTGGTGTAATTGGATCTTACTTCTTTGAAAATGCTGCTGGGGAAGCTGTAACTATCAATGGTGATCGATATTGTCGGATGATAACCGAATTTTTGTGACCTTGATTAATGAATATTGATCTAGAGGATATGTGGTTTCAACAGGATGGCGCTACACCTCACTTTGCGCACGAATCAATTGATTTATTGAGAGAAAAATTTCCTGGACGTGTAATCTCAAGAAACGGTGATGTTAATTGGCCACCAAGATCATGTGATTTTACACCGTTAGACTATTTTCTTTGGGGTTATGTGAAAAGTCAGGTATATAAAAACAATCCATAATCAATTCCTGCTTTGAAAGATGAAATTATTCGTGTCATTGGTGAGATAGAGGCTCAATTATGTCAAAATGTCATTGAAAATTTTAACAAAAGAGTGGACGTCTGTGGAGCTGCAACACCTTTTATATTCAATATAAATCTGCCTGTATTCGCTCACTATATATACAGATAGCGTTCTGAACTTGAAAACTCGCCTCGGTAGCAAGAAATTTGTGTTAAATGAGGAGACAGTCGTTAAAACATACGAATATTTCGATTTTCGAGGTTATTTTTCTAAAAGAATTTCGATGGGCTAAATGTAATGGAGGAGGAGAATGCGTTGAAAAATAAAATATTATTTTGTCAAAAAGTTTGTTTCGCAATTAGATCCACACGAAGCACTTGAAAAATTACAAAAACTCCGTCATCATTAACAGATTCAGGGATACTAATGATCGATCACCAGACTTATATATTGGTACATCATAAGCCGATTTCCAACCGGAAGGAAAGACTCTAAAATCTAGAGAGATATGATATATTGGGCTATACATCTTCAAAAAGTATTCAAATATACTGGTATACTGGCCGACCCAGAACTGAGACGCCCCATCCCTAAGATCAAAAGGTTTTTTAAATAGCCGATATGGATGCATATATATTTTACGAGGATCGATCCAGAAATAAGGTTCCCATAATTTTTACAATGATACAAGATCGTTTATTCTCATCAAAATTTACATCGTTGGATAGAGGACACTTAGCTCTATTTTTCTACATAATCGCCATCTCTTTCTAAGCATTTTTGTAGACGGTGTTCCAATTTTTGTATCCCCGTGTCGTAGAACGTTGCCGCCAGCCCGTTCAGATAGCGTTTCACCTCTTCTTTGACTTCATCGTCGTTCTGGAAGCGTTGCCCACTCAAGTGTTCCTTTAACTTGGGGAACAAGTGATAATCACTAGGCGCGAGGTCCGGGCTGTAAGGTGGGTGGGGCATGACAGTCCATTCAAAGTTGGTCAAAAGTTCCTTAGTTTGACGGGAGACATGAGGGCGGGCGTTGTCGTGAAGCAGCGTTACACCTTTTGTCAGTCGTCCTCGCCGGCGGTTCTGAATAGCTCGCCTGAGTTTTCTTAGTGTTGCACAATAACTGTCTGAGTTGATTGTTGTCCCAGGTTCCATGAACTCGATCAGCAGTATCCCCTTGCGATCCCAAAAAACAGTGGCCATGACTTTGCCAGCAGAAGGACTGACCCTGAGCGACGCCATTGTTTGGACTTTTCTTTCGTTTCGGGCGTGAAATGAAACACCCACGTTTCGTCTCCCGTAACAATGGAGTCCAACAATCCTTCCCTATCTTCTTGACACTTTTGCAGAAACTGGCGAGCACAGTCAATGCGTTTCTCTTTGTGTTCGACTATCAGCATACGCGGTACCCATCGAGCACAACACTTGCGATACCCCAATTTTTCAGTCAAAGCTCTTTGAACTGTACCGTAAGAACTCCCAGGAATCCGAACAACAAGTTCACGGACGGTGATCCTCCAGTTTTCAAGCACTTTGCGTTGGACCATCTCGAACAGCGCCTCCGAAATTGAAGGTCTTCCACTCCGTTCTTCATCGTGGACTTCCTTCCGACCAGCACTAAACGCCCTGCACCACTTACGCACGTGTTGAATGGTTATACACTTGCCGCCATACACCTCTGTCAACTATCGATGAATATCCACGGGTGGTGTCTTTTTCGCGTGCAAGAACCTAATTACGGAACGAATCTCGCACACGGCGGGATCAGCAATGGGCACCTCCATCACGGACGGCTACTGAGCCAAGACTGAGCGGCGTAGCGAAGCGCGGCAGGTGGGAATCCGGAGTAGGGAAACATACCTACACAGCGGTGTTGCCGGATTTCGTCTCACACCTGCCCGTGCGGCTGGAGTTCTTTGGGAACCTTATTTCTGGATCGATCCTCGTATTTACATTGAAGTTATTTGTGAAAAGTGCAAAAACAAAGTTGAGTGTAGAATTTGTATTATTTTCATTTATGCAAATTCAAAAACAGTAGCAAATAAAGTTCCAAGAACCTCTCATATTAGTGAAAGATGAATTTTATTTGTTATTCATTAAGGAATGTCTTCTTCTTTGGCTTTTATTATGGATTCAACTCGTTTTGGCATGGAGCCAATTAAACATTCCTTTTTTTGATTTTATCATCTCGGAACCACACCTGGACGACAGTTTTAATCATCTTGCATATATACCATAACCTGAATTAAGACCTAGTCAGTGTCCAGACCATTTTAGAAGTGTCAACTTTTATTCTGAGTAAAAAACACACGTTTCTGACAGTCATTATGTGTTGCTTTCCCATTGGACTCGCAAATCCTTGTATTTTGTCAACACAGTTGCTTTTGCCTTTTAAAAACTTATAGAATTTAATTTTTTCTTGTTTGAAAAGTCTCTTTGTGGTATAGAAGTACCATTTTAGATATTTGTTGATATTGATGAAATATGTTGACATGGATTTATTAATTGCTGGTTACACTACATTATAGAAATAATACCAATATTCGTCTGGCTTCCAGAGAATTAATAAATAATACGATTTGTCCAGCGAGTCATTTCTTTAGGCTTGGGAAGTGGCAGTAATCACTGGCGACCAAAACCGGCGAAAATGGCGCAAGCGGAAACACTTCGAAGCGTGCAGCAACAATCTGAGAACTATGTATAGACCAAATGTAGAGGCTTAGCATCTGATTTATCCAATAGTGAAGTTTAATATTCTCTCCAGTGATGATCCTGCCTTGTCCCAGTAAGCTTTTAAATATTACACCTTAAGAATCAGACAACTGTAGCCATGACTTTTCCCTCAGATGGATCCGTTCTTTTCTTTAACACATCGAGTCCCACACATTGTTCGGACCGCCGCCTTGTCTCTGATGTATAAATACGGATATTATTTCTTTTAACTGACGTAACTGTAATTAATTTACATGAAATAAAGGTCGAATCAAGCCAATTCTCGGACACAATCTTTAGAAATAAAAAAATACAAAACAACTTAAATAGATGCGAATAAAATTGTTTACGTTCTTACTTATTTTTAATACTGATGTTTTGAAAATAATCTGTTCCTATATTTTAATAAATTATTAGCACATATTTAATAATGATGATTAATTTAAAAATAGCAAAAAAATAGAATGAACAAATATTAATATTTTACGACAGAAACCAAATTGTTATTCATTATTCAATATATGTACAGTATTTAACATAAAAGGTGTTTCAAGTTTGGCTGTTTTTTTAAAGAATAAACAAAACACATAATTTGCATTCACTTTCAAAAGCTTTTTATTGGTAATTAAAGTATTAGTTATGACATTTATATGCGGTAAATAATATCTGCCAAATGGCCTCCTTTTGCAGCCCCACAAACGTACACTCTTTGTTAAAATTTTCAATGACATTTTGCCATAATTGAGGCTCTATCTCACCAATGACACGAATAATTTCATCTTTCAAAGCAGGAATTGATTGTAGATTGTTTTTATAAACTTGACCTTTCACATAACCCCAAAGAAAATAGTCTAACGGTGTTAAATCACATGATCTTGGTGGCCAATTAACATCACCGTTTCTTGAGATTATACGTCCAGGAAATTTTTCTCTCGATAATTCAATTGATTCGTGTGCAAGGTTAGGTGTAGCGCCATCCTGTTGAAACCACATATCCTCTAGATCAATATTCATTAATTCAGGCCACAAAAATTCGACAATATCGATCACCATTGACAGTTACAGCTTCACCAGCAGCATTTTCAAAGTAAGGTCCGATTACATCACCTGACCATAATGCATACCAAACATTAACTCGTTTAGGATGCATAGGTTTCTCTGGATTTTCCTCACTCCAGATACGGCAATTTTGTTTATTAACATAGCCACCGAGCTCAAAATGTGCCTCATCGGAAAACATTATTTTTTGAGAAAAATCAGCTGGTTGTTAATTAATGAAATTGATAAATGAACAACGTTTTAAATGATCTAATGGCTTCACTTCCTGTGTTATTTGAACCTTATATGCCTTCAGAGCTAAATCCTTGTGTAAAATACGCCATGTTGTTAATCCACTAAGTCCAAGTTGTTGTGAACTTCGTCTAATGGACATTTCAGGATCTTCAGCAACACTTTCACGAACCAAACCAATATTTTCTTGTGAACGACCCACTACGACTGTATTTTTCACTTTTTTGATCCTCCGCGGAACCGGTCTCTTGAAATTTTTTAGTAATTCGACCAATAGTGCTTTCAGATGGACGATTATGTAGAGAATAAAATTCACGTAATTTTCTAAAAACTCTTTTCACAGAACGCTGATTTTCATAAAATAATTCAACAATTTGAACGCGTTGTTGTACCGTGTACGAAGCCATTTTTATAAATATCATACATCACACTTTTTAAATGCCCACATACCCAGAAAAATTCAGTGCCCCATCTATATTTTATTTACTCTTAAAGAAACCACGCAATTTGAAACACGCTTCAGAAGTTAACTCTAAATTGAAAAAAAACATGTTAATTTCGGAACACATCTCGGTTTAATTAAAAAAAGAGATACTTATTCCAGATGTCATAAAAAATAATTCCTGTTTCCGAATCCGGGAATCCTTGTATTGTTAGTGTTATTATCTTCAAAAAGATAAAAAGCTATAACAGGCGAATATTATGCATTTCTTTTAAATTAACGATACAATACAACGCAAAACAAACACTTAAAAAAGAAACGAATGAAAGGATAATGCACGTGTTTATACTTCGACTGTTTCAATAGCAAATATTCACGAACTACTTCCGCATCGAGTTTTATTCTCCAGTTTTACCACCCACCCCCACCTCCAAACTTTTTTCCTCTTTCTCGAACTTGAAAACTTGGATTTCAGTAGAATGAGTTGAGGCAATCACTTCATCGAAACTATTTTTAAAGCTTACTTTTCTTAAGGAATTGAAAGACTCGGTAGATTAAATATGATGAGCAAGCTTGTTATACGTCCCGGCGTGACACGATCCGCCATATGACACACGTATGTGCCCATGTGCCTACCTACATAGACAAATGGGAACCAATGAAGCGAATATTTCCGTCAATTATCGATCGTTCCAAGCAAGACGTACGCATATCATTGTGCTATTAGCTAGCACCGGTACTAGGCTTGGCGTTGTTATTTGTTTTACGTTTTATATAAATATATAATTTAAGTAAATCGAACGCGCGTTAGGGAAATAAATGGCGTGCCACCAGCGGCTCAATTTATGCTTAGGATTTACTTTTAATGATCACAACATGCGATTTACCGCTAAACCTATTGGATAAAGAACAGCTACGATTCTTCTGGCATAAATATAATTTCAACCGGAAGCTACCATTTCAGACAACGTTGCATAAGTATCTACCATTTCTACGCGAAGAAATCGAAAATAGAATCAAAGCTGTAGTAAAACACAAAGAGCTGCAGTTATGCACTGACAAGATGACTAGTCCTAAAAAAAATTCTATTGTAAATGTAATAGTAGTGTTGCTACCACAAAGAGGTTTACGATCTAAATCAGAAGGTTTGTTCTATATTTTTAGGTCGAGCCGTAACGATATCAAACTAAAAAGAGAGGTCTTGAATGTTTCGTTGAAAAAAAAAACGAACGATGGTGTGCGTAGTGTATAAAACGAGTTTATTAATATTTTCGACCTGACAACGAACAACTTCACTGCTTTGCAGATAGGTGACTAAAAACGGTGGTTGAATTAATGCATTTTCATGGACTGATAGCATCAATATACATTATTAGTTAATATTTGAAGTATTAAAAAATGCAATTTAAGTTTTGCGTAGTGGCACATAGAGAGCGCTACTAATCAATCATCTTTAGTTAACCTAAATCTAAAGTTTCAGTGCGATACGTGTAGTGTTGTAGCTACAACTAATTATCGACAAGTTAGTTGAAAAGTGGAATTAAACCTAGAACATTTTCGCGTAATGATTTTTTATAATTTTCAAAGACAATTATCTCAACAAGAATGCCTCGCTGAGTTGGTTCGTGTTTTCGGCAATGAAGCATCATATCAGTCAATAATTTCTCGTTGGTATGGAGAATTCAAACGTAGACGGATTAGTTTTAGCGACGATCCAAGAGCAGATTCACCAAAAACGGCAGTCACTCACGAAAACGTCGATGCTGTGCGCAAGACCATCAGTGAAGATGGACGTATGACAGATCGCCAAATTGAAACATTATTGGGAATTTCAAAGACCTCAATTCAAAAAAATTCACACAAAGAATTGTATGTAGAAAAATAAGTTTCCCGTTGAATACTGCATCTGTTGACCAAAGAACAGGAAGCAGCTAGGGTGAATTAGTGTCAAAAAACTCGCTTCAACACCAGAAACTGTAAAAACGTGTACAACATCGTCAGTAGTGATGAATCTTGGATTTATTCATACGAGCTAGAAAATAAACGCCAGTCGTCTGTTTGGGTGTTTCAAGGTGAAGAAAAGCCGACTAAAGTCATCCATTCTCGAAGTGTCTACAAAAAGGTGACCGCGACACTTATCCCGAAAGTAGATCATGTAGCAACAATTCCTCCACAAAATCAAAGAACTGTTACTGCCGATTAGTATACAATCATTTGTTTGCCGCAAGTCATCGCGGATCTTCGAAAAACCAACCCCGAACGACGAATATCCTCCACCAAGGCAATGCAGCTTCGTACACAGCACCCAAAACAATTGAATTTTTAACGCAACAAAACTTCGAATTGTTGGACCATCCTTCGTACAGTCCGGACCCAAAGATCTCTTTACCTTTCCGAAAATCAAGAACGTACTGCGTGGTCAAAGGTCAAAGGTTCCTGGGGTCAAGACGAGTAGTCGATGCATTCAAAAATGCAATTTTGACTATACCAACAAACGAGTGGAAGAACTGCTTCCCGAGTTGGTTCGAGCGCATCACCGTGGAGAATACTTCGAAAAACAATGAAGTCTTTAAAAGCTATCTACCGTTTTATTCCAATTTTATATGCAAAACTTAAAAAACATGCCACGTATCACATGTTAAATGCGATATGTTTAACGAAATGTTGCTCAGAATTTTTTTTCTGCGCGTAACATCTAAGATACAACCAATACGTATATAAGAAGGATGAAGAATTAAAAAATGTTCACGTCTGAAAGTAAAAATCTGGAAAAATCATTAAATTATTTAATTTGGAAAAATCTTCCAAGCACGACACATAACATCGTGCTTGGAAGATTTTTCCAAATTTCTACTTTCAGACGTGCAAAGTTTACAATTCTTCATTCTTCCGGTAAAAAAATATTTTTTGACAAAAAGTTTTTGTTTTCTTCCACTCATTAATTACAGACCGGCCCTTGTATGTAATCGAATTTCATTTAATATCGTTAAGTTCAACAGGATCTTACTATTTATATCGTCCACAATTGGAAGCTTATGCAAGCAAGTATACACATCTATTTTTATATTCATATGTAAGTGTTACGTTTTATCATGTTGTCAATGTACTTAGCAGATCCGTTTCTTGTTATCGCTCTGTAAAAATAAGCAACATGCAAGTTTACCTACCGGCAATTCTTTGTGTATGTATGTAGATACGCATCTTGTGTTGAGTATATGTGTTAGTAGAAAGGTGGTTATGTACAGTGAATTAAATTTTACATCTTATTGAACTGACAAGCAAAAAGGAAACAAAATGGCCAGTTACGAAAGGTAACAACTTATTTTTTATTTTGATAACAGAAGAAGAAATGCAAAGCATACTAAAACTACGTGTGCTTGTATATAGCCTGATTTATTTTTTATGTCCATTGATATATTATAGTTAATACTTCATTCTTAACGCTTAATAATACGCTGCAACATTCGGGAGGCAATGTAAAAACAAAAGAGCATCGTGAAACATGTTTATTTTTAAAAATATTACTACATTTCTTCAATTTTCCACACGATTGCCAAAATCTTCTTTATAAAGCCACCATATATCTTTAATTAAATAATAATAAATTTTTAATTTGTCCGACGGGGAGACCCGATAAGCTAGGTGATCTGAAATTTATAGAGCAAAAAGTTGGTGACACAGCGAACAATAAACAGATGCTAAAAAACCCACTAATGCTGTTGACTCTTTGATTCCAAGAATTTCTCCGATTTTTTGAACTACTCTATGCTAACCACTGGTCAGCATAGAGTAATTAAAAAAATTGGAGAAATTGCCGATATATTGAACTTCCCAAAGGTATGTTTTATGGTTTTTAGTATCCTTTCCGCGTTTGTCTTCTATAATATTCGACTACGTAAAAGAAGAGCCAAGAAAATCTCACCGCTTTTTAAAATGCGCATTAACACATTTAAAATACTATTCTTTCTTGCATCCGTTGTTTCATCTACCGTCAGCCACATTTTTTGATCTTTTAACTCTGCCTTTATTTGATCCATAATCGTGTTTTTCACCCGAGGAAAATTATACTGTAATTGACCTCTTGTTGGCAATCTGCATTCCGAAACGTATTTCCTCCAAAACTTTCGAAATTCTTCATTGTCTACAATATTTTATGGAATATTGCACACACTTAACACAAAAATAAAGTCATATAGAAATTTATAATATGATACATCACGTTGCGGATTTAACCGGTGTTGTTTGCTATTAACATGTCTTTTACACACAAAAATACTGTACGGTAAAATGTTGATATTGCAAACAATATATTTAATAATAGTGTCAGTGTATTCTAATGTCGAAAATCGGTTAAGAAATCTATTAACACTCGTCGAACATAACAAAGAACGCCGTCGATTCCCTATTATCAATCTAATCCGGCATTCACACACATACCATACGCGTATGAATCTCGACTTCGGGTGTATCCGACCGCTTGCGAAATATATCATCGCCGCCAATGAGTGCGCACTCGATCCTGTAAGCTTACTGACCACTTAAGTCTACTGCCTACCACCATTAATATTTCATCATCCACCAGGGCCACTTGCCTGAAATGTGCATCGCTACGATCAAAGTTATTTTCGTAAAACTTTCAGAACCACTTACAGCACATAGAATCGTCTTCTAGTAGAGTATCTGTCTTTAAGAGACTTTGGTGGTGGTTTAGTTAATTATAGGCCAGTGACCATACTATATACAGTAGGTATCACAAATAGGTCCACGATGTACACAAAAATATATTGTATTTGTCGAATTCATGTATAATAGTATGTAAACAAAGCTGGCAATCAGAGCATGTCTCATTCATAACGTGAAGTACAAAAACACAATATTTTCCAAACGATGTTGTTAATATTTGTTTTCGATTAGAGATAGCAAGGCTCGTAATATACGAAGAATTGTTTTCTTTTTTCTTATTTGTTCCTTCTGTATATATTGTTATGATTTACTTTTTGATACGCGAGAAGTATTTAATAAAGCCCTAAAAATTATCATATTTTAAAAGGAGCTGAATGTCATATAAAGAATTAATGTTAATGTTTGCAATTTAAATATATTTATAAGGGAAATATAACTTTTACATTCTGAAAGAATATCTTAATTTAAAATTTCGATTCATTAAAATTATTTGATTGAATATAATAATACTTACAGATTGTTGTCAACATACAGGGTGTTTGAAAAAGAATATACGTATTTCGAATGCATATATTTATTAAACTTTAAGACATACGACTATGAAACTTTACACACATATTTACAAATCTCTCAAGTTCAGATTACAGATGTTCAGTATGTCCTCCATCAGCGACACGAACAATATTACATTGATACTCAAATTCCTCCCATACTCGGGCAAGCATGTCCTTCGTCACTAATGTTATGGCAGTACGGATCCGGTTCTTCAACTCTTCCAGGTTCTGTGGGAGTGGTGGTACATAAACGTTGTCTTTAACGAAACCCCACAGGAAGAAGTCACGGGGTGTCAAATCCGGTGACCGTGGAGCCCAGATGAGACATGCTAAGTCACCAACTCCTTGACGACCAATCCAACGGTAGAGTTTCATTCAGATATTCACGCACTTGGCGACTCCAGTGAGGGCGTGCCCCGTCTTGTTAAAAAATGAAGTTTTCTTCGTGCAGCCTCGGAAACAACCAGTTTTGTAACATAGCGAGATACTGCTGACCGTTAACTGTGTTTCCATCAAAGAACAATTGGCCGTAAACAGATGATCGGGATATCGCACAAAACACATTGATTTTAGATGAATCTCGTACATGTTCAATGGCTGCATGTGGGTTCTGTAGACCCCAAATTCGAACATTGTGTTTCTTTACCAGACTACTAACATGGAAAGTCGCTTCATCACTGAACACGATGCGTTGTGCGAAAGTGTTATCATTGTCAATAGCATCATGAATCTCGTTACAAAATGCCACACGTTTCCGTTTGTCATCAGGACGCAGAGCTTGTAACAACTGTAACTTGTACGGCTTCATAATCAGCCGACGTCTCAAAACACGCCAAGTTGTTTTTGTAGGCAGTTGTAACTCCCGACTGGCACGACGAGTTGATTTTGAAGGATTACGTTGGAAAGCAGTTTAAATTCGTGCAACATTTTCTTCAGAGACACGAGGGCGGCCAGGACTCTTTCTTTTACATACACATCATGTATCTACAAACTGTCGATACCATCTGCGAATGTTCCACCCATTCGGAGGATCAATTTGGTAGCTCAACCTGAAACGTCTTTGCACTGTAATCACGGAATTGCACTTGGCAAACTCTAGAACACAAATGATTTCTAGCGGCTATTAAATAAACTAGACTATGTATTCGTTTCTCCAATAGCCGAGCCGAGGCGCAGCGATCGATAGTTTGGACAAAATAATACTTTGTAATACACATATTCTTTTTGAAACACGCTGTATATGTACAACGTTCGCAAAAAATGAGCACCATCATTTATTAATACAGAAGAAATAGAATTGTATTAAGCTTACTGAAACAGATATAAAGCAAAGAAGACGATCAAAAGGAAAGAAGCCGAATATATACAGACATGAACGATATTTAAATTTAAATTTTTTAAATAATAAGGTATTTGTAGTTATAAATTACGTTTTTGAAAATTAAAAAAAAATTGATTAATGTAACTTTGAAGAGATAAAGCTAAGTTATATAGATCAAAATAATTGTCTAATTAAAATATTTATTTTTAATGACGTTTATTTTTTTAGTTCATTTATGTTAATTCAAAAAATTTGTTTATGTTCAAATGAAAGTTTTTGATTTTTATTTATTTATTTTTCTTATTTCGGTGTTGTACACTCTTTATATGTTTTTTACAATCACGCTTGTTCCAGCACACCAACGCTTTATCGCAAACTTTACAGTATATCGTAGCACTATTATAATATAAATCGGAAAATTCATCAATAAACTTTCGCACTGCGTCAACCAATTGTCTCATATTTTTCCTTCACACACGTCCCTCATACTTAATAATTATACGTTCGCCCTATATAAATATCCGCTCGGTACTAACTTATAATTCTACATTTCTTCTCTTTTATTACATTACACTGGTGGGGGCGCCGCGTACTCAGTACGAACCTGGCCCGCGGGAAGACGTCCCAACTCTGATTATTATAAAGAATGTTTACATATCTTTTAATTGGGACATATCGACTAGATTTGTCCTACTAAAAAATAATGACGCATCGGCAAAGGGAAGGAAAAAGCCTATCAACTGTACATTTATGTAAAATAATTTCGTCACTGACTAAAATAAAAATTTACAATTCGAATATTGATTTTTTTTGAGCAACCACAACATACGATACGTACAAAACTGACTTTAGTTATTATTTAAATGTATTAACATTCTTTTCTATCTATTCAGCACTAGATAAACATGTTTCTTAACCGTACCCCCTATCGGTATTATCTCTTGAACTCATTTTCAATAGGCTCCACGAACCCTGCCCTCTTCTACGTGACTCATAAGAAGTGTCTGTAATCCATACAGCTGGGCACGTCTGAATAACACCAGTACAACTAACATGACGGAATTCCGAATAGTAACATTACTCGTAATCCCGCGAGCTTATCAGTTGCAAGCTGCCACTTGTTACGTGTAAGACACGGAGAGTACTACGCAGATTTTTTCTTTTTTTTTTTAATGTAAAGCATCAGTAATAAAGTATCTATGTACAATAATAATGTGTTCGTGAGACTGTGTGGCTTTAATATCGGTGCGTGTTTGGAAATAAAACGTATTGCTTGCCAAACGATGAGTGCAAACCAACCGAATGAAATGACTACTTACAAGGTGGAGGCGGAGGTATCGCGCCAAAGGTAAAATTTAATTTCGAATTTAGAAATCGAAGCGTTCACGCGGATTCCTTACTTTTCCTCGATACAATTTGTTTTCGTTGCAAATATTAATTTAAAATAAGGTAAATTTTAATTGAGACTGTGTATGGGTGAACTAATCAAAAAAAGGTAAATAAAACCCCTCTTCACAATAATGTTCGTATTCTGTATACGCATTTCGACAACTAAGTTGTCATCATCACCAGATATTTGATCACAGTGCCGTACCTGGATTCGTGATACAGCCCGCACAGAAACAAGTCCGTATCTGGTTTTAACCGTCAAAGCCAAACACACTGGAGATTGTTTCGCGTAGTTTAAAATGTGCTGTTTGTTACGGACTTGTTTCTTTGTGAGTTTTACCGCGATTCCATTTTATTTCCCTTTTCTGATTAATGTAAAATAGAAGTTATTCAAAAAAGGTAAATAAATCCTGTACCATATTAATGTTTGTATTCTGTCTAGGTATTTCGACAATTAAGTTGTCATCATAAGCAGATAATTAATTATATTGTCGCACCTAGATCCACGGCAAAACCCTCACAGAAACAAGTCCGTATCGGGTTTTAATCGTCAAAGCCAAACACACACTGGAGGTTCATTTCGCGTAATTTAAATTGTGCTGTCTGGTACGGACTTATTTCTTTGCGAGTTTTACCGCGGTTCTATTAATATAAAATAATAGTTAATCAAAAAACGTAAATAAATCCTGTATCACATTAATGTTTGTATTCTGTATACGTATTTCGACAACTAAGTTGTCATCATCCGCAAACTCGTACAGAATAATTTGGCATAACTATCCCCGCTAGCCACAAATACGCACTGATATATTTCACACAATTTATTGCTTTCTAGTCTTATACTAAATAACACCCCCGCTTCCACTTATGAACTTTTCTTAACGGTTGTAACATCCAAAAACTCTTAGAGACAAAAATGTTATCAGACCTTTATCTATGCTTAACACATGGTTTTAATTTTTTACAATAAATATGTTCTCGTAACTGTGCAATTCACGGTAATTATTATTATTTATATTTTAGATTAAAACTGGATTTCTCAGACCGATTAAACGCGATATGTTCTTTATACCGGGTTCGTATCGAGGGTTTAGTTTGACCGATGTATTGCCTATTGTAATCTCAGCATATTATTTCATAAATCCCCGATTTCTCATTTAACTTGAGTGAAACGGTAAGAATATAAATTGTTCGTCTCAAAGAAGTGGTGCCCCGGATTGTCTTTTATCAGTTAGCATTCCTAGTTAAACTACTGCTTAATTCTGAATCAACACTTTTATTAATGGAAAACTAAGCAAACGATTGATAAGAAAATTGAAAAAGGATATCTTTTATTGATAACCTATTAACAAGAGCTTCTTTTTGTAAAATATCAATTTCTATTTTATGATTATTTCTAAGAAAGGTAAGGTGTCACTGTTTTCAGTTTCTACCGTGAATTTAATCGTCGAAAATTTTGATTTAATCACTTAACGAAAGTGTAACAACATAAGTGTAACATAAGTTACACTTATGAGTGTCGGAAATCTTTAAAACATCATCTCCATGCCTAAACCATACTCTTGAAAAATATTCGACTTTACATTTAGATTAAATTTCAAAATGACTTATGGATAAAACAGCTATAAATGGAGAAGGACAATTATCCATTCCTGTTTCTTGCTTCTATTCAATTCAAATTCATAGAATTAACCTTCGAATTAGAAACAATGTTGAGACATAGATAAGGTTGTCAATCGTATATGTTTACTTTCTTCGGTTCAATTTTATTTTTATAAAGAAAATCTTCTGAACATTTTAAAGTTTTTTAAATAAGTGCCGATGGAAACAATAACGTGTTTTTCCCCTGTCTTCTAATTTATAATTTTTGATTATTTGAATAAAATCTATTGAATTGGCATCGGAAAAACTTTCAAGTTGTTCGGGCAAATTTTTGTATTCACTCACTAACCATTTTGAAATCAAATAAGTGGAGGTAGTTAATCTCTGAAATAATTGGTCTCGTCGAGTTACTTTGTGTGTGTATTTTTGATTAATAATAAATACATTCTGGAATTATAGGATTACCCACACTTAATTTGTAATTGCTAGAAGTTATTGACATTCAAATTTTTTTTATCGCGTCCTTAGTGGCCTCATCATTTTATGTAAAGAACTTTTCTTAGATTCAACATGTGCACCTTCTGAAATTAAGTTTTTCACTCTTTGAAAGTAATAAATTTTACCAAAATTACTTATACCCATTGCCTGCTTTGAAGAAAAGCAATTCGTTTGGATTTTACAATTCTCTCTAATGAAAGTTTTTGAACCTGGTTCTAAATTCTTAAATGATGTTTCAATACTTGCAATTGTCTTCTCTGTAGGAGTATTCACGGTTAAGTAAACAATATTTTAAATCTTTAAACCCACTTTATGAAGGTCCACCTAAAATTTTACGTTGAATCCAAAATTGCAAACAAACTTCCGAGTTTTTCGGGTAAATTTTTGTATTCATACATTAACTATTTCGAAATTAAATAAGTCGGTGACTTCATCTATGAAACAATTGGTCTCATCGAATTACCTACCTTGTATATCTTAGGTAAAAAATTCATTCTCGGGGTCATCGGATTACTCACACTTAATTTATAGTTCTGGTTACAAATTATTAACCTTGAACATTTTTTTAGCGCATCTTTAGTATAAATAAGGGGTTTTATTAACCTTTTTTTCATTAATTCAATTAACCAGTCTCCATTAAAATTTACCATAAAACAAGAGGTCGATATGCGATGTACTTGGAGGGATTTTAGTGTTTTTAAATAAACTATCGAATTAAAAGTGTTCTTTTCAAGAAAATCCTTCGAATTACACCCTGAGATTAATTACTTGAGAAAGTTTGATGAAAGATAAAGTAACGTTAAATATTTACAATAGCCTTAATTAAAGCTCAGGAAATGTAGGTCGGGAAGTAAATTATTACCACATGTGCATGCCTAATTACATTTTATTGTTTACAAATACAAAGAATGCCTTGAATTCAATTACAAATTTTCGTTTGTCCGGTGGATATAGATTAGCGTATTAGATAAGTAACATTTGATGCTATTATACAAGATGGTTGATTGCAATCGTTTATTATTCGTACTAGGAGTACTGCCTTATATTTTTTTTTCTGAGAATTGTAGGATAAGCATGAAGATTTATGTTTTATTCAAAGAAAATGTTTTCGTGATGGCTACACTTCCAGTTAAACCGGAAGTCGCTCCACGAACTCGTTCGTTTTAAATAGAAGTACTACCTCCTATCTTTAACCCTTTGCACTCCAGCCTAGTAACTCATGGAGGATACTAATAACTCCAGCACTACAGGTTGGTAGAAAAGTTTTGAAAGCAAAAATGAAACAATATTAATTTTTAAATGATATTAATTTTTTTATTCAATGTAATCTCCCTCAACTTCAATATAATATGATCCTCCAATAATTTTATACCATCTCTGTAATGATTTTCTGGAAACTCTGCAAAATACTGTTCCACGGCTGAAATAGCTTCTTCATTCGATGAAAAATGCTTTCCATGAACGAATTGTTTCAAGTTTCTGAAGAGGTAGTAATCACTCGGAGCCAAATCGGGTGAATACGGTTGTTGTTCAAGCTATTCGTACTTTAATTGATTCAATTTAGCCATCGTCAAAACACTTTTGTGTGAAGGCGCATCGTCTTGATGAAAAATTATTTTTTTTTCGCTAAACCAGGACTTTTTTCACGAATTTTCGCATCCAGTTGATCTAAAAGGTTACAATAATACTCTGAGTTAATTGTTTTACCTTTTTCTAGATAATCAATAAAATTCCTTTTGCATCCCAAAACACTGATACCATAACCTTTTTTGCCGATCGTCCTGACTTTACCTCTTTTGGAGTTGAACAACCAAGCATAGTCCACTGTAATCGTTCTTGTTTCAATTTAGGATCATGGTGGTAGATCCAAGTCTCATCCATAGTTATAAAACGACGCAAAAAATCGGTTTTATCCCGTTTGAAACGCACCAAGTTACCCTGAGAAATTTGTTTTAGATCCAGTTTTTGTTGAATTGTTAATGAATGCGGCACTAACTTTCCAAATAGCTTTTTCATATGTAATTCTTCATGTAAAATATGGAGTACTCGTTCGTCTGAGATGCCTATGGTATTAGCAATTTCACGCTTAGTCAAATTCGGATCTTCACTAACCATATTATGTACTTGCTCAATGATTTCTGCTGTTGTTGCAGTTTTTGGTCGTCCATTACGTGATTCATCTTCAACGCTTGTACGACCACGTTTAAACTCTAAAACCCATCGACGTACTGTTGAAAATGAAGGAGCACATTCCTTTAACACGTTCCCCATTTTTGTATGAATCTCTGTTGCTGATAAACCTTCCAAAACAAAGAATTTTATCACAGCGCGATATTCAGTTTTTTTCCATTGTTTAAAAAATACACCGACACATCTAATTCAAATGAATTGCTAACAATGAATGAATTGACAGACCGAGATAAAATTTTGAGTGTGTTCATATGACACATGAAATATTAAAATGACGTATGAATTTTGATTCCTCTACCGCTTAATAGGTGTCGCTTTCAAAACTTTTCTACCAACCTGTATATTAGTTACAAGTACATGCCTGCGATGTAAAGAAAAATGGAGTAATAGAACAAAACATTTATTTCTTAGCTATTTTATTAAGAAACATATTCTAATAAATATTATAAAAGAAAAACAAATTTTAGGTCGTCCAATCACTGAAAAATCTGATGAAATTCTTGAAAAAGTCCAACAAGATAAGCATATCAGCAGTGTCGATATTGGCAAGCTAGGCATTGACCACTTAACCATTTACACAAAGCTGGTTACAAAAAAAAAGCTTGACGTATGGGTTCCTCATGAGTTGAGCGTGAAAAACATGATTGGCCGAATTAACATCTGCGATATGAAATCGAGCCGTTTCTGAAACGTTTAATAACCGGAGATGAAAAATGGATTACGTACGATAATCGGAAGCGTAAAAGATCGTGGATAGAGGATGGTGAGCCGTCATAAGCGTTCGCTAAGCCAACATTGACGCCAAAAAAGGTGATGCTGTGTGTATGGTGGGACTGGAGGGGAATCGTCCACTACGAGCTACTTCCAACTGGTCAGACGATTGATTCTCAACTCTACTGTGCACAACTAGAGAGATTACGCCAGGCGATTGAAAGAAAACGGCCCGAATTGATTAATAGGAAAGGTGTTGTCTTCCATCATGACAACGCACACAGTCCGGATATAGCACCCTCTGACTATCATCTGTTTCGATCTCTGCAGAACTCTCTCAATGGAATTAAGTTGGTTTCAGAAGAAGCCTGTGAAAACTACTTGATTCAGTTTTTCGACCAGAAACCACAGAAGTTTTTCACCGATGGGATCATGGATCTACCAAAAAAATGGCGAAACATTGTCGATAATAATGGAGCATATTCGGTTTAAATGAATTCGTCCACGCGCCATGCGGGGACCAGTTGAATTTTGCTGAAAAAACGCCACGAACTTTTTCCCAGACCCAATATTATAAAAGAAAAACTAATTTTGTAAAGTGTGATATCTCTGGAAACAATCACCCATATGCATTCGCGGTTTACCGGGGCAAGTATCACAATATTCCGAAGTTTCGCGTCTTTTTCCTTTTTCCTAGTCTATTAGAACACACAATACAATCTCTTTTCTTGCCTTTTCGCATTATGTGCAGTCTTTTGTCCAGTCTTGTTTCATGTGTTGAAGTGGAAGGTTTTGATCTATCTTCGTAGAGCTCACCTACGAGTTGATCGACTAATCTCTTGACGATCTGCAAATGAGACAGTGATTTTTCGATCTTGCTTTTTTTTACACACTTATATAAAATGTATGCATTTATAGCAGACATCTCCATTCCCCCAAAAGAACATTTTCCTCCACCACTTAAGAGATTTTCTTAGGAAACAGTATGATGATGCGTATTGATCCGCGCGATCAACACCACCCATTGAAGCCGTGTAGTTAACAACAATTTTTGGCTTTTCCACATTTTGTTGTTCAGCTCCTCTTACAAATCTTGTTTTTGTAATGAATCCAGCGCTATCACTGGTGCTTAACAGCGTAACTACCCTTTTATCTTTCCAGGACAATATCATCGTTCTTCCCTTTTTGTAAACAATTGATTTATTTTCACCTAAATAAAGCACTTATTATAATGTAAACATAATAAATATATCATAAACATTATAAGATAAACACAGACGATTTTGCTTACCTAAGTGTTAAGGGCGCTGAGTCAGTAAAGCAACCGTGTCGCTGTAACCGCGACAGTGGATTTATTGTTAGCATTTTAATGTCGCAAATACGGCGACAACGGAGTGCAAAGGGTTAATTTAAGTTCTAAAGGGTTTGGTAAATTTTAATGGAGGTCGTGGGTGTTCAAGTTAATCAATTAATGTTAATATAACCCTTTGCCACAATAATTTTCATATTTCGACAACTAAGTTGTCATCATCAGCATGTATTTAATCGCAATGTCGCAACTGAAGCCACGGTAAAATTAACACAGAAACGAAGTGGGTACCATACTTACACAGTGGAACGCCAAACACACATTGTAGGTTCGTTTCACGTAGTTTAAATTGTATTTTAGTCTTAAAAACTAACCACTTAACTTAAGGCACCTGCTTGCATATACGAAACCTTTTCGTCGGTCGTAGATTACTTTTCTATGAAGTGGAACAGACATGAGTTGGAGATTGGACCTCCATCGGCGCTTAACACATGGTTTCTATTTTTTGAAATATATATGCTTTCATAGATATCTTATTTTCGGTAATTATATCCATTTTTAATCAAATGCAAACAATCCACGGTTATGTTATGATTATTCCCCAGCTCATGCTTTCCTAAACTAGATTTCTCAGGTCGATTAAACTTGATGTGCGCCATATATTCTTTATACCGAATTTCTATTGATCGATTTTATCAGACTTATGTATTGTTTATTGCAATCTAGACATTAAACTTCGTAAATCTCTTATTGACCTCGACTTTGTTTTTCGCGTTTCCTAAGAGGGATTTAATGGAGTTAGTGAACAAATTTGAAAGCCGTCCTCTTTAAAAATGCTTTAATTTTTCGTCAAAGGGTGAAACGGTAAACACTTAAATTGTTTCTCTCGATTGCTTTGAGGTGACAGACATATAGTATTCCAGATTGTTTTTCTTATGTTAGCCTTCCTAAATAATCCATTGATTATTAACGAATCAAATCCATTGTATCTCGCAATGGATGGTAATTTTAATAGGGTTACACTGTACCTTGGATTCAGTTTCACGGACGGACAAAATAGGTTAAACTAATTTTGCGGAGTTGAGTTTTATTTTATTTTACAACTAGCTGTACCCTGCGCGCGTTGCTACGTCACCAACTAAAATAAATTTGAAGGAAAGACATTACACAAATATTCTATTCATTTTGAGTCATTTTATTGATTTTGTTCATTTTGAAAAAATTGTGACATTGCAGCGTCTCGTTTCAATTCGATATTTATTGAAGTGTTGTGGTATACACAAAATTTCTTATTTTTCCATCTGATGCGTAAACGAATAAATCAGAAGGTATTCCGACGCGTGAGCAGGCCACATAGAACTGCCCATGTGAGACGCATGGATTCTCCAAATTTAATCCACACACTTGCAACGATTGTCCTTGTGCTTTGTTGATAGTCATTGCGAAAGCGAGCCGTACCGGGAACTGCAAATGTTTGAATTCGAATGGCATATCTGTCGGGATCATTGGGATACGTGGCAACAGTACGTCTTCACCTTTGAATTTTCCAGTCAAAATTGTTGCCTCGATAACATTGTTCATCATTTTCTTGGCTGAGAGTCTAGTTTCGTTGCAAAGTCGTGGTGGATTTATGTTTCGAAGAAGAATGATGGGTACGCCGATTTTCAATGTAAGAACGTGCGATGGCATGCCTGGCAAATCAAACGAATTCAAGAATTCAGTTGGATAGTTAACAACTTGTCTTGATTCACCACAGTATCGATGGACTTATATGTTGTTTGTTTCGCCGGGTATTCCATTCTGAATGGAGAAGTTGATGGTAATGACATCGATGTTTTTTGCCGCTAATATAGCACGCGTACTGAGCCACTGATGACTTTTGTAGTTCTGTGCAATGTTTAGGAAAACTTTTTGCACCAATTCATCTATGCTTTCTGTGATCTTACAAAAGTTTGCTGGCAAGGTGATACATTGCGTATATTCATCAATTTGCATTCGCCCATTTTCAATATCCATTAATTGTTTTGCAAATTTCCAATTGGAATGGCAATGGCGCCATCTGTCGAAAATTGGTTGTACCAACTTAGAAACCTTCGTGGGCTCATGCACAACAACCTCGCTAAAGATCATCACATGATCAAATACATAGTTTACGATT
This sequence comes from Dermolepida albohirtum, assembly GCA_031893035.1. Classification (NCBI taxonomy): domain Eukaryota; kingdom Metazoa; phylum Arthropoda; class Insecta; order Coleoptera; family Scarabaeidae; genus Dermolepida; species Dermolepida albohirtum. The sequence continues at coordinate 329,999 of JAVIWB010002990.1, forward strand.
CTATAAAGGACATACAGACAAACATTCATTTTTATGTATACAGATGTATTTTAAAATTAAAATTGAGAGTTATTTATACAATTATTTTGAATCAGCCAGTGTATGACTCCTTTTAGTTTCACCTTCCTGAGGAAGGTGCAAAGGTTTTGGCAGCGAAATATAGAGTATTAAAAACTAAAATTGTTTGAGTCTTTATTCGACAGACCGATACACCTGATAAAAGTTGCGTTTAAGATATTAAGAGTACGGTCGATTATACAGTCCTTACAAATATATATATATATATATATATATATATATATATATATATATATAAACATTTAATCAATACAACTGAATAATTGAATAAATAAAACATTAGACATTTTCGAACTGTTGTTGATTAAATATTGATTTGGTTATTATCGAAAACTTTTCAAGTATCTAATGTATTTGTAGATGAAAGTGAAGTTAGTAAAACAGTTACAAACACAACTTTTAGGAGCGCCCCTTTCGGCTTTTAATTACACTTTGTCGCAAAAAACAAAAGGGATAATGAAAGTGGTCCGCTGGAATTAAAACATGAAATGTAAAAGACCTCTGCATAGAAAATAACAGAGAACATTGAGACAACTTCAAAATTAAAATCTGTCATTTAATTTTTTACGTCGTTCAGCACTTGTAGACTACCTTTAATTTATTAAAAACCATTTTACATAATAACTAGGACGGATAAAATCGATATCTTTGATATTTCGGTGTTTGTCTTTGATGGCCTTGAGTCTATTGTTCTAAGAAAATTGCTGCTTCAGTCATATTTTAAAGTCGATAAAGAATTTAAGCGGTTCATTTAAAATTAAAATTCTTAAATGCGGAACATTCTTTTAAGAAAGCCAAGGGTGTATTCTGCAAGTTGTAAAAATTAAGGTAATGCAGGAAAAACAACACTGTAAAATTGGTCGTACCAACTTAGAAACCTTTGTGGGCTCATGCACAACAACCTCGCTAAAGATCATCACATGATCAAATACATAGTTTACGATTCTATAAAGGACATACAAACATTCATTTTTATGTATACAGATGTATTTTAAAATTAAAATTGAGAGTTATTTATACAATTATTTTGAATCAGCCAGTGTATGACTCCTTTTAGTTTCACCCTTTCTTTAGTCTTTATTCAATAGACCGATACACCTGATAATAGTTGCGTTTAAGATATTAAGAGTACGGTCGATTATACAGTCCTTACAAATATATATATATATATATATATATATGTAAACATAAGCCAAGGGTGTATTCTGCAAGTTGTAAAAATTAAGGTAATGCAGGAAAAACAACACTGTAAACAAACCATTTTTGCAAAGTCCATGCGTTTGTCAAGTTATAAATCCTCAGAAAGCAAAAGATTTATTTATCTTTGTAGTAATAAGAAAAATTGTTTTTCTATACGAGGGTAGCCTTTTATATTTCGGGAACTAGCAACACTGTTAGTATTGCCTCCGATCTGGTCGCTATTTCTATTGTTGACAGTAACTTGAAAATTTTGTCAGCAAAGAAATGGAATTAACTCGCGAACATTTTCGTGCAATTATTTTTCATAACTTTCAGCGTAGATTATCTCAACAAGAACGCATCGACCAGCTGAATTCTTTACATGGTGATGAAGCACCATCGAAAACTACAGTAAATCGTTGGTATAGTGAATTCAAATGGCGTTCTTTAAGCGATGAATTTCGTAAAGGTCGTCCCACAAATGTTGTTGCGTCGGAAAACATTAATGCAGTGTCTGAATTGATAATGCAAGACCGTCATATGACATACCGTGAGATCAAGGCATCTCTAGATATTAGTTACACCAGCGTGCATAAGATCCTGCATGAATATTTGGCCGTTAAGAATCTATGTTCACGTTGGGTACCACATAATTTGACAACCGCTCAAAATAGGACTCACGTCGATTGGTGCCAAGGAATGCATAAAAAATACAATGGCGGTGCTTCAAAGAACATTTATAAAGTCGTTATAGGTGATGAATCTTGAATCTATACGTATAAGCCCGATAGATATATATAGCCAAAACCAACAAAAGTTGTTCGCGCTCGAAGCACATCAAAACAAATGGTTGCCTGCTTTCTTGGAAAAACCGGTCACGTTGCGACCATGCCTTTAGAGAATTGTAGAACGGCCAATTCCGAATGATACACAACTATTTATTTTGCCAAAAGTTTTCGAAGAAATAAGGAAAACAAACCAAAAACGACAGATCATTCTCCACCATGACAATGCGAGCTCTCAGGTCGGTTCAAACAATTGAATATTTGACCGAGCAAAACATTGAATTGGTGATCCATCCACCGTACAGCCCTGATGTAGCATCTTGTGATTTCTTTTTGTTCCCACACGTGAAGAATAAACTTCGTGGTCAACGGTTTTCTATGCCGGAAGAGGCAGTTGTGGCATTCAAAACTCATATTTTGGAGATGCCGCCTTCTCTGTGGCAGCAATGATTTTCGGATTGGTTTAAACGAATGCAAAAGTGCATTGATTTTCAAGGAGAATATTTTGAAAAGCAATGAAACTATTTTCGATAATAAAAAAATTTGCTAATCCCGAAATATAAACGGCTACGCTCGTATAAGATGAACGCCTTCTCTGTGGCAGCAATGATTTTCGGATTGGTTTAAACGAATGCAAAAGTGCATTGATTTTCAAGGAGAATATTTTGAAAAGCAATGAAACTATTTTCGATAATAAAAGAATTTGCTAATCCCGAAATATAAACGGCTACGCTCGTACAAGATGATCGATAATATAAACTGTATTCTGGAGCTTCTGAGACACATTATTTCATTTCTAAAATTAACAGCAATCCAATTCGATACGAATTAGTAAAAATCCAAAGCCGATTCCAAAGCGTTTATTTTTTGTTTCTTCCTTTTAAAAACTATTTAAAAATAGCCCATTTTATAAATACAATCACATGTTTTTCTCAAATAACTATTTTCGATGGACGTCCTCCTAGAATGATCTTAAATGATTCAAAGAAGTTCCGCGTAGCAGAATGAGTAAATATCTACATCAGCAGCAGACGTTCGTTCTCTGTACATGTGATTTATGTCCGATTTGAATGTTTTGGATTTAATTTGGACGTCACACTTTCGCGGGCCAATAAACAAGTGAATTATATGCGTACCAAAGTTGCAATTCAAACATCGAAAATGTTTTCCATGACATCGATACACTCGTCGATCCGTACGTTAATTTTCTGACGTTTGCGACGTATACTAGAGAAATATATTTCGATTCTAATCATCGTTTGAGACAGCGTTCTTATCAGCTTACGTGTACACTATGACTAAACAGCTAAGATTCATTTCATTTCATGTAAGGATATATTAGAAAACTTGAATCATCATGTTTGAATGCAGTTAAGTTCAAAAGAATTCAATGACGGAATATCTTCTTCATTCTCTTATTTATCTTCTTGCATTTGTTTTTAATGGTTTCCCTGGTACTTCAAATGCAGCACTAATTAAATGTAAAGAATGTACGAAAGTTAATAAAAGCATAACGCCGAGTTTAGGTCAAATTTAATAATCGCCCCTCTTCTACTGAATATTAAAGAGATAAATTTATTTTTGAGGATTTTATTTATTTCGTTTGAAAGAATGCGCGCTCGTTAAAATAAAATTATAATCTTGCAGTTCTGTTTCTTTGTTGAAATAATACAAAACGCACGCTCTTTGAGTCGTAGTCTGAATAAAAAAAGCAATAAAACCGTTGAAAATGTGGTTCTCATTTAATATTTGTTTACCTACAGCGAGGACCATGAACATGGACTGATGCAAATATTTCATATATTAACAGGAATAAACTTTTAATACTTACTTTAGTAATATACGCAGATGTCTTTGAAAAATGTGGCATTCGCAAGTGATTAAAAATCTTAGTAATTTATATTTGAAACTCGATACGGTTTCGTACTAAATAATATTTTATCTATCTATATAAAAATGAATGTTTGTCTGTATGTCCTTTATAGAATCGTAAACTATGCACTTGATCATGTGATGATCTCTAGCAAAGTTGTTGTGCATGAGCCCACGAAGGTTTCTAAGTTGGTACGACCAATTTTCGATAGATGGCGCTACAGCCATTCCAATGAATTTCAATTTATGTAAATTGTGAAGTTCATGTGCGACTCAGATTGAACAGACAATATTGTGCGTATTTTTATATTTGGGAGCGTTTTTCGAATAGTTTTGTGCATTTCATTGTGAGTTAAATTAATTTTATTAATTAATTAAAAGGTGAAGACGTACTGTTACCACGTATCCCAATGATCCCGACAGATATGCCATTCGAATTCAAACGTTTGCAGTTCCCGGTACGACTCGCTTTTGCGATGACTATCAACAAAGCGCGAGGACAATCGTGGAAAGTGTGTGGATTAAATTTGGAGAATCCATGCTTCTTACATTAATTCCATTTCTTTGCTGACAAAATTTTCAAGTTACTGTTAACAATAGAAATAGCGACCGGATAATAAAACTGTCATTGCCAAAAAAAAAAAAAAACTTCACGATGTAATCACCAGATCGGAGGCAATACTAACAGTGTTGCTAGTTCCTGAAATACAATATAAAAGGCTACCCTCGTATAGAAAAACAATTTTTCTTATTACTACAAAGGTAAATAAATCTTTTGCTTTCTGAGGATTTATAACTTGACAAACGCATGGACTTTGCAAAAATGGTTTGTTTTTCCTGCATTACCTTAATTTTTACAACTTGCAGAATACACCATTGGCTTATGTTTACATATATATATATATATATATATATATATATATATATATATACATATAGCGAGGTTGTTGTGCATGAGCCCACAAAGGTTTCTAAGTTGGTACGACCAATTTTCTACAGATGGCGCCACTGCCATTCCAATTGGAAATTTTGCAAAACAATTAATGGATATTGGAAATGGGCGAATACAAATTGATAAATCTACGCAATGTATCACCTTGCCAGCAAAGTTTCGTAAGATCACAGAAAGCATAGACGAATTGGTGCAAAAAGTTTTCCCAAACATTGCACAGAACTACAAAACTCATCAGTGGCTCAGTACGCGTGCTATATTAGGGGCCAAAAACATCGATGTCAATACCATCAACTTCACCATTCAGAATGGAATACCCGGCGAAACGACAACATATAAGTCCATCGATACTGTGGTGAATCAAGACGAAGTTGTCAACTATCCAACTGAATTCTTGAATTCGCTTGATTTGTCAGGCATGCCACCGCACGTTCTTACATTGAAAATTGGCGTACCCATCATTCTTCTTTGAAAAATAAATCCACCACGACTTTGCAACGGAACCTGACTGGAAAATTCAAAGGTGAAGACGTACTGTTGCCACGTATCCCAATGATCCCGACAGATATGCCATTCGAATTCAAACGTTTGCAGTTCCCGGTACGACTCGCTTTCGCAATGACTATCAACAAAGCACAAGGGCAATCGTTGCAAGTGTGTGGATTAAATTTGGGGAATGCATGCTTCTCACATGGGCAGCTCTATGTGGCCTGTTCACGCGTCGGAAAACCTTCTGATTTATTCATTTACGCACCAGATGGAAAAACAAGAAATATCGTGTATCCCACAGCACTTCAATAAATATCGAATTGAAACGAAACACTGCAATGTCACAATTTTTTCAAAATGAACAAAATCAATAAAATGACTCAAAATGAATTGAATATTTGTGTAATGTCTTTCTTTCAAATTTATTTTAGTTGGTGACGTAGCAACGCGCGCAGGGTACAGCTAGTATTAACATAACTAGTAATATTATAATCTTTACTCTCTTTTATTATGAGTTTCAGCCGTTGCAATACTAAAACATTTAATTTATATTAACAACGTTTCGGATGGGGGAAACCCCCTTTTTTAAATCATTTATTTTCTTCAGCATGCAATTACCTTTTTCAGTTATATCTATATAGAGTTGGGATATTTTTCACGCGGGTCAGGATCGTAACAAGGCGAGTGTGAACAAACGGGCGACTTTGCGATGCGTGCGTGATTTATATTACGGCTCACGGAAGTATGGACAGCAACTACATCAAGCAACAACAAGAAAAAAAATAAAAAGTATCAACAAAATTGAACAAAAATGAATATTTATTGATTCTTCATATAATAAAAATTAAAATTACAAATTCATTAAACTTATTCCTAATATACTTATATATTATATTATATTAATTATACTTTCTTTTCATCGAAGAAACCACCGTTCGCGGCGATTATAGCTTTTGTTATTCGGGGCATTCTCTCTATTAATTTTCTTGTTACATCTGGTGTAATAGTATTCCATTCTTTTTGTAAAATATTCCAAAGATTTTCCTTCGATGTTGGACATTCCTTTCTAACTCTTCTATCGAGTTCATCCCATAATAATTCAATGGGGTCGAGGGCGAAACTTTGAGGCGGCTATGTCATTACTTTCAAAATATTTTCATTTTTCTTCGCCTCAAGGTAATTTTTACACAGCAACGACATGTGTTTGGGGTCATTATCGTGTATAAATTCAAAATTATTACCGATTAATCGCCGGCCTGACGGTAAAACGTGATTTTCAAAAATTTCTTGGTAATTCTCCCTACTCATAATACCATCCATTTTTATCAAATCTCCCATTCCGACTAATGAAAAACAGCCCCAGACTACAACAGAACCACCCCCATGTTTCACCGTTGGAGCTATGCAATCTGGCAACATTTTTTCTCGCGCCGATCGTCTGTTGAAAATTCAAATTTCGATTAGTTACTCCACAGTACGTTCCTTCACTCATCGATTGTCCAATTACTATATAACCTTGCCCATTGAAGTCGTTTCTGCTTATTTCTACGTCATTTAAAGCGTCGTTCATTTGTCAATTTCATGAATGAACAACCAACTGATTTTTCTCAAAAAACGAGTTACTGTTTGGTGTGCATTATGGTCAGGTGGTGTAATTCGACCTTACTTCATTGAAAATGCTGCTGGTGAAGCTGTAACTGTCAATGGTGATCCATATCGTCGGATGATAACCGAATTTTTGTGACCTGAAATAATGAATATTGATCTAGAGGATATGTGGTTTCAACAGGATGGCGCTACACCTCACTTTGCACAGGAATCAATTGACTTATTGAGAGAAAAATTTCCTGGACGTGTAATCATGTGATTTGACACCGTTAGACTATTTTCTTTGGGGTTATGTGAAAAGTCAGGTATATAGAAACAATCCACAATCAATTCCAGCTTTGAAAGATGTAATTATTCGTGTCATTGGTGAGATAGAGCCTCAATTACGTCAAAATATCTTTGAAAATTTTAACAAAAGAGTGGACGTCTTTGGAGCTGCAAGAGGAGGCCATTTGGCCGATATTATTTTTCGCATATAAATGTCATAACTGATACTTCAATTACCAATAAAAAATTTTTGAAAGCGAATGCAAGTTATGTGTTTTATTTATTCTTTAAAGAAACCGCGAAATTTGAAACACCCTTTACAGACATACGTCGACGTAAATTTGCAAACGCACGAATGTACATGCTTAACATACAAAAAAACTATTATTCACAAAAACATAAAAATATGTAAATAAAAAATGTATTCAGGTTAAAAAGCAAATAACTTGAAAAAGGGGATCCCCCTCCGAATCGTCGTTGCTAGTAATTAAGTGTATTGTTACCCCAATGGTGAAAATACCCAATACAAAAGAATAAAATTCATAGTTGGAACAAAACTAATAATTAGAGCGGCGACGAAAGTGGCAATACCATAGGCGGTACGGTAGAACGGGCAATTGGTGCGCAGTGAATGAGATCATTCACATCAAATGCAATACGGTTCACGGTTGGTGTTTATAATAACTTCACACAAACATGTCGCGAAAGTCTGTGCCGTTTGCTACGTCGGTTAGAAAATACATAGCAGAATTTCCCGATTTAAAGTATGATGGATGTGCAGTATTGTGTTTGGTTTGTAATAAGCGACTTATAATACGGAAGAAAGACAATTGTAAAAAACATGTGAACAGTGCAATACATAAACTGAACAAAAGAAATGAAATACCTTATGCAACATTCCTTTATGATTTTTTATTTATGTTGACTGCATGTAATTTGCCGCTTCGTTTAATCAGCAAACGCCCTTTTCAAGTGTTCTGGAATAAATATCTGCCAAATTACAAATTACCTGCAAGAAGGACTTTACAGAAACATTTGCCGCGTTTAAGAGAGAGGCTTGAAAATATAGCAAGAAGAGAATTGCATAATAAAAATGTGTGGATTACTGTAGATGAGACTACTGATTTAAAAAAAAATATTATAATAAACGTAATCGTACGTATTTTATCAGCCAACACATTTTCACAGCCCTATTTGTTAGCCTGTAAACGTATACAAGCATGTACTGCGGCAAATATTCGGCAAATAATAATGAACACCTTAAAGAAATTTCACATTCATAGTACTCAAGTCTGCATGCTTGTAACAGATGGTGCTGCTACTATGTTACTACTCGGACGTTTACTAAAAGTAACTTTTCCTAAATTAATACACATAACTTGTGTACTCCATGCTCTTCATTTAGTTGCTGATAATGTTAGAAGTAGTTATAAAAACGTTGATCATTTGATTGGATCCACCAAACAAGTGTTTCTTAAATCCCCTAAACGACTTAAAGAATTTCATAAAACTTGTCCAGATATTTCGGAACCACCGGAACCCATTCTTACACGATGGGGCACGTGGCTAAATGCAGCTTTTTATTACCATAAGAATTTTCACAAAGTTAAATCCGTTATATCAAAATTTAGGCCAACCGAATCCCAAGCAATCAGAGACAGTCAACATCAATTTGAAAATCCCCAAATTCTGGAAGATCTGCATACAATATATAACAATTACCATCCATTAGTAGAAGCAATTACAAAACTTCAAAACGAAAACGATTCGCTGCCCTTAGACGCATCACTATGCATAGTGCAAAATGTGATCGCTCATTTGCATAGTTTAACTGACGCTGCTGGTGTACGAGCTCATCAAAAATTATTAAGTGTTTTATGCAATGATGCAGATGTACAGTTACTTCCACAACACATTACCAGGGTTATGAAATTACATATTACTAGGTAAGCACTAATTGTGTAAGAATAAGTCTAGACACGGCACTGCTACGGACACTTTCGCCACAGTTTATAATTTACACTTAAACACCAACCGTGAACCGTATTGTATTTGATGTGAATGATCTCATTCACTGCGCACCAATTGCCCGTTCTACCGTACTGCCTATGGTATTGCCACTTTCGTCGCCGCTCTACTAATAATATATTAAAAAACTAAAAAAGAAAAGAATATACATTAGCACATACATACAAAAGTTTGAAAAGAATGCGTTCAACAATTTTAGAAAGATTAATAATTTTGAGTGAGGAAGTTTCGGTCATAGTACTTATCATATTTCCGATTTATATAATCAATATTTGATATGCATGTTATCAAATATTGATTTTACAGATTTTGTATTAAATAAACTACAATAACCCACATCATCGTTCCTCTATAAAATATATAACAAACAAGGGAATATATCCAATGTTTGCACAATCTACATAGGCATTATTTACTTGCAAACTTAATTCTTTATTTGATGATAAGATCTTATCTAGTAACTATTCAATTATCCCCTTAATACAGGTACTTAATGATAACCTGTACATATATAAATATGTTATTAAATATGAAGTAATAATATCAATCAAAATATTTCCAAAATAAACAGTTAGATAGATGTATACACATAAATACTGTATTAAGAGTATAATTAAGCCTATAGAAACGAGTGCGCACTCATTGGCGGCGATGATATATTTCGAAAGCGGTCGGATATACCCGAAGTCGAGATTCATATGCGTATGGTATGTGTGTGAATGCCGGATTAGATTGATGTTGATGAATCGACGGCGTTCTTTGTTATGTTCGACGAGTGTTAATAGATTTCTTAACCGATTTTCGATATTAGAATACATTGGCACTATTGTTAAATGTATTGAAGCACGTCTTTATTACCCAAACACTTCGATCTTTAATTCATCAGTCCATAAGACCATTTTCCAGTCATCCGGTGTCCAATATCTGTGAGTTTCTGCCCATTGTTGTCGTTTTTGTCAAAAAACGAAAACACGTCTTCGTGAACAGAAAATCTCGAATTTGGACTCATCGGTCCACAATACTTTATTCCAATCTTTTACGGTTCAATTTTGGTGATCGCGTGCCCAATTTAAACATTTTTGCTTGTTTTGCTTGCATAGAAGAGGCTTCCGCATTGCAATTCGTTCATGAAGACCGGCGTCTTTTAATCGCCACTTAACTGCGGAAACACTTGTGGGTTTTCGACGAACAGCATTCATTTCTGCTGTGATTTCTGGGGGGCAATTTCGCGGTTGCCTTTGACAGTTTTATGGTATGCGATTATAAACGATCGTGTTTCTACACTCAATTCTTTACGCATTTCTAACCGATTGAACTTCTTAGAAACACACAATGTTATCACTATGAGCACCTCACATAAACTAACTACAATTATAAATGCTTAATAGTTTACGATAACACCGTACCTTAAAATAAAATCATAACAATGGAAAATTTCCAAGAATTGAGAGACCTAATCCCTTAAGTGCAATTATTCTACCTGGAGTGTTATTAGGGTATTATCATTCATTGTGAATAATAGGGTAATCGCATAATTATTTTTGAATAAGCTTGAATAGATTTTAATGTTTATTATGAAACTATTTCTTAGTACAGAAATAAATTTTATAAATACAACTTTTCTATAGAAACTGTAATGAAACAAGGTGACCAAATACTTATGAGCGATAGTGTACAATAGTTCAAATTTTACACTACGTACATATAATTTGAAATTTAGACAAAATGCATTATTTATACTTTAGTGATTCATTTATTTCTTAAATTAATAATAGGTAAGTAATAACCTAGTTAATGTGGGCTACGTTCACATTTGCATAACACGAATTGAATTTTAGAACGTTTGCCATGAACGGGCACTTTTACTAATTTTGAGCCGCATTTTTATTAAAAGTGGCAATACACTTGTTAAAGTCAAATCTTGACATTTTCTTGGTTGAGTCCTCTTTATCAAAAGCTGTGTTCATTATCTGTAATGTATTTGACATGTTTTCGTTTTTAAATCGAACATAGAAAGATTTAGAAATATAAAAAAAAACTTAGGCATATCAAAGCATCAAAAAAATTTTAAGAAATCAAATACATAAAATACTTAAATCATTTTTACCTCAAATTAATATCAGATAACACGACGCCTTTGCCCATTTGTATCTTTGATTATAAAAATTCGAATTTTAAATTTTGACCGCGCGCGATAACATGATAAGGTTAATCTAACGTCTCCGACCACAACGTTTAACACTATTATTTCAACGCTGAGAAAATATCCATTGCCCAATCGTGGTAAATCCATCTCGAAATTGGCTAATCGACAATCTCATTTCATTCTTTTCGCTAATGTTACATTGGAAATAAGAATTACAAAATTACAACTTAGAATTGTAACATTCGAAGAGAGTAAATAGAAAAGTTAGGAAACATGCGCACGTCAGATACCCGTAATATAATCCCCACCCGTGTTACTGTTGTGCCCCAAGAGACATAGACAAGAGACGATAAAGTCCGACGGCTGTCCGTGTCCGCATACCTCATTCTATATCGTTTTAAATATGTGATACACTTTAAATTACGTCCGTGCGTTCAAACGTTCCTGCTCGTAAACAAAGCAATCGGTAATTTGAATCGATAGATACAGAAACGGTAACAGTGATTTGAAAAAGAAGGGATTTGAGGCGAATCATTTGTTTTTTGTAGGTTATGTTCTTTTTTTCTCATAAGCAGAATATTTAATAAAATAATCGGTCGGTCCGTTTATATTTAATAATTGTGCCACAGAAACAGTGCATTGCAATTGTAGTGTCTCACGTTTGAAATAATATGTGTTAAGCAAGTGTTAATTGTTCGAAAGTTGATGGAAATACGAAATCATAAAATGTTTATCTATCACCAGTGTATTTAATTAATTAAATGGACGTAAGTACTATGCATTAATATTATATTCACACGACACCTTAAATGCATAAAAAATGGTATTACTAATTGTCGCAAAACAATTTCAATATACATACATCATTTCGTACGTTAAATGTCTCTTCCGCTTTCAAAATCTTAGAACTGCAAGTACCACAACAACTGATTATTTTATGTTTAAAATATATTTGAAATTTAAGCTTTAAGGAGCAAAATGTAGTACCACAATAAAAGTTTAACGTTTGTTTACTTCCCACATCTTAGATCTGTAATTTTCCAAGTCAAAAACAAATATATTTCAATTCTTTTATTAAATACAGTCAGTATTAAACGACGAATTTCTAGTTTGTATTAATACGTCATCCAAACTTTACCTACACATTTTTTTTTATAAAATCCCGTTAACTGTCAGAAAATGCAGAGGTATATTATATGTAGTATCGTACGTTAGAAAAGAAAAAGAAAAAACGTTGACCTAATTTGCTAATACATCACACATATAAACTCAGTGAAATCGCTTTCTTGAAGACGGCGTGAGTATTTTAACTTTTGAATATGCTCGGTTTACGACGGATTTATAGCGTTGATTGTGTAAAAGTGAATGATAAAAAACGACTTACATGCAGTGTTACATTTCACATGATTCATATATTGCAAAATATATATATATTGCCTTGACATTATACCATTTACTTTTCATGGATTGTAGGTGAGCTCGGGTTTTAATATTAATTTTTGCAGTTTGCTCAAAAACGAGATATTAAACTTGAAGTTCTTAGTTTTTGTTACTTACTCAATTTCATCACAAAATTTGAAAGTAGTAAGAAATTTCTTCTTAAAATAAATAACAGTGAAGCTATGATAAAACCATTAAGATATATTTTAAACTAAAGCATTATTTCTTTAAAATCCGAAATATTATAAGAAATATTTATGTTTCAATCGTTTTATTGTGATATCATGTTAATGAAGGTATTTTATGGCGAGGTGTCTATTATTTAAGCGGCCAAACAGCTCATTTCAAAGGGCACTAGTAAACTTTTGCAATACAGCTTTGTTTATTTAATGTTTCCAAAGTAATTTCCTCTACACTCAATACACCTCTCCATTCTCCGAAACCAATCTTTAATCCAGTTCTGCCAAGTTTCACTAGGGAGTAAAGCATACTCGCTGTCCCAAGCCCGCAGAAGGACATCATCACTGGAAAACCGCCTCCGTTTTAGCTTCATTTTCACATGCTCGAGAAGTTTCAATCCTGTCGTGGTCAAATATTCGGTGCAGGCTTTGGAGCGGTGAGCTGGAGCATTATCGTGATGAGAAACCAGATGTCCATTCTTGTGACTTTGGCCGCAGGTTTTTCATAGATCCAATGACTTTAGGCAGGCACTGTTCAGTATACCACTTAGCTGTGAATGTCTTCTGTATGTCCAAAACGACGCATTCCACAATTTCACTCGATTTGAAAAACGCAGCTATCATTTTCTTCTTTACAGATTGGGATTTTCTGACAACAACGGGTGTGTCCTCATCATCAAAGATTCAAAATTTGTTTTGAGCTTTGGTCGGCACATCGTAATAGTACAGCCAAGTCTCGTCACCTGTCACTATGTTGTTCACATACCGAGATTGTCCTTTATTAAACTTTTTTTAGCATCTTCCGGCACCAAGTCATACGTCGTGTCATCTGCTCTTCAGTCAGTCGATGCGGTACCCAGAGAGAACAAAGTTTCTGCACGTACAAATGATCATGCAGAATCGAACGAATTGCTGGTGCATTTAGGCCTGAGGTACCCTCTATCTGTTGGCAAGTCACTCTCCTGTCCTCGCCAAGCATTTTCCTCGCAGTAGTAACGTTGTCTTCCATAACTGACGTTCGTGCCTTCCCGACCTCTGAGCATCCTCCATAGTTAAATTTCCCCTTTGGAATTCTCTATACCACCTGAATATCGTTGTGCGATGTGGACAAATATCACCTAGTGCAAGAGCCATTCCTTCGAAGCACTGGTCTATGTTTAAACCACGCACGAAATGATAACACAAAATTGCCCTTATCTCATTTCGTGACCACGATGCCATCGTAAGCACTTATACTCTCACTGCTAATGAATAACTGAGCCCGTCGACATGGCGCGGCGGCTACTATGCACGTATGAACATGTCTCAACATGCAGCAACAAGCAGCTTCCTACGATTCATTGTTTCGTCATATTGCAAAACTTTCCTACTACCCTTTGTACTACTCTATCTATTAAAGTGTGGAACAGCTCTCGTCTTAAATGTGTTTACGTATCATTAAGCCCTCACCGCAATGTGCCATAAAAGTACTTACCTGACTATTTAATCAAATTAAAATATCTCGAAACGAACTAGAACTTAAATCTATTTTACTGATTCATATTTACAATAAATGTTGAAAATATTGTCCACCTTTGTCAATACGTCTTGAAATTTTCTGCTCAAACTTTCTTAGGACATCCTGTAATTACCTTGATTGTTGTTAATTTATCTTGCATTTTTTTAAATTTTTTGCTGTTTGTCATTTAAATTCAGTGCAGGTGTTCAAAATATGCGTTTTTAATAAAGCCAGAAGAAGAGAACAGATAAGCATGAAGGTTAAAGAATTTCTGTAATTCGATTAATTATATTCGGTCAGCAAACACTTTCTTGAAAAAAATTCATTGTTTGTATTGTAGAGTGACAAGTAGCTCCCGTCGCGTTGAAACTATTAAATGAATGTCACCATGTATTGGGTTGGCAACTAAGTACTTTCGGTTTTTACTGATAGAGAGCGTTGCTTTATTTTTTGTATAACGTATGTTAGTGCTGTACTTTACTGTTTGTCGCGTGATACTAGTCACATTGACGTAACTTCAGAAGCAAGTAGTGCGTGATTTTTATTAAAGCTACTGGTTGTGGGTTAATTTTAAATGGAGTGCAGAAACGAACATTTTCGACATATTTTACTATTTTATTTCCGTAAAGGAAAGAAAGCTGCTGCGGCTCACAAAAAGATATGTGAAGTTTATGGTGCTAATTGCTTAACAGAGCGCACGTGTCAGAATTGGTATAAAAAATTCCGTTCTGGAGATTTTTCCCTCAAAGATGAGCAACGTTCTGGTCGGCCTACTGAAGTTGATGATGACCAAATCAAAGTCATAATTGAAGAGGATCGTCATATAATTGTTCGAGAGGTTGCGGAGAGGCTACATGTATCGCACACAACAATTGATAAACATTTAAAATATCTTGGGCTAATTAAGAAGCTTGATATTTGGGTACCTCACGAATTGAAAGAAATTCATTTAACACAAAGAATCAACTTTTGCGATATGCACCTTAGAGGAAATGAAACCGACCCTTTCTTAACAAGAATCATCACTGGTGATGAAAAATGGGTCCTGTACAGTAACATAGTTCGAAAACGATCATGAGCAAGCACGATAAACCATCTCAAACTACATGGAAAGCTGAATTGCATCCAAAAAAGATCATGCTGTCAGTTTGGTGGGATTACAAAGGTGTTGTGTTTTTGAACTGCTTCCAAGGAACCAAACGATCAATTCTGATGTTCACTGTCAACAATTAATAAAACTGGATGAAGCAATCATAGAAAAACGGCCAGAATTGTCAAATCGGAAAGGTGTAGTTTTCCACCAAGATAATGCAAGGCCTCACACGTCTTTGGCAACTCGTGGGAAACTATAGGAGCTTGGCTGGGAAGTTATGCCACATCCCCCATACAGCCCTGATCTAACACCATCTGATTACCATTTATTTCGAAGTTTGCAGAATTCTTTGAATGGTAAAACTTTCACAAATGACGATGACCTTCACCCGCACCTGGCTCAGTTTTTTGCTGATAAGGACCAGAAATTTTATGAGCGCGAAATCATGCAGCTGAAAGAAAGATGGCAAAAGGTCATTGAGCAAAATGGAAAATATATAATTGATTAAAAACTATTCTTCGTTTAAAAAAAACTGTTTTATTTTAGACTACAAAACCGAAAGTACTTAGTTGCCAACCCAATAGTTAATTAAGTCTTTCTAAAATCTGTGTGATGTCTTTGTGCGGTTAATTGTTTTTACTAAAAAAATAAAATAAGAAATATAATGCAATTCATTCTTTTTACAATAATAATCTTTATTATTCAACTGAATACAATTACAGGATAAAAAGAAAAGATTTTAAAAAATATGAAAAAGAATAAAATTAAGAAAATAACTATGCAGTTGATTAATATAGTAAAAAATATTACTGGTTGTTACTTTGTAATTATATAAATTTTATTATAACTGAAAGATATGATCCCAGATCTTCATAGAGTGACAAATTTTGAAAATCATCTACTTAGGCTACTGATTGATAAAAAAGAGAACCGGGGTTCCAAATGAGATCCCTTGTGGAACTCCAGATTAAATAAAATATTCTAATGGCTTACAAGCCATTGTAACAAGCATAATTTGGTCTTATTTGTTAGATATGATATCAAAAGCTGAAGAAGGGAAATCTCAAAGATAAACAAATGAAATTCCATTGTTTGTTGCATCAAAAGCACTAGTAAAGTCATTGTAAACGACATCTATTTAGTCACGCCCATCAAGCTGCTCAGTAATAAGTTAATATGCAATCACAAGATTTTTTATTTTTGCTAAAACTCAAACTTGAATGTATGAAATATTTTAAAAATGAATGTTGGTAAGTTTAAGAAAAAGAGAAACCCTAATAGAAAATATAAGTGAATGTGATACAATAATTAAGATTACAAAAAAGTACAAACCCCTTGCAACCTCAATATTCCTATTTTGTATACATGTTTCGACAACTAAGTGGTCATCATCAGCAGAAATTTTCTGTTGATAATGCCATCATATTGAAACCATTTGAGCATACCATTTCTATAAAGATAATTTATATAACATATTGCCATGTACCCTAAAAATGTACTGACCAAGAATTGTTAAATTAATGATTCCGTATCAAACGTCAAGTCCATACTTAACTTATGTTACACTTCTAAAGTTGGCATATACCATTTAGTGAACGTCTGAGAATAATTCAAATGTTAATTTTCAGACGTTTACCAAATGGCGTATGCCAGGTTTAAAAGTGTTCTGTCCATATACGCATCGTAGTCTTCACGTTGCGTACATTGCGAGACGAACACGAACTTTGTTCTTTGAGACAATTTCATGTTTGGGCGATAAAGGGAGGTATTGATTTTTCATTCTTTACTGTATCGCTAACGATACCCACAGAGAATAAGTTCGTTAATAACACCACAGTTTGCCTTAAGAGAATTGATATACTCGAAACGCGTTATAAAGAGGATGTTATTAACTTTTGACTTATTCTCAAACGTCCACCAAATGGCGTACGCCAAGTTCAAAAGTGTTCTGTCCATATACACATCGTGACGACAATGTGGTACATTTGACGGGACAAACACGAACTACCTACAACCTACAACTTGTTCCTTTACACATTTTATACATTTTTTTCTATAGTCAATAACATAACCATAGGCACCGAACAAAATAACAAAAAAGTGATTTTTATAAAATATCTGGATAACCATGCATTTTTTTTCTAAAAAACAAAGAGCTCGTGAAACTGCAATTCTCCCCCCCCCCCCTCCCCTATTTGTAATCGTCATTCTATATCTGCTAGATTTCGAAATCCCCGCACTAAAATCGGAAAAAACACCCGATGTATAGATATCTATTTTTTAATCACTGAAGGTTGATACACTCCGCGCAACATGAATAGGACCAACTGCATATATGACATTTGTAGTTGGTATAAACATGGTAGCGCGCTGGAATTGTTATTTTCGAAAATAAGAGGGTTGATAAAAAGATGTATGTAGGTACCAAATATAATTTTTGTAAAAGTCAGTGCAAATGTACGTTACTAATGACAATAAGTAGAGTAATTAAACGCCAGTTGAATACGACCAATCTACAAAATAAAAGATTCGTTTGCAATAACAAAATACTTTATTGTTCAATAATGAGTACTTTTGCCATTATTTCTTATAACCTCAAATAGTCGGGATGGAATGGAATTATACAGGGTTCTCAAGTAGTCAACGGGAAGTTCCGCCCAACTTCGTTTCAGCGCCTGCTCTAGTTCGTCAGCGCAACTGAATTGGGTAGCATTGGAGTACAATTTACGCGACAACCATCCCCGAACATTTTCTATGATGTTCAGGTCGGGGGAGAGCGAATCGAGAACCTCCATGCCTTATTCTTGAAACCAGCGTCGAACAATGCGCGCGGTGTGAATACTGGCATTATCCTGTTGGAAAATAAATGGCCCACCTGCCATAACGTTGGAAAATTTGTCTTTCACCTGTTGCAGCAGCTGGACGTACTTTTCCGAATTCTGTCTGCCCTTCACTATTACTAAATCAACAGGTCCGTTATAGGAAACAGCTCCCCATACCATGACTGAACCAACATCGGCTCGCCTTCGTGACTGAATCACTTCATCTTTACGTAAATCGTGGAAATAATAAGAAAACCCATCCGGGCCATCTAAATTAAACTTCTTCTCGTCACTGAAAATAACAGTTTGTCATTCTCTTGTCCACCCCATTTTTGCTTGAGCAAACTGAAGACGTGCAGTGCGCTGAAATTCCCTTAAAGGAGGCCGTCGTTTAATTTTCAAACGTTTTAAATGCGGACAGGTCTTCAGTAACTTCTGTACAGTTCTTACCGATGCATTCGTTCCAACGTTATTCGCGATTTGTCTTGCCGTTAATGCCGAATTCGATGTTTCGCGTAATATGGCTCGACGTTCTCTCTTAGTTGTAACGGATGTTGTTCGCCCTTTAAAACGTTTTCCATAATTCTCGGGATCCCTAATAAAATTGTTCACAACCTGGTGTGATCGACTTATTTTCTTTGCAGTAGCCCTTGAGGAATACCCTTCTTGATGGAACGCTTTAATTTTTCCAATTTCTTCCATACTTAAGCACTTCTGTCGTCCCATCGTTGCACAATACCCTTAATTACAGATGTTTGTTTATCCGGATACACGTTGTAACTCGACACTCATCCGGTAGCTTACTATTAAATACTGGTCGTATCCAACCGGCGCGGTGCATTTTATATGTATGTGGTACTTACGTCACCCAATGCATAACGTTAAGCACTATTGCGCAATAATGCGTATTATTTGCCATATCATACCATTACAAACTTGCATTGTATTTTTAGTAAATGAATTGTTTTTCAAACCACCGAAAGCTTGCAACAAGTCGGGTGGTCCTATTCATGTTGCGCGGAGTGTATATAACCCCTTTCCACATTAATTTTCGTAATTCTGTATACGTATTTCGACAACTAAGTTGTCATCATCAGCAGATAGATTAAGCAGTGTTGCACCTGGAGAACTACGGCAATAAATACCCGTACGAAACAATTAATTCTGCACACGATTAGTAGCGCTGAAAGCGGAAGAAAAAGGAAGACAACGGAAAGGAACGAAACGTACCTACATTGATTTATTGCACTGATCTGCTGATAATGACAACTTAGTTGTCGAAATACGTATACAGAATTACGAAAATTAATGTGGAAAGGGGTTATATGTCAACCTTAATGATTAAGTTAATCAACCACAGGCTCCATCAAAATCACCATCTATTTTTTAACTTAACACATAATGCATTCCTGATTTTGTGAGTATATCCCAAAAAAAATAAAATAATGAAAACTTAATAAGTAAAATTAACAAGTAAAAATATATTTTAAAATCAATAAAACAGATTTTACAAAAAAGAAATGAGGTATTCCTCAGCGGAGGAAAGGAAAAAGTGAATTTTTTTTTTTCTCCGCGACTACATTTCTAATACCTGTTGCTATCATATAATTTTACTGAAATATTATTTTTGCCGTATCATTTAATTTACCATGCATAATTTATGTGCAATATATTATATGACGTACTGTTAATTAAAAACATGAATACACTCGCTATCAGAGAAGTGAGATCATAAGTAAACTAATTCGCAATGAACAGGCGTAATCTTGTCGAAGTATGTATTGTTATAATGTTACGACACTAGCGAAAACATGATATTGTAAAAATTAAAATAAACATTTACTATATTGTATGTATACAGTGTTGGCAAAAATACAATAACCTTTAAAAATGATAAACATTTCAACATGTAAAAGTATTACTAAATAGTCTTTCTTATTCATTTTAAAAATGTGGTTTATAATCCAGATATACAACATCAAAATAAATTCAAACTTAAACCGTGGTTATTATTTTACTGTATTTATAAAGTATCAGGTTGTTACATATGAAATGTCCGATTTTGTAAGGAATAAAAAAGTCTAAATTTAAAAAAATATGACTATTTATTCTGCAAAATAGTCTCCATTTATATCAATAGTTTGTTGCCAACGGCCTGGAAGCTGAAAAATTCCCTTTGAAAAGAAATCTAGGTTTTGACGGCTCACATATTGCTCAAACACTGCTATTACAGACTCCCGGTCAGGGAACTCCCTATTTTTTAAGTGATTGTCTAAACTTCGGGAAAAATGAAAATCAGTTGGCGAAAGGTCAGGTGAATAAGGTGGGTGAGGGAGAATTTCGTAACCAAATTCCGAAAGTTTTTGAATTGTCTGTCGTGCAACATGAGGTCTTGCATTATCATGAAGAAGTATGGGTCCATGTCTATTGACTAGTGAGGGCTGCAAGCGGCTCAATTTTCCATGCATAGTTCCCAGTTCGGCACAATAGGACGCTCCCGTGATGGTTTCACCAGGTTGCAAAAATGAATAGTGAATAATACCCTTACTGGCCCACCATACAGTCACCATAGTCTTCCGCGGGTGAAGTGATGCTCGTGCATGCTGTCTTGGTGCTTCACCTCGATCTAACCATTGTCCTGACCGTCTACGATTATCATAAAGTATCCACTTTTCGTCACACGTTACCACTCGATGAAGAAACGGTTCAACTTTCTGTCGATTAGCCAAAGAGGTAGCCACCTCTAATCGACGGAGCTTATTGGCTTCCGTTAATTGGTGCGGCACCCATCGATCGAGTTTCTTCACTTTGCCAATCGAAGAAAGGTGACGACTAATGGTGGCAATGGACACTTGAAATATTTCTGCAAGGCTACGCACTGTTGTCGACGGATTACTTTCGACTTCTACACACAGCTCGTCGTCATTAACGGTTCTACGCGCATATCCGCAAGGCTCATTTTCCAAATCAAAATTTCCCTCGCTGGTTTCACTGAACGTCTGATTAATTTCTCACGTTGCTGCAGCTGCATTTAATCCCTTTTTAAATTGAAAGAGGTAAATTGCCCGAATATCTGATTGTTAAAATGCCATTTGTAGTTAGAAAATCAGTGATAAGCGTCGAGCGATGAGATGGTGCATTGTCATGTAACAAACGCCAGCTACCATTTTCACGATATTGAGAGCGCACACGACGAATACGCGCCAAAAGACACTTCACAACACCAAGGTAATATACAGCATTAACTGTTTGACTAGTTGGTACAAACTCTTTGTGCACTATGCCTTTCAAATCATAAAGACAAATCAACATTGTCTTCACTTTCGATTTCTCCAAACGGCTTATTTCGGTCTTTCTTCGCTTAGATGCTTCTATTCAGAGCATTGGGACTTGGTCTGTGGATCGTATTGAAAACACCACGTCTCATCACCAGTTGCCATACAATACCTGAAGTTTTTGTCCGTTTTTGAGTCTTTAATCAAGTCTGTACAATGTTGAATTCAACTAGCTTGTGTGGTACAAACCTTGCACAAATCTTTCTCAGTTCCAAATGCTGTGTCAAAATGCGATAAATTGAATCTTTGGAAATATTTAATTTCAATCCCACGTATGGCAATGAGGATTTCGGCTCATTTATGATAAATTCACGTACAAGTTCGATCTTACTTCCCGTAACCATAGATTTTTTCTTCACCAGGACGTTCGTCGGCATTTATGTCCGTACGACCGTCATTAAATCATTTATACCACTCATGCACGCTCGTACGTAATAAACACGTATCACCATACACTTGTTTCATCAAATTAAACGTTTCAGTAAACGATTTACCAAGTTTAAAACAGAACTTAATTTTGCACTTTGTTCAAAATTCATTTTTCGACCAATGCCAAATACACACTGTTACTTTATGCGCAATTTCTTTGCTTCTAATGATGCAAATATCATGATATTTTGACATAACATTGGTGAAAAATCTACCTTATCGGCGCATATTTTTTTTCATAGATGGCGTCACTAAGAATTACAAATTTAACAAAGTTTCGTTTTATCTGCAACAGACTGTGTATATATAGCTATTAATGCCATTTTAATAGCATTGAACAGTGATTATTTACTTTATGAAAATATGATAAGGAATTTTAAACAAACGGCAAAGGGAAAGTGATAAAAGTCTAGGTGTTACTAGTAACTGACGAAAGAAACTTTTAAACATAATATATAAATAATTACAGGATTTATAAAATATGTGAATATTGTTATAGCGGCTACAATGAGACAAAAAATATATTATAAAAAAAAATCAATTAATAAAATATAGTAAGTATCCTAACACTATTCCCATAAAATAGAAGGCGGCTATCCAGATGCTTGGCGTTTTCATAAGGGAGTTGTGTATTCTGGATTTCAGAGCGAAAACAGATCTTTGAAAAAAAAGTTTTACTTCTGCTGTAACCTCCCTCTTCTTCTTCTACAGGACATGTTGGTGCTGATGTCAGCATCTTCACTTTTTCTTTTTTCTTGATATGTCACCAAGTCACATAAACTATAGTTACATACATTCAAACCAGATATCAAAGTAGAATATACAGTAGTTACCACAAAAAGGTTTACTATGTACACGAAAATATATCTGCCGAATTCATGTACGATGGCCTTTATAACTAGTTATGTAGACAAAACTTTGGCATCCGGAGCATATCATGATTCATAACATAGTAGTACAAAAACACATTTTCCAAGGCTAAAACGTTTGTAGAGTTATTGCTTTGTGGATGATGAATGCGGTATATTTTTATTATATACTATAATACATTATTTGACTTCACGTTGGAAAGTACCAAATGTTATAAATATTTATGTGAGTGTCTGTTAGTTTTTAATGAATTCGTTTTTAAACTAGATTTAATGTGTTTCGATTTGACCGTGTAAAAAAAATTAAATTTATTAATGTGCAATCAAGGTGAATTAATATCTGAGATTCAAGTTAACTTGTAACTATTTATAAGCATTTGTGTGTATAGTAAAATTTATTAATGAATAGATACTTACGTCGTTCTTACTTTTGGCATATCTATTCATATTTCTACTCTGTGTCAAGGTCATGAGATTGTACACCGCATTGATAAGATATAGGTCAAGATAAACGTATAAAAAAATGAAAGTACATTTAGTAAATCAAATACAGAATAATTCAAAAATTAAATTTTATATATATTTAAATTCTATTTTGAAACTTTGTATATCGCTGATGTAATACATTGACTCTCCTTAATATTGAATCAACAACAACTAATGATATTTACTATAAAAAATTAATTAATAATATGTAGTTAATATTCAACAGAAAATTTATTTAATACTTTGAATCTAGTTGAATTTGATGGAGCCTGTGGTTGATTAACTTAATCACTAAGGTTGATATATAACCCCTTTCCACATTAACTTTCGTAATTCTGTATACGCATTTCGACAACAAAATTGTCATCATCAGCAGATAATTGCAAAGTGTCGCACCTGGTAAAACACGGCGAAAAATACCTGTACGAAAACAAACTCCGTACGCGATCTGTTACAGATCGCAGATCGCGTACGGAGTTTGTTTTCGTACAGGTGTTTTTCGCGGTGTTTTTACCAGGTCAGATTAACTTTGAATCTATATTTAATGTTCGTTAAATAATTTTTTCTATTATTTAACTTTTTAAAACAAGATTTAATACCTAATACATTTTGGGCGTAAGCCTAATACCGAGCGAATTTCCGCACTCTATTAATGAAATATTGTTATTTTTCGTCCTGTATCTTCGAAACAAAACGTCTTTTGTAAAATCATTCGAGGAATAAAAAATCTTAAAGTAGTCCAAGGAGCGATCCTCTGAATTTTTATCGCATGTTTAGTAAGCACAATGTATAAATATTGATAAAATTTTATTTGAAAATGTGTTATACGAGGGTGGTTCCAGAAGTACCCGACTTGACAAAGTTTTTTGCTTGCAATATTATCTCAAAAATAATCGTATTTATGTCGGTACGGATTATTCCAGGAATTACCACAGTGAGTCATAAAATATAATATTTATTTGTTGGTGTTCTAATAGATATACGAGAGTGGTCCCAGAAGTACCCGACCCAACAAAGAAAACACAAAAATTTTAAAAAGAAATATATTTATTTTTCAACATAATCTCCTTTCAACTCTATATACTTTTCCCAGCAATGTTCAGAAATTTCGATACCCTTTTTATAATAATAACTGTCTTGCTTCTCAAAATAGCCATTAACTGCCGACATCACATCTTCATCGTTGGAAAATCTTTGACTACTGAGCCAATTTTTCAAGTTTAGGAACAGAAAATAATCCGAGGGGGCTAAATCTGGCGAATAGGGTGCATGAGGTAGTAATTCAAACTTTAAATTATTAATTTTGGCCATTGCAATAACGGATTTGTGAGCTGGTACATTATCTTGATGAAATAACACTTTCTTCTGAGCCAAATGCGGCCGTTTTCACTTGACATCTTCGCTCAAACATTGCAATAAGTTCGCATAATACTCGCCGTTGATAGTTTTTCCTTTTTCATCCCAAAAAACCGATGCCATGACCTTGCTTGCAGATGAAACGGTCTTCGCCTTCTTTGGAGCCGGTTCTCCCTTTTGAGTCCATTGTTTTGATTGTTCTTATATCTCGGGTGCGAAGCGATGGACAAATGTTTCATCCATGGTTATGAAACAGCGCAAAAATTGTGCTTTCTTGCTGTGAAACTTCGCTAAACACTCAATTGAAACATCTTCACGACACTGTTTTTGCTCGAGTGTGAGTAAACGCGGCACCCATCCTGCACACAGCTTTCTCATGTCCAAATTTTCAGATAATATGCGATGTACTGCACTTTTTGAAATGCCTACTATGTCTACTAGTTCGTGCTCTTTCAGTCGACGATCATCCAGTACCGCTTTGTGGATTTTCTTCACCATTTCTGGAGTCGTCACCTCATTTGGTCGACCACTGCGATGCTCGACTTAGCAGCTCGTGCGGCCTCGTTTAAACTCTGCTACCCAATATTTCACTGTTGCAAACGAAGGAGCAGACTCACGCAGAGTAGAATGCAGTTCAGCTTTTATGTCGATTGGGCTGAGGCCTTTCAAAAAGTATTGTATCACGTAACGACGACCAATTTTCTCCATTTTTACAAATTCACTGGAAACGTTCACTATTGACGGCTGCCAAACAAATACTAAACAACGTGGCTTCTTCAAACTTGAAACATATAACGGGTGTTTTTTTTAGAGGTATAGAACTTTAAGTTGGCAACACTTTTTTAACTGGCGGCCATTTTGTCAGCTGTTAAGTGATTTATATTTAGTTTGGTTTGTCATTTCAACATGAATAGACTGACGCCTGAACAACGCTTGCAAATTGTGCAAATTTATTTTGAAAATCATGGTTCTGTTCGAAATACGTATCGCGCACTACGTCAATATTACGGTCAACATAATCGTCCATCAGAGCAATTAATTCGATTAACTATGGAACGTTTTCGCACCACGTATACTCTAAATGATAACACGCATCCAGAGAGACGTCGTACACTGCCTACAGAAGAAGTCATTGCTGCTGTAGAGCGTAGCGTAGAGGAAGACCCGAATCAGTCTATCCGCCATCGTGCACAGGAATTGGATATGTGTCCATCCACTTTATGGAAGATTTTGCGGAAAGATCTAGGTTTGCGTGCTTACAAAATCCAACTCGTGCAAGAATTGAAGCCACACGATCACCTAGCAAGGCGTAGATTCGGTGAATGGGCTCAAAACAAGATTGCCGTTGATCCCGATTTTCATAATCGAATTTTGTTTAGCGATGAAGCTCGCTTTTGGTTGAATGGATACGTCGATAAACAAAACTGCCGTATTTGGAGTGATGATAATCCTCAAGTGTATGTTGAGACACCGTTATATCCAGAAAAACTGACTGTTTGGTGTGCTTTATGGGCTGGTGGAATAATTGGTCCGTACTTCTTTAAAAACGAAACTGGCCAGAACATTACAGTCAATGGTGACCGCTATAGAGCCATGATTACTGACTTTTTCGTTCTTCAATTGAACAATCATGATGTGCAGGAGTTGTGGTTTCAACAAGACGGCGCAACATGTCACACAGCTCGTGCCACAATTGATTTATTGAAGGAAACGTTTGGTAACCGCATAGTTTCAGGTTTCGGACCCGTGAATTGGCCTTCAAGATCGTGCGATTTAACGCCGCTTGACTATTTTCTGTGGGGATATGTGAAGTCGCTAGTCTACGCCGATAAGCCCGAAACGATTGACCACTTGGAGGACAACATTCGCCGCGTTATTGCCGATATACGGCCACAAATGTTGGAAAAAGTCATCGAAAATTGGCCCTCCAGATTAGACTACGTCCGAGCCAGCCGTGGCGGTCATATGCCAGAAGTCATATTTAAATTATAATGCCAGAAGATTATCTTTCCAATAAAGTAAATTCCATGTCAATTTAAAAAAATCATATTTGTTTTATTCCATTTCAAAGTTCTATACCTCTAAAAAAAACACCCGTTACTTTATAGATCGTGTACTTTCTAATACAGTGATATTCAAACAAACACCATCTTAAGTCAGGCCGGGTACTTATGGGAGCACCCTCGTATACAGTTCACAACTCTTCAGTCTTCACTCATTAGATGTTTCATAATTACATAAATATGGCGTTAATATAATAAGTCTATGTGTATATATTTTAAGTCGCACATTAGCTTTGCAATTCTCAACCTGTCATAACCCAATTATAAGGTTTCTAGTAAACCATTTTAAGCTAAAATTCCTCAGAAAATTATAGTGTTCCTCGGATTGAGGATCACTTCTTAAATAATAGTAATACGCCAACACTTTTGAACAGCACTGTATCTACAAAGTGTAATAAAATATTCTTTTAAACTCCTTAATTCTATTTACATATTTTTTTTAATGCAAGTGTTTTTTTTTCCATATTTAAATGATTTTTTTATCGCTCTTTACGTCGTTTAACTATAGAGAACTTCTCTTTATCTTCAGAGTTATTTTGTTTTTATAGCTTGACAGTCATGCCACAAGTTTGTTATGCAGCTATGCAAGTATTGTATTGGGTCTGGGAAAAAGTTCGTGGCGTTTTTCCCGATAGATGGCATTGGTTGCCGATAACTAAAGAACAACAAGTCACAGCGACACCACCGACGGCTCGTTTTTTAGATGACCTTCCGAACGTTAGTTTGAGCGTAGAAACATTGTAATCGGTGCAGTGGTTGGAAAGTTATTCGCACTTGAAAATGGAGAAGAATAATGAGAAATTTCGCTATATTCTGCAATATTATTATGATAAGGGGAAGAACGCTGCGCAGGCTTGTGATAAACTTTGTGCTGTGTACGGTGAAGGTACTTTATCGAAATCTGTTGCGCGGAAATGGTTCGCTCGCTTTCGTTCTGGAAATTTCAATGTGAAAGATGAGTCACGCTCCGGTCGTCCAATCACTGAAAAATCTGATGAAATTCTTGAAAAAGTCCAACAAGATAAGCATATCAGCAGTGTCGATATTGGCATGGAGCTAGGCATTGACCACAAAACTGTTTTGAACCATTTACACAAAGCTGGTTACAAAAAAAGCTTGACGTATGGGTTCCTCATGAGTTGAGCGTGAAAAACATGATTGACCGAATTAACATCTGCGATGCGCTGCTGAAACGGAATGAAATCGAGCCGTTTCTGAAACGTTTAATAACCGGAGATGAAAAATGGATTACGTACGATAATCGGAAGCGTAAAAGATCGTGGATAAAGGATGGTGAGCCGTCACAAACGTTCGCTAAGCCAACATTGACGCCAAAAAAAGTGATGCTGTGTGTATGGTGGGACTGGAGGGGAATCGTCCACTACGAGCTACTTCCAACTGGTCAGACGATTGATTCTCAACTCTACTGTGCACAACTAGAGAGATTACGCCAGGCGATTGAAAGAAAACGGCCCGAATTGATTAATAGGAAAGGTGTTGTCTTCCATCATGACAACGCCCGACCACACACTTCTTTGATGACCCGTCAAAAATTGAGAGAGTTTGGTTGGGAAGTTTTGATGCACCCACCTTACAGTCCGGATATAGCACCCTCTGACTATCATCTGTTTCGATCTCTGCAGAACTCTCTCAATGGAATTAAGTTGGTTTCAAAAGATGCCTGTGAAAACTACTTGATTCAGTTTTTCGACCAGAAACCACAGAAGCTTTTCACCGATGGGATCATGGATCTACCAAAAAAATGGCGAAACATTGTCGATAATAATGGAGCATATTCGGTTTAAATGAATTCGTCCACGCGCCATGCGGGGACCAGTTGAATTTTACTGAAAAAACGCCACGAACTTTTTCCCAGACCCAATATAATATGTTGTTTGACTTCCTCTGAATGTCGGTGATATTATTTAGATTTTTTCAATGCCACTGCGATCATTATCGTTTAAAGATTCTCTCGTTTTTTTTAACATAAAATTAAAATGTTAATTTTACAACTTATTAATTTATTTGATTAAAAAAATGTTGATTCGAAATATTAAAACATTTCTCAATTTCTCTCGTATGTATTTTCATATGCATTTTTGTAAAATTATTTAAAAAAAATTATCTTTTTTTATCATTGTTCACACTTTTTACTTTTCCCACGCCCACACCTGATTCGTAAACAAAAAGTTAACGTCAAGAAGCATATTTGTTAAGGGGTCATTAGTACAGATGAAATTAAACAGGTTTTGTGTACTGTGTAAAGCAGCGGTGTGCAAATAGTTGATCGCAGTACCTTTAAAAGTCGATCGCGGAAGTATTTCCACATTCCCCCAAGAAATTAAAAATAACCGCCTTCCGAGTCGGTCACTCGTTTGGCGACACTGTAATAAGAATAAAAAGTGTTGCCTTACTTTTCCTTTTAAATCCGATATGCGATTTTAAATCTAATTATTCCGCGATGAAAGTTCATATTACTTGGATGGTATTGTGATTAAACGCCTTTGAGTACATCGAGATCGCATGTATTGAATATTGACTCGTATGTTAATTGAATTAGATTCCAGATTTAGTTGTCTAGCGTAATTGTTTACATTCAACTCCTTGTAATAAATATAACAGAACACAGAGTCGTAGTTTCGTCATCAAAGTGGAAATTTTCCAAAATCTAAAGCTCTACGTGTATTCACTGCGGATGCATAGCCTTCATGGAACCAGTGCTTTCACCGGAAGATAGTCGAGGTATCTCTACCCGAATATATTTTACCTACTGTTAACCACACTCGTGGAAGTATCATGACTTGAAGGCGTATGACTGTACAGAATATCGGAGAAGTGCATTTGAGCGACGGCCACATGAAAGAAATGCACTATATCGAAATGTTTGAAGAGGTTCTTAAAGCATTTATTGTACAGTTTTACAATATGGATTCAGGCGATTATTACTTTCGACAACACAACGTTTCTTGTTGCAAAGCTTGGCCTGTAATTATATGATTTGTTGAGAATCAAGTGGAGCTTTTGGATTGACCCCCACAGTCCTCTTACCTCTCGCCCATATAGAGCTTATAACATATTTTAAAGAAAAGAATTCTTAAATGCAACCACATCTCCAAAGAAGCCCTCAAATGTACGGTGTTTAAAAAATGCACATCCATTTCGCCAGAAACTCATGGCTACTATCTCTCAAAGAATGAATGCTGTAATAAAGACTGGAGAAAGTAGCATTAAATATTAATTTATTTAAAAAAAAATGGTTATAATTTTTATCGGGAGTTTCGACCGTTGAGTTAATAAAACATTTAAGATATATTAACGACCTTTAGGGGGAAGGGGGCACCTTTTTCAAGTTTATTTTCTTCAATATTTGATAAAAATATACTTTTTTGTTTAACATTGTAAAATATACAAACACACAAGCATTTCTAAATTAGTAATTTTCCTTTTTCTGAACATGTACTTGCCAAAAGACATTCATTCATAGTCGAAGCTTCCAATAAAAAAGAGTAAAGGTTGATTACTGAAGATTGATATATAACCGCTTGCCACATTAATTTTCGCATTCTGTATACGTATTTCGACAACTAAGTTGTCATCATCAGCAGATAATTAAAAAGTGTCGCACCTGGAAACCTAATTTACTTTTGTTTTGAGTACACTATTTTATCATAACACTAAAAAAGGAACCGTACCTATAAAATTTGCTCGCAGCTGTATGTACACTCCGCGCAACATGAATAGGACCACCCGACTTGTTGCAAGCTTTCGGTGGTTTGAAAAACAATTCATTTACTAAAAATACAATGCAAGTTTGTAATGGTATGATATGGCAAATAATACGCATTATTGCGCAATAGTGCCTAACGTTATGCATTGGGTGACGTAAGTACCACATACATATAAAATGCACCGCGCCGGTTGGATACGACCAGTATTTAATAGTAAGCTACCGGATGAGTGTCGAGTTACAACGTGTATCCGGATAAACAAACATCTGTAATTAAGGGTATTGTGCAACGATGGGACGACAGAAGTGCTTAAGTATGGAAGAAATTGGAAAAATTAAAGCGTTCCATCAAGAAGGGTATTCCTCAAGGGCTACTGCAAAGAAAATAAGTCGATCACACCAGGTTGTGAACAATTTTATTAGGGATCCCGAGAATTATGGAAAACGTTTTAAAGGGCGAACAACATCCGTTACAACTAAGAGAGAACGTCGAGCCATATTACGCGAAGCATCGAATTCGGCATTAACGGCAAGACAAATCGCCAATAACGTTGGAACGAATGCATCGGTAAGAACTGTACAGAAGTTACTGAAGACCTGTCCGCGTTTAAAACGTTTGAAAATTAAACGACGGCCTCCTTTAAGGGAATTTCAGCGCACTGCACGTCTTCAGTTTGCTCAAGCAAAAATGGGGTGGACAAGAGAATGGCAAACTGTTATTTTCAGTGACGAGAAGAAGTTTAATTTAGATGGCCCGGATGGGTTTTCTTATTATTTCCACGATTTACGTAAAGATGAAGTGATTCAGTCACGAAGGCGAGCCGATGTTGGTTCAGTCATGGTATGGAGAGCTGTTTCCTATAACGGACCTGTTGATTTAGTAATAGTGAAGGGCAGACAGAATTCGGAAAAGTACGTCCAGCTGCTGCAACAGGTGAAAGACAAATTGTCCAACGTTATGGCAGGTGGGCCATTTATTTTCCAACAGCATAATGCCAGTATTCACACCGCGCGCATTGTTCGACGCTGGTTTCAAGAACAAGGCATGGAGGTTCTCGATTGGCCATCGCTCTCCCCCGACCTGAACATCATAGAAAATGTTTGGGGATGGTTGTCGCGTAAATTGTACTCCAATGCTACCCAATTCATTTGCGCTGACGAACTAGAGCAGGCGCTGAAACGAAGTTGGGCGGAACTTCCCGTTGACTACTTGAGAACCCTGTATAATTCCATTCCATCCCGACTATTTGAGGTTATAAGAAATAATGGCAAAAGTACTCATTATTGAACAATAAAGTATTTTGTTATTGCAAACGAATCTTTTATTTTGTAGATTGGTCGTATTCAAGTGGCGTTTAATTACTCTACTTATTGTCATTTAGTAACGTACATTTGCACTGACTTTTACAAAAATTACATTTGGTACCTACATACATCTTTTTATCAACCCTCTTATTTTCGAAAATAACAATTCCAGCGCGCTACCATGTTTATACCAACTACAAATGTCATATATGCAGTTGGTCCTATTCATGTTGCGCGGAGTGTACACAGTCTGTCGCAGAGGAAACAGAACTTTTTTAAAATAGTAATTCTAAGTGACGCTATCTATTGAAAAAAATATGTGTAGGTAAGGAAGATCTTTCACCAATGTTACATCAAAATATCACGACATTTGCATCATTAGAAGCAGAGAAATTGCGCATAAAGTAACAGCGCGTATTTGGCATTGGTCGAGAAATGAATTTTGAACAAAGAGCACTCAAGTTCTGTTTTAAACTCGGTAAATCGTTTACTGAAACGTTTAATTTGATGAAACAAGTATATGGTGAGGCATGTTTATCACATACGAGTATGTACAGCCTTGGCCATATGTCTGAAGCACCCCCATAAACGTGCAATATTACCTGAACCCTAAGAACGTAATGAAAGGGGCCATTACTAATGTGTATATAATGACTGTTTACCAGGAAAATCTCAAGAAGTATACAAATATTCTGTAGTTTTAAGGTTTATTGCTGTTAGTTGATCTTTACTGTTCAATAAGTGAGGTGTATTAGAAACGATATTGTGTTATAAAATTGATTTAACCAGTTGTATTGAATATTGTGTTTTTGTATAGTGTTGTACATTGTGACAACATGCCTAGAAAACGGGAGTTAGATGTAATAGAGCGAAGTAAAGCAGTGTTATTACATACTCAAGGACTATCGCAATCAAAAATCGCGAAAATAATGAAGCGGTCGCGCTATGCCATCCAAGCGGCAATAAAACGTTTTAAAGAGACAGGTTCTTACGAAAATCGACCGAAAAGTGGACGAAAACGTATTACAACGGAGAGAGATGATCGATTTTTAACGCGACTTTCTCTGAAAAATCGTATGAAATCATCAAAAGATTTATCTGCAGAAATAAATGAGCGCCAAGGAACTTCTGTATCAGCGAGAACAGTGAGAAGACGACTGGTAGAAGTAAATATACATGGTCGTAAAGCTCGCCGCAAACCCTTATTGAGCGAGGAGCAGAAGAAAAAACGGTTGTTGTGGGCAAAAAAACACAAAAATTGGACAGTTGAGGATTGGTCCAAAATCATATGGTCCGACGAATCCAATGTAGAGGTATGATAAATTAATGCAGTTTTACTTTTGTGTTACATAAATATGATATTTTGAATGTGCTGAATAGTGAATTGGAATTTTTTGAACAGCTATTAATTTTTCTATATCTTACGTAGATTTTGCCAACACCTGGGGCTCAGTTTGTTCGTAGAAGACCGGGGGAAGCGTTTGAGCCACATTGTATTGTGCCTACAGTAAAGTATGGGGGTGGTAGCGTGATGATATGGGGATGCATGACCACTAAGGGTGTCGGCGAAGTGTACGTCTGTGAAGGCAGAATGAACAGCAGTAGGTACATCGATATGTTAGGAGAAGTACTAGAACCGTCTATTGTAAAGCTGTTCGATTCCGATGAAGAGGCCTACATTTTCCAGCAGGACAATGCACCCTGCCATAAATCCAAACGTACAATCGAGTGGTTTAGCGCAAATAACGTGCCCATATTCGAATGGCCGGCACAATCGCCGGATTTGTCGCCCATAGAAAATTTGTGGCGTATTTTAAAGAGAAATGTCGCAAAATATAGACATAAAAACAAAAACGAATTAAAAGCGAGGATATTTGAAGAATGGGAAAAGATTTCACCCGAGATATGTAGCAAATTAGTGGCTACAATGCCTAAACGGATACAAGCCGTTATCAAATGTCGCGGTGGTGCTACAAAATATTAATGTATATTATTAAATTTGCATTCAAAATGTATATACACTTGTAGTTTAATTTTTATACCTCCTAATTTCATTTTACATCCAAAACTTGAGGGTGCTTCAGACATATGGCCAAGGCTGTATGAGTGGTATAAATGATTTTAAGACGGTCATACGGACATAAATGACGACCAACATCCTGGTGCTAAAAAATCTGTTGCTACGGAACTGAGAAAGATTTGTGCAAGGTTTGTACCATACAAGCCAGTTGAATTCAACATTGTACAGACTTGATTAAGGACTCAAAAAAGGACGAAAACTATTCTATTGCAACTGGTGATGAGACGTGATGTTTTCAATATGATCCAGAGACCAATGGATGGAATGAATGGAAGCATCTAAGTGAAGAAAGACCGAAAAAAAGTCGTTTGGAGAAGTCAAAAGTGAAAACAATGTTAATTTGTTTTAAGAATTCATAGTGCACAAAGAGTTTTTTCCAGCTAGTCAAACAGTCAATGCTGTATATTATCTTATTGTTTCGAAGCGTCTCTTGAAGCGTATCCGTCATGTTCGCCCTCAATATCGTGAAAATAGTAGCTGGCGTTTGTTACATGATAATTCACCATCTCATCGTTCTACGCTTATCACAAATTTTCTAAGTACAAATGGCATTTTAACCATTCACCGTATCCACCGGATTTAGCCTCCTGTAATTTCTATCTATTCTCCAAACTACATTTGTCAATGATAGGACGGCGTTATGCCGAAGCCATTAAAAAGGCGTCGACAGCGATCTTGAAGAATATCTCTAAAGATGAACTAAAAAAAATTCATTCGACATGTTAATTGACCGTGCAAAACGTATTGAAGCCGAAGGCAACTACTTTGACTAAAATAAACGAATTTTACCAAAATAGTAAGTTCGGTTTTCTCTGCGAGTGACTGTGTATATCTTTTAAAACCCACTATTTCATACTTTTGACTACCTCTATTCAATTCCCATATATTACTTCATCAATTTCAATGAAAATGTAACCGAATGTATGTACATATGTTGGAGAATATTGCGACCTATGCGGTTAAAAACGTGCAGTAATTGTATGCAGATTGTATTGGGTCTGGGAAAAAGTTCGTGGCGTTTTTCCCGATAGATAGCATTGGTTGCCGATAACTAAAGAACAACAAGTCACAGCGACACCACCGACGGCTCGTTTTTTAGATGACCTTCCGAACGTTAGTTTGAGCGTAGAAACATTGTAATCGGTGCAGTGGTTGGAAAGTTATTCGCACTTGAAAATGGAGAAGAATAATGAGAAATTTCGCTATATTCTGCAATATTATTATGATAAGGGGAAGAACGCTGCGCAGGCTTGTGATAAAATTTGTGCTGTGTACGGTGAAGGTACTTTATCGAAATCTGTTGCGCGGAAATGGTTCGCTCGCTTTCGTTCTGGAAATTTCAATGTGAAAGATGAGTCACGCTGCGGTCGTCCAATCACTGAAAAATCTGATGAAATTCTTGAAAAAGTCCAACAAGATAAGCATATCAGCAGTGTCTATGTTGGCATGGAGCTAGGCATTGACCACAAAACTGTTTTGAACCATTTACACAAAGCTGGTTACAAAAAAAAGCTTGACGTATGGGTTCCTCATGAGTTGAGCGTGAAAAACATGATTGACCGAATTAACATCTGCGATGCGCTGCTGAAACGGAATGAAATCGAGCCGTTTCTGAAACGTTTAATAACCGGAGATGAAAAATGGATTACGTACGATAATCGGAAGCGTAAAAGATCGTGGATAAAGGATGGTGAGCCGTCACAAGCGTTCGCTAAGCCAACATTGACGCCAAAAAAAGTGATGCTGTGTGTATGGTGGGACTGGAGGGGAATCGTCCACTACGAGCTACTTCCAACTGGTCAGACGATTGATTCTCAACTCTACTGTGCACAACTAGAGAGATTACGCCAGGCGATTGAAAGAAAACGGCCCGAATTGATTAATAGGAAAGGTGTTGTCTTCCATCATGACAACGCCCGACCACACACTTCTTTGATGACCCGTCAAAAATTGAGAGAGTTTGGTTGGGAAGTTTTGATGCACCCACCTTACAGTCCGGATATAGCACCCCCTGACTATCATCTGTTTCGATCTCTGCAGAACTCTCTCAATGGAATTAAGTTGGTTTCAAAAGAAGCCTGTGAAAACTACTTGATTCAGTTTGTCGACCAGAAACCACAGAAGTTTTTCTCCGATGGGATCATGGATCTACCAAAAAAATGGCGAAACATTGTCGATAATAATGGAGCATATTCGGTTTAAATGAATTCGTCCACGCGCCATGCGGGGACCAGTTGAATTTTACTGAAAAAACGCCACGAACTTTTTCCCAGACCCAATATTAACTGTGTTTTAGCAATCTCTTACATTACTTTAATGAAATTATATTACCGGAGATCATTACAGTGCGCTACTTATAAAATGCTTTTGAAATATGTAATTAATAATTTGACTACAGACGTGATGGAATCAAAGTCTAAGGATAAAACAATTTGCACGTGGCTGCAAAGCATCGCTGCGGTGAATTCGAAAGTGTATTGGAACGAATTAATTAATTACACATGTTGTATGCCTGGTTATATTAAAACAAGAGATTTCCTACGATGCAAACACAAGCATACACATTAAAACGAGTGCCTTTCTAATACAAACGTTTACAAAATAGAAAGTGTTCTCTATACAAATATAAGTATATGGTCTGTAATTGAGAAGAGAAACACTTAATCGTTTCCTAAAATGTTCCGTTGATTACAGTGATTACTCATGAAGCAAGACGAAATGTTAATGCAGGTACAATCCCAGACATTTAAAATGACCGATATCATCAAGCGAAGAATGCCTAAAAACGTGCAGCAGATATACTTGTTATTGCTAACCCTTCATTTCAAGAATTGTGAAATATCGAAAAGAAATATTTCCAGATGATTATTGAGAATAGTAATTGACATAAGAAGTTCGACGTATGTAGAAAAAGTTATTTATTTTTTTTACCAGTTATACCGAGTGCCCCATGACATGATCGCCACTGCTTAAAGATGTTATTGAAGCTATTTCAAATAGAAAATGTCTAATGAACATGTGCCCAAAACTCTATCGTAATTGAGCTACAAGCATTTGTAGTTTTAGATAACCTTACTTAATGCAGGTATTACGTACCGCTGTTGATTTCATTCTTATTAAAAAGTCGGGGGTGGCCCGATTCATTAGTTATCATTCATTCTGACACTAAACGTCAACTAAGTCAATTTAGAGTATTTACTTTTCGTATTACATTAAAATGCTCTTAAAGGCATGTTAATTTTTTCGAACCATCAGTTGAGCACTAGTTGATGAATATTGTTAGCGATTCTCCACTAGTAAAGTGCCTTGTAGAATCGTTTTTTTTTTGCAATACCCAGCGATATTTAAGAGAAACAGTAAGTTGTCTGCTTCTGGACGTCCAGTGCAACAAGAACTTGCTCAAGAAGAAGCAATACGTAATATGCTCAACCTTCCACTAGTGTCTGAAGAATAACCAACAGACATTGACGTAGGCTGCATGAAAATATGGAGAATTTTACACAATTTCAGTTCAATGCCCGTAACATATGTTGCTTGTACAAGTTTTAGAACTTGGCGATTACTCATCAGGACTTGAATTTAGACGTTAGTTAATAAGAAATCGAGGGCTGTTATGGAAAATATTATTTTGACAAGAAACAGTGTCAGCAACACCACATAAATATCCACGATAAACTAGGGAATTATCTTTTCAAATTGATTTTCGATGAATGTTTGATGTATTATTAACGACCGTCTCATTTGTTCGTTTATAATCGAGGCACTTCCTTATTCTTCGAAAATGACGTTGTAATATTACTGGATGCTGTTCCTCTTAAATGTAAGACGACGAATGTGGATTTTTCGACAAGTAACAGATTTTCTTAATCAAAATTATTCGAATCGGTGGATTGGAAGAGGTTTAACAGTAACTTGGTAGCCTAGGTCATCAGACTTAAATCCCCTAGATTATCTTTTATGAGAAAGGCTGAACAATTTGGTTAATGCAGAACAACTTTTTGCTAGAATCTTTATTATATATTAGCAGAGCTACCTACAGCAACTGGGCGGGCATTTTTAGCAACTAATTCAATAAAGCGACTTCTTTTTACAAGATTTTCATTAAGATTGTTTTTACAGCGGTACATAATACCTGCATTAGTAGGATTATCTAAAACTTCAAATGCTTGTTGCCGAGTTATAGAGTTTTGGGTACGAAGCATACTAGGAAAGTTTTGCAATATGACGCAACAATTATTCGTAGGAAGCTGCTTGTTACTGCATGTTGAGATATGTTCATACGTGCATAGTAGCCGCCGCGCCATGTCGATGGGCTCAGTTATTTATTAGCAGTGAGAGTGTAAAGTTCTTACGATGGCATCGTGGTCACGAAATGAGATAAGGACAGTTTTGCGTTATAATTTCGTGCGTGGTTTAAACATAGACCAGTGCTCCGAAGAAATGACTCTTGCACTACGTGACGTTTGTACACATCGCACAACGATATTCAGGTGGTATAGAGAATTCCAAAGAGGAAATTTAACAGTGGAAGATGTTGAGAGGCCGGGAAGGCCACGAACGTCGGTTACGGAGGAAAACGTTACTACTGTGAGGAAAATGTTTGGCGAGGACAGGCGAGTGACCTATCAACAGATAGAGGGTACTTCAGGCTTAAATGCACCAGCAATTCGTTCGATTCTGCATGATTATTTGCACGTGAAGAAACTCTGTTCCCTCTGGGTGCCGCATCGACTGACTGAAGAACAGATGACACGACGTGTGACTTGGTGCCGGGAGATGCTAAAAAAGTTTAATAAGGGACAATCTTGGTATGTGAACAACATCGTGACAGGTGACGAGACTTGTCTGTACTATTACAATGTGCCGACCAAAGCTCAAAACAAAGTTTGGATCTTTGATGATGAGAACACACCCGTAGTTGTCAGAAAATCCAGATCTGTAAAGAAGAAAATGACAGCTGTATTTGTCAAATCGAGTGGAATTGTGGAACTCATTGTTTTGGACACACAGAAGACAGTCACAGCAAAGTGGTATACTGAACAGTGCCTGCCTAAAGTCATTGGATCTATGAAGAACCTGCGGCCAAAGCCAAGAATGGACACCTGGTTCCTCCATCACGATAATGCTCCAGCTCACCGCGCCAGAGCCTGCACCGAATATTTGATCACGACAGGATTGAAACTTCTCATCACCCTCTCTACAGTCCAGATCTTATTTCCTGCGACTTTGCACTGTTCCCGCTTGTGAAAATGAAACTGAAAGGGAAACGGTTTTCCAGTGATGAAGACCTTCTACGGGCTTGGGACAACGAGTGTGCTTTACTCCCTAGTGAAACTTGGCAGAACTGGTTTAAAGATTGGTTTCGGAGGATGGAGAGGTGTATTGAGTATAGAGGAAATTACTTTGAAAAAAGTAAATAAACAAAGCTGTATTGCAAAACTTTCCTAGTACCCTTTGTATACTCTATCAGCGACGTACAATGACAGAAGTAAACTTACAGTACATTTTAGTAAAAAATTTGCAATCATATCCTGCCTGTCTTTCCTCGTTGTAAACAAACCCAGATGCACGTAACTCGATATTCCGAGTAATACAAATCTGTTGCCATAAAATGAACAATAGAAATTTCACAATAAACCTTTCTAGGTATACATTTATCTAAAATACGTAAAATTTTATTTTACATTCATCGTAAATGCCTAGCCATGTTATGATTATTTAACAGGTGTATGTACACCTTTGTACTTTGTCGTTTTAGTAAGTAAGTGCTCAAACTTCCATGAGCGGTAATGTACATAAAAATACTTATGGTTCTACTTCGACTGAACGGCACTGTATCTGCATCCATTATTCCCATGATAATGTAGAAAGAGTGACTATATTTTTAGCGGTGTCTATCAAAAGCTCATTTTCAAACGTAACGTTTTCTTCGCGGGCATGCTAAATTTACATAAATGATAATCAATGAAGTTTTTTTTTTTTGACCTAGAGACAGATCAATGACCCCGATTATACCCACTTGAATTTAAGTCCTTCCCGAATAGGAGGTAATATTTGAATAATAAAACGTTGATTCAACCAAACGAAGTAATATACTAGCCGAGAATAATTGAATTTCAATTCTCTAAAACGGTTAACTGGGAAATCGTAAGAACTGGTCAACGTTACAAATTACCTGCAATTTGTAATTCTTGAAATATGTCCAAATCGATTCAGCTTCGACCCAATTCGACCAATTTTATAGCTCATATGGTTTTCGAGATTTCTGTAAAAGGAAACGGGAGCGATTGTACCGTGTATTGTAAATACTTGAACGATACCGACCACACTCTAATGTCTCTCTCTAAATGTCACATACATATATATCGTGTAAATAAAATCTATTTATAGATATTTCGTTGTTATCGTGCGAATTATGCATTTTTAGTGGGTGTAGAGGCAAGTGCATATGCAGCGATTCATAGATAAGAACTATGTAAATATATACTGACCCTGGAGTAGGATTTTAAACAAGATTTAGTCTGTGCGTTTTCTTATGGTATCAAACTGCGCGACACAAATGGCGTCTCAAAATGTAGATCAATTTGAAAACATAGAGTTAGGCTACATTCAGAAGTACAGTGAAACCCCTTATTGGAATACTCATATTGTCCGCCAAAATTACTCCTATATGCGGATTATTCCATTATCCGTTTTTAACTTATTTTTCTTATTACTAGTAAGTTAAGTATGTAAAGGGTTTTCCAATAAGGACTTGACAACTTTTTTTTTAAAATAAAATGCAGACCATTTGAGATATTTCAAAAACTTTATTATCGGGTTGAAGTACAATCAAAACATTTATGAATGGAACTCGACTTCGTTCATATGGTCACCGCGGGCACGTTTGCAGCGGTCGATTCGTTGGACCCAATTTTCGATGACTCGGCCACACAATTCGACCGAAACGGCTGCTATTTCGCGTTCAATGTTGGCTCTGAGCTCTTCCAACGTTGTCGGCTTGTTGGCATAGACCAATGACTTGACGTAGCTCCAAAGAAAAAAGTCTAGAGGCATTAAATCGCCCGAACAAGGCGGCCAATCGACTAGTCCATTTCTTGAGATCGGTAATCATGGCGCGATAACGATTACCACTCACAGTAACGTGACGATCATTATCGTCGACGAAAAAATATGGCCCTATGACGCCGCCGGCATGCAAACCGCACCAAACAGTTATTTTTTGTG
Organism: Dermolepida albohirtum; assembly: GCA_031893035.1. NCBI lineage: Eukaryota > Metazoa > Arthropoda > Insecta > Coleoptera > Scarabaeidae > Dermolepida > Dermolepida albohirtum. The sequence goes on from JAVIWB010002990.1 coordinate 371,312, forward strand.
GATGAAGTGGTGTTTCATGAAGAACATGTGGATTTTCACCCGACTAATAACGCATATTTTGCTTATTGACGAACCCATTGAGCCAAAAATGAGCTTCGTCACTGAAAATGATTTTGCGATGAAATTGCAAATAGTCCATCGGCTTCAATTCTTGAGTCAGCTTGATCTTGTATGGGTGTAAACCAAGATCCTTACGCAAAATTCGCCATAAAGTGGTCTGGACGATGCCCAACTCTTGAGAACGCCGTCGAATTGACTGATTTGGATCATTTGCTACGGACGTTTCAACGGCAGCGATATTTTCGACACTTCGACCAACCCGTTGTCTCACTGGCACGGCAACATCACACAACGAATATATAGATTCAAATTTTTGCACTAAACTTGTTACTGCCTGTCTACTAGGGCGAGAATAGGGTATTTAACTACATTGAAAATGTACCACAATATGTGGTCATCCTATCGGGTAATATCGTAAAAGAACATATTTCACTTTATTTTATACTAAATTATGTTTATCTTTGACAAATTACACAAAAAACAATCTCATAATTTTTGAAATTTTATCTGTAACGGGAACACTATGTCATTGGTGGCAACTCTGGTGACGTCATAGGCTAGCATACACGGCGATACTGGCGAAACGTTCGTGCTATTTTCTCGAAAACAAATATATATCCTATTTTGTATAGTAACACCAGTTTGTGATAAATAAAAAACCATTCTGTATTTCTTGTTTTATTATTTTATTTTGCATTATTTAGATATTTACATTATTTAATAAGAGAATTCTGCAAATTTATTAGAGCACATGCAATAATAACGACATGATCAAGTACACGGAGAATGTTATTATTTATAACTGAATGTTGCTTTAGCATATGGAATTCTCTTGTATCGCCTTATCACCCTCTCAATATGAATTTGCAGGCTAGCAATTATTTTAGTTTGTCGAACTTCTGTTTTTGATAGTTTTGCACCAGCGTTTACACTGGGTGGCCTTAATAATTGCATGCCTTTTTGATGAAGTGCCTGTTCAAGGTGCTTAAAGTCTCTGTCAGCTAAGATACAAGTTCCCTGTTCTAACCCATCTAGAAAGTTACAGTTTTCTAGTATGGTAACATCACTTGTTCTACCCCCAAACCCTTCTGAAATATAATTAACCAAACCATTCGGAGTGCAGGATATTAAATACTTCACCGTATTCCCCTTTTTGTACTCTGACCATGTCAGTGCCTGATGAAGAGCCTTTGATGGTATTTGTACATCGATTTCTAAACAATCAATGATGCAGCTCACATTGTGATAGTTATATATAGATTCTTTTTAATTAATTTTTTGTCTAAGTTTATGATAAAGGGTTTTAAAAAACAACTTATTATTATATTTTGCAAAAACAATTTACTAGCATAAGATAGTGATATTCCAAAATTATCCTCTAATTCAGAAAATGTGTTATTCAATCTAATTTTTTTCAAGCATAACAAAATGTGTTCTACTTTTATATTTGTATGTTTATGCAACAACTGGATTAAAAAATAACATGCTTTGGGAATTCTTTGGAACAGAAACAAACAGTTTGTATATCTTTATAGATGTATTTGTACATTGTACACACCATTTATACCCCATTCTATCCAATAAATTTGAAGAAAACATGAAATTAACTTCAGCGACGCTGTTTTATTCAGGTTTACTTCTTGATTTACTAGATTTACTTATCCCGTCCTAGCCTGTGACGTCACGCATGCCATATGACCAGCGTCATTACACAAACAGCGTTTTTGGCGCGGTCTTGGACGTTTAAACTTCAACATTGATTTTTATTGATAATACAACAGATATGTCGGAAATATCAATGATATGTCCTTATTATGTAATAAACAATAATTTAAAACAATTTCCCAAAATTAGTCAAATAGCCTATTACGACCGAAAATCGGAGTTAACGCTCTTAAAGTAGCGGTCACCGACTCCGAATTTCTGTATGGTAGTAATTTTTTATAATTTGCAGACGTTGTTCGTTCGTGTACTTTACCATGATGAAAATGTTAAGTTTACTGAATAAATTGGCAGTGACAGTTCGATGATTAGTGAAAGGGTGCTTTCACAAATTAAATTAAAAGTTGTCAAGTCCCTATTGGAAAACCCTTTATATACATACATACTTCGTATTCTTTATATCTGCGATTTTATAATTATAAAATTGACTTCAGTATGATACTGTAAATTTATGTTGCGATTTTCATAAAATGTATTTAAGAATACATATAAAAGAAAAAACACATTTCAGCGTAATACATATTTTTTAATTGATACTATTTTTTTTATTTCAAACTCTACACATCCTTAAAAAAATAATCTGTAATTTTATTTTGTTTTCTTTCTTTACACAAAATATCAGTGATTTGGTTATCTAATGAATAGAAATGTGCAAAATTACAATCAGTTTTTGATTCTAAAAAACGACGAATAGTGTCACATGCTAATTTCACTTCTTGAGATGATGGCGCGGTTGATGGGGTATCCTTTGATATGTATTTTCTTCTGCTTCTTCTTCCTCCTTTTGTTCCGTCACCTTGTTTGCACAATTTTCGTCTGACTCTTCAAAAACAACTACATCTGCGTCACTTGCTTCACCTACAATTTTTTTGAAAGAAATTTGGGAACGACTTTTCCATCTGGTAAACCACCCACTTGTTGCTTGACAATTTACACTACCCAGATTTTGTGCAATCTGTTCGGCTTTTTCCTTCAAAATGGGTCCGCTAAGTGGAACTTTACGGGCTCTTTTTTCCATAAACCAATGATTTAAAGCATTTTCAACGTTAGCATTCTTTCCGTTGCGTCTTCGTTTTTGAGTAGATTTAAAATTATCACGAGACACACCAAATTGTTTGGCAATATCCGACTGACTGCAAGTTGTTTCTTCTAAAAACTCAAGCGATTTTACTTTTTCCTTCAGAGCAAGGTCTTTTCTTTTCAAGTTTGTCGAAGAAGCCATTTTTCACTCACTTTCGATTGCAATGTCAAATAACAAACTGACCAGAAATATAGAAACTTCCTGCTTTTAAAACCTCTGAAAAATTTTTTATTGTATGTATGTAATTCCCACAGAATTAACCATTATCTAAATACTGTTTAAAATCACTTAGGTACAAGATTTTATCATTACGTAATTATCCGAAGATTATCTGTAATTATGTACATAATAGCTTTCTAAAAGTAAAGTAAACATTCGTAGTAACTTTTGGTTTGCATCCACCATTAGTTAAGCAGGTAGAGAAATTTATTCTTTTATGAAGACAAAATCGCATTAATGTTCTTAGAAAAGCCATTCCTTTACCAAATATATTTTATTAAAAGATATTCTTATAACCGAATAATTTTGTTAATACTTAAAGGGAAATGGTTTTGTTCTTGAGATTTTCATTCCTTTAACCGATATATTCTATTATGAGGGTTTTCAATAAACGGGTTTCACTGTAATTTGTAATGTATACATTCTTAACCCTAATCGGACGACGATGTATCTTATATCTAGATATGTATATTATATGTATATATACATATATATTGAGAAATTATTTCATTTATTTACGTTTCAGCAATATCTATATTGTCTTCCTCAGAATTTTATTATTGATCCAATATTATATTTGGCGGTTCTTCATTGTTGCTAGCTTCTTTTCTTCTCTGATTATGTCTTTTACAATATGGAAGACATTCATCCCGTGTGATTGTTTGATTTCCCGAAATATCATTTCTTGGTCAGCTGTAAAGAACATAATCAGAGAAAAAAACAAGCTAGCAACAATGAAGAACCACCAAATATAATATTGGATAAATAATAAAATTCTATACGCTCATCGTCGGCGTGAGATATTATTCGCTTACGACCTGAACGTGGCCGGACTCTTGAACTGCCCGTGCGTTAATGACGTCGAATGATATCAATAACAGTCGATTTATTAACATGTGTCTTTTCGAAAATTTGACGTACTGAATAACCTTCTTGTTGAACAGCAATAATTACAGAACGTTTTTCTAAACTTGTTGGTTTCTTCTCGGCATTTTAAGAAGTTCAAAAATACGGTCTTATCAGTGATGGGCACGCTAGGAAGTTTATTTGAAAACTAGTGCATATTTCGGTACACAAGACTCTTTGGGGTGAAGGTAGGTAAAGTTTCACAAGCTTTTTGCTTGCAATATTATCTCAAAAATAATCGTATTTATGGCGGTACGAATTATTCCAGGAATTACCGCAGTGAGTCATGATGTATAATAGTTATTTGTAGATGCTCTAATAGATATACTTGCCTGCAATCGGTTATAAATCTCGTAAAGAACGTAATGTAAATATATTATTTATATTTAAACGCAATTATATTATTTTTTTAGAAGAGTTTAATAAATTTCACTAGCTGTCCGGACTAATATGGATGTTAGTGTACATAATTAGATGTTACGCGCAGAAAAAAAAAATTCTAAGCAACGTTTCATTAAGCATATCGCTAATAGCATGTGATATTATGAATAATATTCTTTCAATATTGATTTATAGTTTACCACTAATGTTTGAAGCCACCGTAACATAACGTTTAAATTTTGTATTGTATTTTGTAATACATCAAATATTAACTAACTAATTTTCATAAAGTAAAGGCCGAATCAATTCAATTTCAAAAACACAGTTGAATTTGATGGAGCCTGTGGTTGATTAACTTAATCACTAAGGTTGATAAGCCAAGATGCATACAGTGTGCGTCTTGGCTATCAACGGTACGGAACGTGTGCGGAATTAATTGTTTCGTACGGGTATTTATTGCCGTAGTTCACCAGGTGTGACACTTATTAATTATCTGCTGATGATGGCAACTTAGTTGTCGAAATGCGTATACAGAATTACGAAAGTTAATGTGGAAAGGGGTTATATATCAACCTTAGTGATTAAATCAAAAACACAGTTAAATACACATGTAATATATTAAATATAATATTAAAAACGGTCACGTCAATAAAGAGATTGTGAAATGAAAATTGTTATTGTTTAATTATTTTACAAATATTGACCCAGATTACATCACGAGAGTATTATTTTCCGCAATTTTCCGGATATTCAAAAGAGAACTTCGAAATTGTTACAAGATAAAAAACGTATGTACACATGTTACTGCAGCTATCTTATAAAACACTTCACGTGAGCAATACTGCACTGATTCCCCGATAAGTTATCAAGTGTATTACATACAATATACACTAGCCGGCATAAAATATAATACCACACTGTTCAGAGTAAAAAAGTATCCAAAAATATTGTAATATTGCGGTTTTTCAAACCGAAATTCTAGATACGAAATGTGTAAAAATAACTCGAACTTTAATTACAAATTGTTTGTGGAGCAACGTACTTATTGCATTTGTAGTTGCGTTCGCAAAACGTCCAGCATGTGATTCTAGAATTTATCAAATGCGATGCAGTTATCGGCCATTAACTTCCCGGTTAAGATCGTGCAACTAATATTAATTAGGTAACAGACTTTGGTGAAGTTATGCCATTGTTTTTATTTCACGTATTGCTAATTCGTTAAAAATATTTACAAATTTTAGGTACGTGTTGCAATGCAATACAAGTCCAATCGAAACTGACTAGATGCTTAGCAACTCATCTCATCGTACGTGTGTAAATATACTACCGCTCATAATTGTTCCATACAGTTAGTGAAATTTATTAAACTCTTCTAAAAAATAATATAATTGCGTTTAAATATAAATAATATATTTACATTAGGTCCTTTACGAGGTTTATAACCACCCACGTATATATAGTTTGTTTTTTAAGAGCTTGAGAACTTAAAATGATAATACAAGACAGAAATATTGTTGGAATAAAATTTTCTTATTATAATCTGGTAGATAATTTCATGGCATTTATTTTTTAAATATGTTTTCCGATATATGTACGCCGCGGCTACGAGTTACATGGTCTATTCGATCAGTCCAATTTTTGACTACTTTTTCCAGTAAATCTGGCCGTATGGCGTCAATAGTGGCTTGAATATTGGCTTTATAATGCTTCAAGAGTTGCTGGTTTGTCGGCATAAACCAATGACTTAACATAGCCACATAAAAAGTAATCCAGAGGCGTCAAATCGCACGAACGAGGGGGCCAGTGAACAGGACCACTTCTGGAAATAAAGTTGTCACCAAATTGATTTTGCAATAAATCGATTGTTAAACGTGCTGTATGGCAAGTGGCGCCGTCTTGTTGGAACCAAATGTTGTCGATGTTTAGCTGATTAATTTTTGGAAACAAAAATTCAGTTAACATCACCGTTTCTTGAGTTTACACGTCCAGGTAATTTTTCTCTCAATAAATCAATTGATTCGTGTGCTAAGTGAGATGCAGCGCCATCCTGTTGAAACCACATATCATCTAGATCAATATTCATTAAGTTAGGCCACAAAAATTCGGTTATTATCCGATGATATCGATCACCTTTTACAGTTACAGCTTCACCAGCAGCATTTTCAAAGAAGTAAGGTCCAATTACACCACCTGACCATAAGCCACACCAAACACTAACTCGTTTAGGATGCATAGGTTTCTCATGAATAATTCGTGGATTTTCCTCACCCCCAGATACGGCAATTATGTTTATTAACATAGCCACCAAGTTCAATATGTACCTCACCGGAAACATTATTTTTTGAGAAAAATCAGCTGGTTGTTCATTGATGAAATTGACAAATGAACGACGTTTTAAATGATCTTCAGTTCCTGTGTAAAATACGCTATGTTGTTGATCCACTAAGTCCAAGTTGTTGTGAACGTCGTCTAATGGACATTTCAGGATCTTCAGCAACCCTTTCACGAACCAAACCAATATTTTCTTGTAAACGACCACTACGACTGTATTTTTCACTTTTTTGATCTTCTACGGAACCGCTCTCTTGAAATTTTTTAATAATTCGACCAATAGTGCTTGCAGATGGACGATTATGTAAACCATAAAACTCACTAAAAACTCTTTTCACAGAACGCTGATTTTCATTAAATAATTCAACAATTTGAACGCGTTGCTGTACCGTGTACGAAGCCGTTTTTATAAATGTCATACATCACACTTTTTAAATGCCCACATACCCAGACAAATTCAGTGCGCCATCTATATTTTATTTATTCTTAAAAAAACGTGCAGTATATAAGGAATAGGTAATATCAAAGAAAAGAATTATTCTTATTTTGCGTGCATTATCTACACGAATACACTTTTACCTTTGCAAAATAATGTGTTGTTGTACTACTATGTTATGAATCATACATGCTCTGAATGCCAAAGTTTTGTTTACATAATACGTTATAAAGACCATCGTACATGAATTCGGCAGATATATTTTCGTGTACATCGTAAACCTTTTTATAGCACCGACTGTACAACACTTAAAGAACTCAACATAAATGAAGCAACAAGTAGAAAATTTCTTTTTATTATTCAAAACCGTTTCTACCGTGATGTCTTCCGTTTTCATTCGTACTATAGCAATATTACACTAACTATATGAGGTTTTATTATTAAACTTTCAATAATTAAAACTGGTTTGTTGAATAAAATTAGCAATAATATGCGAAACACTTTATTGCTTTCTGTAACACATCGAGTCGCTAGTTTAGTCATGGATTTATGACTTGTGACGCATCGGCTACTAATGGTGAATTCTGGATTATTTTTTATGTGATTAGAAAAACCTTGCATACAATTACATGGCAATAAATGTACTTGTATTGCATTTTTATTGACCTCAGTGTTATCAATACGTAATTCTGAGTCCTGTTTAAATTTCAATTACTTACTTTGTACTCGTAAACGTATACATTTCGAATACGCATATATCATGATTAAGGTCGCGATTGTTTATAATTTTTGCAATGCATGTAATTACATATAATAACGACTGGAACGGGTTTGCAAGCGATTATGTTTCTGCGCTATCACACTAGGCAGGTTGTCATTACCTTGAACAGTAAAGCAACGGAAAAAAAATTGTTTAATTTTTTATTTCATAATTGACCAGATAGAATTATCTGTCATTCCATCCATTAGTTTCCGCTGGAAACTAAGTAAATTATTTAATTATTATTACATTTGATGCAATCTTCTATTATAAACTTGATGAATCATATTTTATGTAATTATTCGTATTCGTCATGGTACACGGGCAGAATAAATATTTTTTTTGCTGATGTGGAAATTCTTTAACATAATATTATTAAAAGATATCGTATCGTGTTAATTATTGAAGTTCTTATCAATAAACGATTGAATTTTGATGAAATTCTATTGTACATAATTGGGAATAAATTATTCGTGGAATAAAGCAGTAATAAGCCTATTAAGAAATGACGTATTTATTTCGAACAACCGCCAAATATCTCACGTAAATATTTATACATCATTGGATGCGTAAAACATTATACAGCACGTTCAAAATTCACACAATACGACATAAAAAACAATGGAAATTCATGGAATGCAATCGTGTCACCTTTGTTCTTTTTTATTCAATTGTTGACGTGAATTTTTTTAATATTTTGTAATTGCTTATAATAGCTATAATATGACATGGACGAACATAAATGAATGATAAGAAATATTTATTATTAAAACTCAGAAGAATACGAGGGTGATTCAAATTTGACCCATATTTTATTTTTTTTTTTGATCGATGTGAACTATAAATTAGTGTTACACGTGGGTTGCTTGAAAAATTTTGGAGATGATACAAGAAATAATCAATTATTTTAACCACATTGTTTTATTGTTTTTCAAAATATTCGCCTTTATGATTTACGCACTTCTGCATTCGGTGGAACCAGTTCTCAAAATATTGGACTCATTGTTCTTCAGCCACCTCAGATACGAAGTTCTGGTAAACTTTCAAAGTCGCTTCCGGGGTTATCAAATTTCAATCCACGCATTTTGTTTTTTATATATAGGAATAAAAAGAAGTCGCAAGGTGCTAGAACTATAAGGCGAATGAATCATCAATTCCGTTTGTGAAGCGGCTAAAAATTGATGTTTGAAATGCGTTGTGTGCTAGTGCATTGTTTTAATGCAGAACGATTCATCCTCTTGGTCGTTTCTCGCGCGCTTTTTTGGAGCACAATTGGTAAACAAATGGTTGTATACCATCCAGCATTGAGGGAAGTAGTAGCAAGATGACCGGTGCGTCCGGCCAAAGAAGCCACCATTTTCTTACCAGAGCTTCGTCTGCGTTTCATTTTTATGGGTTTCTCATTGTTTTTGGAAACCTATTGAAGTGATTGTCGCTTGCTTTCTGGCTCGTAACAATAAACCCAACTTTCGTCACCTGTAACGATGTGATTTTGTTCGACCTCGGTTGAATTTTTTTAAGCGTTTTCTTGCTCCAATTCTTACACGTATTTTTGAGCTACCATTAAATTGTGGTATCCATCGAGCACAAATCTTTTTAACGACAAGGTGATAAATGCAGGATAGTTCTGATTTGGATACATACTTATGCCCAATGATGCTCGAATATCTCTGTATGTGCAGTTGTTGTCTGTCTTTGTCGTGACGTCTTTGAGCGATACACGCTGGAACTCGTTGTACCACATCTCCTGGAAGGACTTACACCACTCAGAGACTGTTCTGAATAATAAATATTTTTCTGTAAACTGTTTTTGAAGTCTCTGATTCAACAAATTTCGTAGACGATCAATAATTTATTTCGCGCGGTTTTTTTGCCGTAGTTTTCCAGGTGCGATTAACTTAATCACTTAATGATGATATATAATCCCTTTCCACATTAATTTTCGTTTTCTAGGTGTGTCACACCTGAAAAAATACGGCAAAAACTCACACGGAACAAATTCCGTACACGATCTGTTCCGTCAACAGCCAAAACGCACACTGTGCGTTTTGGCTGTCGAGTACGGAATTTGTTCCGTGCGGATTTTTGACGTAGTTTTCCAGGTGCGACGCTGTTTAATTATCTGCTGATGATAACAACTTAGTTGTCGAAATACGTATACAGAATACGAAAATTAATGTGTAAAGGGGTTATATATCAACCTTAGTGATTAAGTTAATCAACCGCAGGCTCCATCAAATTCAACTATTAAGTTTTATATTTGATTTTGATAAATATGTGTATTTAATAAGTAGTGAATGTTAAAAGGAATCATTCAAGTGTTAATAAATGATTAAAAATTGTAATAATTCTAACTTTTGTGACCGGTAGTGTATACGAACATATATTAAATATCTATTACAACAGTAATCATTGCCATATAAGAAAGACTACGTTACTTATTAAAGGCTTTGCTTTCTTTTTTTCTTATTAAAACTGTAATCTTTATGTAAGTCGAGGCCGTTCCGACCAACGAGACTGTCGCAACACAATATAAAAACTCATTATTGCTTTCATTTAGTTACTTGTTGCCTTATATATTTCGTCGACTTGTAAACAGCAAGTACTAAATGGTAAATAAAATTCTTACATCACCACGACAATATACGGATTAATTGGTGGTAATAGTTAGATGCGTAAATGGTAAAATTATTTGTGCGATTGTCTGTCGTTTCTTTTGTGTTTTTTTCTTTTTAAATTATTATTTATTTGTACATATATTGTTTATAAGTTTTCGATTAATATAAAGTGAATTTGGATCATATATTTCTTCGAGTTTTTGTGTTAAGTCGTAAGAAAGTAATATAAATATAGAAGGGACATATCGAATGACGCGTAAGAAGCCATAGAAAATAATGAATCGATTGACATCTAATTTATAATCGGTTGCATAAGGCTTTATAATGCTGATAGGTATTATATTACGAAAGCTTGTTATATACGGGGATAAGCTAAAAAGTCCGTAGAATGTGGTATAGATGACGCAGTTTCAGACTGTTTTTGAGCTGCGCAGGCAAGTTACTCTCTAAAAACGTCACCTGTCAAATTGCAGTTCATTTCGTTATGACAACAGTATAATTAAAAGTGCTTCGGAGATTTTAACAGGATGGATAGTGTTAAATTTCATGCTATTATTAAGTACTTCTTTAAATGCTTATCAGCTGCAAATATTCAATCCTCACAGTCCTTGGTAGTTCAATGGTAAAGCATCTGCTCGGCAAGCAGACGACTGGGGTTCAATTCTTCACCTAAGAGCAGAAATTTTTCATTAAGTTTTTTATCCCTATCATTTCCATGTTATTTTTACCTGTCTTAACGATAACGTTTTTAAAGAACCCATCCTATTGTTAAAAGTTACTGTATGTTGATTCGAATTTTTTGCATAAGTCGTTCAATTGTTCCTCGACTTGAACAATCACAGCGCCTGAAAATTGGAATCAATACACGTAAAGTAGCAGCGACTTAATGTAAATTTTTCTAAAACATCCGAACAAATAATTTGCTAACGTTGAAACTCTATTGATGAAATGGTACGTACAGACAAGTAAAAATGTCAAAAAAAGCAGGACTACCACCTTCATAGAAGTATAATGGAATTTTTATAATAAATTCTAAAAAAATCTCGAAGTAATAATTATTTATATTAGTTGAGACCACTATGTATCATTTTCAGATATAAGCAACGTTTACATTTAATGTCCATGTTTGTTGCTGTTAAATTCTCAAAATTCACATACTTTTTTTTAGGTTCTACAACGATTTAAATAATAAATCCCTGATTTAGATATCGCCCTGTTTTCTGCCCACACAGCAGCGATCACAGTCAACCCGATTCATTCTTCAAATAAAATTACAATTCCATTAAATGTGGACGTTATCTTTCGTTTCTGAAAATAGACTATTTAGAATGATAATTATGAATTGTTGTTTCGAAACGATAGCAATGGCAAAAAACGCATTTTCATAAGGCAAATATAATCATCATTCGTAATTTAGCTATTTATAGACTTTATATTTTAAGTGTGAACATTTTCTTGGCACCTTTTCGTAAATACAAAAAGAACAATACAATATACAGTATGGACATTTGTTAAGGAATAAAAATGAAATAATTCCAAAATTGTAAATGTTTCAACCGCTGAAATAGATAAACTAGTTACTTAGAAAATCAGTGATAAGCGTCGAGCGATGAAATGGTGCATTATCATGTAACAAACGCTAGCTACCATTTTCACGATATTGAGGGCGCACACGACGCATACGCGCCGAAAGACGCTTCATAACACCAAGATATTATACAGCATTGACTGTATGACTAGTTGGTACAAAGTCTTTGTGCACTATGCCTTTCGAATCATAAAAACAAATCAACATCATCTTCACTTTTAATTTCCCCAAACGGCTTTCTTTCGGTCTTTTTTCGCTTGGGTATTTCCATTTAGAGCTTTAACGCTTGGTCTCTGGATCATATTGAAAACACCACGTCTCATCGCCAGTTATAATAGAATATCTGAAGTTTTTGTCTTTGTTTGAGTCTTTGATCAAGTCTGTACAATGTTGAATTCAGTTAGCTCGTGTTGTACAAATCTTTCTCAGTCCCAAATGCCGTGTCAAAATGCTATGAATTGAATCTTTGGAAATATTTAATTCTACTCCCACGTATTGCAATGACGATTTCGTCTTATTTCTGATAAATTCACGAACAAGTTCGGTGTTATTTTCCGTAACCACAGATTTTTTTTGCACCAGGATGTTCACCGTTGTTTATGTCCGTGCGACCGTCTATAAATCGTTTATACCACTCATACACACTCGTACATCATAAACACAAATTAAACGCTTCAGTAAACTTTATATTTGCTCTTTGTTCAAAATGCATTTTTCGACCAATGCCCCAAATACACTCTTACTTTATGCGCAATTTCTCTACTTCTAATGATGCAAATGTCATGATATTTTGACATAACGTTGGTGAAAGACCTACCTTACCGACGCATGTTTTTTTTAAATAGATGGCGCCACTAAGAACTACTATTTTAAAAAGGTTCGGTTTTCTCTGTGACAGATTGTGTATTACTGATGAAAAATAATTTCGTCCTCACCAATTGATGACGCCATACGACATCATCAATTATTTTTTCAAATTCCAGCTTTATCTGCTTCTATCTGTCTGAACATTTTCATCAAATGACAACAACAAAAATATATAAATTTTATTCTAAACTTTTGCCACGTACTGTACATTTCGTTAATCTGCGAATAACAACAGTTAATGCCCAAACAAAAATAGCTAATCTCGGAAATACAGAATGAAAATAATTTGGCAGCGAATTAAAAATATATTCGGTTCTGTTTCAAAATATTATAACGAAGCGTCAAGCGTAATATTCCGCACGAAAAATGTGGCACACCGAAAACAAAGAAAAAAGAAAATCACTGGCACGTGAAGAGCTAGTTTGACCGGACAAAATCATTGAATAAATACTAACAAATGTACATATTTACTTATCACAACGTATCTTCAAAATGAAATCAAACAATTCGGTTTTAAAAATAGTAAACGATCGAGGTAAATCGCCACTTAATGTGAAATCTAGCTAGTAGGAGTTGAATTTCTCTGAACTTCACAAAGGTGACAAATTGTAAAAGGTATTGTACGATTTAGAAGTTATAATCTACTAAATTGATTTGTAAGAAGTCCTGAAATTTATTGACTAGAACTTTCTAGAATTCCAAGTGTGGGCTAAGCCAGAAGAATGCTTCGATAAAGCAGAGAAATTGTTTAATAGTGGGTCATGTTCATTAATTTTCGTAAAAGGCTGGTTTAATGATTTTAATTTTGGTGAGACGTGGTACACAACAAAAAAAACTTCATGTTACTGTTTGCAGTACCAAACAATTAAATTAGGCCCACTTGCATTTCTTAGAAATATTTAAAGCCATTTAGTAAATGGATGTAATATCATGAAAATTATATTATTTTCTGCTACTCCATCGTTAATTAAATACACAGAAATTAATTAAAAATTTCTGCGCTGGAGAAGGACTCAAACCTCTATCTGCCGTTTTCTAGACGACTGCTTTACCAATTAAACCACCAGGCAGTGTAACTTCGAGTCCTTTAACACGCCATAAATCGTATTATGGAACAGATCTAATATTTATTTAAAAACCCGCAGTTCGGTTATGATGTCATAATTATATATAAATATATAAATTAGTTTCACGATGGGAAATTTAATGAAAATTATATTATTTTCTGCTACTCCATCGTTAATTAAATACACAGAAATTAATGTATGGGATGTAATATCATATTTTCTGTTACCACTAAATATCCTCCTCGGGATTAAATACAATTACCAGGTATACTGGAAAGTCATTACCGGTTTTTTCGTAAAAAAAACTACATAATTTTAAAGAAAATGGAAAAATGTATTTGCTCAAAGTATTGGCTATTTGATTTTACACATCTTGCCCATCTTTCGGGCAATTTATGGATGCCATCCCAAAAAGAACTGTTTGTCTTTTGAGCATAACCATTCATCGAGCCATTTTCTAACTAACTTCGAAATTGGCCAAGTGCTGCTCTGCAAGTGCGTCTCCCATTGATGCGAAAAGATTATAATCAGACGGGGCAAGGTCTGGAGAATACGGCGGGGGTGATATTATGTCCCATCCAAGTGCTTTCAACGCTTTCTTGACCGGTTTCGCTATATGCGCGTTATCGTGCTGTAAAGTTACTTTACCGTGTATTCGGGCCCCTTCTGGACGTTTTTCTATGAATGCATTGTTCAAATTGATAATTTGTTGTCAGTAGCGATCAGTATTACCTGTTTCACCAGGTTTAAACAGTTCGTACTACACAACACCACTCTGGTCTCACCAAACACAGAGCATTGTCTTGCGACGAAATCGATTTGGCCTTGGAGTTGATGGGCCGGCTTCGCCAGATGATAACCACGATTTTTTGCGCTTAGGGTTTTCGAAATAAGTAAATACATTCATTACCTGTCACTATTCGATGCCGAAATTACTTCCGATACTTTAAAGCAGCATTTCACACACAATTTTTCGATTTTCCATTTGCCTTGATGTAGCACCCATTTTCCCATCTTTTGGATTTTTCTCATTGCTCGTAATCGATCCCTAATCGTTTCTTGGACCACATTTAACTCTTCTGTCAATTGTTTTTGAATTTGTGTTAGGGCTTCATAAAATAACTCCTGCAGTTTCGCATCTTCAAACTTTTCCGGTCTACCAGGACGTTCTTTGTCTTGCACATCGAAATCACCATTTTTCAATTGTCGAAACCACGCCTCACATATTTTTATTTTTGGAACATGCTCACCGTAAGGCTCTACTCGCATACGATGACTTTCAGCGGCTTTTTTCTTCTGATTAAATAAGAAAAGTATTGCGTGCCACAAATGCACTGTTTCAGGCACGAAACTCGACATTTTCAAAGAGGTGTAAATCTGACAGTGTTACTTTCGCAAAATATAACATGTATGGCTTTGAAGCTTGATGTCAGTAGAATAAAATGACATATATGTCAAATGATAACATTGCATACTTAAGCCTAGCGACATCTGTTAGACTTTCCAACACACCCACTATAAGGGGTTACTTGCTTTTCATCATTCTGAGTGCAGCGTCGTATGTGTAAAGTGGAAGTTGTATTGCAAAAAACAAATTTATGTGTTGCGAGAGGTCGCGATTTTGGACAATGGGAAAAGGCAAAGACATTACCAGTGCAAAGAAGGTGACAATAGATACTTTATTGAAAACTGGAAACAATTCTCATCGAGAAATATCAAGACGAGAACGTGTTTCTCATCAAGCAGCGGACAGGGTGGCGAAGTTAGCTGCAGAACACCTACACTCCATTCGAGCAGCCGTATTCATTGTGGAAGATAAAGAAAGGCAACGGATTGTAGAGACAGATTAATTGTTAAACGATCATTAGAGAATCGACGGTGACCTATTAAAGTGGTCCTACGCATCTTAGAAACTCCTTGGTGGCCTAATTGATAAGGCAACGACGTAAGAAACACGACAGATACAGGTTCGAATCCTGCTCCAATGCAAAAACGTTTAATTAATAGTGTAATAGCAGAAAATATTGTTCTTAATGATATTTAATATAATTTTTTGTATTTTAATTACCAGTTTATAGTAATTTTTTTTCTACAAATGCATTTGCAGCTATTCTAACTAGAGCTGCCGTGCTTAAAATTTTACTCGGTACTGTTAAAAAAGTTATTAAGTTTGTGAGTGACATATTTTCGCTCCCTTCTTTTATTTTGGACAATTAATTGTTTCGATTTATTCCAAATGACGAATTTAAATTACTATTTAAGTAGTATTATTTATCTTAGACTTTCTTTTCTTTCAGAATGGTATTGGAGCCCAAGTTCACTGATTATGGGAGCATTACCTCTGCCGAACTGCCGCACTCGCAGCAACACATCGCCTCGCACGCACTACTGAGCAGTCCCAGATCAGTGTTATCACTGCCGCAACTCGACGACGAGCCCAAAAGTTCCAAAGGGAAAAATATGTCTCAAGGTGAATATTAATGACATTCTTATTTTATTAAAAAGAGAAAGAGATTAAAATAGTAATCTCTCAATCTCAACATTGGGTAATAGAAATGTGACAAGTAAAACAGCGCGCCTCTACATGTTAACAGAGTAGCACGCAGTAAAATATATATCGGGCGTACACAGAGTGCATCGTCGGATTAGAAATATAAATTAAATCGCGCATTTTATACGTCTGAGAATAATTCATATATTAGTAAGACCCTGTTTACCACGCGTTTCGAGTATATCAACTCTCATGCATGGCTAACTAGATATTTTGCAAAAATCATCTTTTTTGCTATTTTGTTCGGTGCCCATGACTGTGTTATTGACTTTAGAAAAAATGTGCTGAACTACTGCACTGAAACTGTTTCAGTGCAGTAGTTCAGCCCTGAAGATGTCCCATACAAATGGGTACGGAACGTCGGCTGATATACAAGTGACGCGGTTCCAGCCCGGAAACCCAGAAGCAAAAAGCTATATCTTTTATAATAACCGAGATCCTCAATATTGGAATTATTGCACAGGCCAACCAATAAATATTTTTTAAAAGCTTTTTTCAAAGTTCAACCTGTTTCTTATGAATTTGCTGAATCCAAATTTTCAATCAGTTTTTTTCTACCACGTACCAATTTTTCGCAATCTTTATCTTTTGTTGGGTATGATAGCATTAAAATATATAGTTAAGATTTAATGAACAGCTTTTTATTTATTATTCTAAAGTATGGTATTTCCTCAACGTCTTCACGGTAAAAGTTCGAGTGTAGCTCTTCCTTTTATATGATACTTCTGGAGTTGCTCGTAGAAGGGTCCAACAGTAATCTCCCACCATGTTGACATTCCAACGATCCTGATACCGTTTCTCCATCTCCTTTATATCTTGGTGGAAACGCTCCCCTTGTTCCTCACTTACAGCTCCAAGATTGTCAGGGAAAAAATTTAAATGTGAGTGTAAAAAATGTACCATCACACTCATGTTATATCCAAGTTCTTGAAATGTTTTCAACATGTTTTGAACTATATTTTCGTAATTAAGGTCTTTCTGATTGCCTAAAAACTTCAAAACTGGTATTATTATACGCTTACAATGTATAAATAACGTAAAGTAAGCATGCGAGGAAATTTTACGTCCTCATTTTCGGATTCAGCACGTTAAAAAACATAAAGGGGAGCCAAATTTATAAAAAAACGTTTTTTCATGGTTAGCCTGTGTTATTAAATTAAAACATGTGTTCGCTACAATGTTAACATTAAGTCAAATAAATGTAGCTAACCCATTCAATTGTTTCATTTCAGTAATTTTTTTCATGTGCGTTTAAATTTCTGCGCAGTGCGTTTAAACTTTTGAACGGTGATGTATATAATAAATCCATTATCATTACGTTTTTCTTTATTACAGATATAAGGCACAACGCAGTAAATCGACTTTAAATTGAAGTCACATCTCTTATTTAAGCAATTGATTTAGTGGTTAATGAACGGTCAAGATTACAACGCAATTATTAATTCACGTCAATTGCGTTTACAATTGGAAGCAAACACTTACCCAAAAAAGGCAATGTCCAATGTGATTTCTAATTATCGAAAATAATTTGAATGATTTGACCATCCAATTGGTCTTGAAGCACTTGTTATCCCTAGAGTTCTAATTGATGTATGTGTACACATATATACATACATACATTCATACAAACAAATATACATACATTCATGTAGATAGATACAAACACTGCCGTCCATATTAGTTCAGACAGCTATTGAAATTTAGTAAATATTTACATTAGGTCCTTTACGAAATTTATAACCAATTGCAGGCAAATGTATTTATGAAAGCACTTACAAATAACTACTACATTTTATGACTCACTGCGGTAATTCCTAGAATAATCCGCACTGCCATAAATACGATTATTTTTGAGATAATATTGCAAGCAAAAAGCTTACAAAACTTACCTGCCTTCACTCCAAAGAGTCTTGTGTACCGAAATATGCATTAGTTTTCAAATAAACTTGCTACCGTGCGCACTGATAAGACCGTATTTTTTATGTGAACTTCTAAAAATGCCGAGAAGAAAACCAACAAGTCTAGAAACACGTTCTGTAATTATTGCTTTTCATCAAGAAGGTTATTCAGTGCGTCAAATTTCCGAAAAGACGCATGTTAATAAATCTACTGTTAGTGATATCATTCGACGACATCAACGCACGGGCAGTTTAAGAAATCCGGGACGTTCGGGTCGTAAGCGAATAACATCTCACGCCGACTATGAACGTATAAAATTGCTAAGTAAACGAAATAGAAGACTGACAGCTCCCGAAATCGCTGCAGAAATGAATCGCGACCGTGCAAGAAAAATTTCTGTTACTACGGTGAAAAGAAGATTAAAAGCTGCAAATCTTCACGGTCGCATCGCTGTAAGAAAACCCTTACTTCGACGGGGGAACAGGAGAAAACGACAACAATGGGCAGAAGCACACTGAGATTGGGCACTAAATGACTGGAAAAGGGTCTTATGAACTGACGAATCAAAGTTTGAAATTTTTGGACAATCAAAGCGTGTTTTTGTAAGAAGAGCGAGAAGAATGCTGCGGGATTGTATAGTGCCAACCGTCAAACAAGAAAGAAGTTATGTGCTTGTCTGGGGTTGTTTTCGCTACGCCGGCACAGGGGACTTGAAGTAAATCCAGGGTATTTTGCTAAATGAGGGTTATTTAGAAAATTTTGCGTTTATACAGGACAACGACCCCAAACACTCAGCGGTAATATGCAAGAATTTCTTAAATAGCAAACAAAACAATAATACCTTACAAATAATGACATGGTCATCGCAAAGCCCCGACCTAAACACCACAGAATTGTTATGAGACGAATTGTACAGGATGGTTCGTAAAGAAGAATGGAACAGTAATCGAATAGAGTCCGTGAAAAACTTGTCAAACGGTTGCCTCCAATTGTACGGGTTGTTCTTCACGCAAAAGGGGTTTCTTCGATGAGCGGAATGTTAAAGATACCTTTGTTTATTTAACGTTAAAGTTACTTTAATTGTTATTATTATACTTTATAAACATCTATAAACATTAATGCAATAAAAATTTAAATTTGACATAAATTATAATATTAGGTGCGCAACTAAGTTCTTTAGTGTGAAAAACTTCTTTATTGTGAAAAAATGTTTACAAATGAATCATTCAAAATATTGCCCATCGCTAACGACAACTTTTTCCCATCTTTCTGGCAGAGCTCGAATACCGTCATAGTAGAAGTGTTCGTCTTTTGAGGCTATCCACGAATCAAGCCATTTTGAGATGTCTTCATATGAGCGGAACTGCTGATTAGCCAGACCATGTGCCATCGAACGGAACAAGTTATAATCGGAAGGCGCAATATCTGGGGAATATGGTGGGTGGGGTAGGACCTCCCATTTGAACGTTTCTAAGTAGGTTTTAACGGGTTTGGCAACGTGAGGCCGAGCGTCGTCATGCTGTAGAATCACTTTTTCGTGCCTTTGCTCGTATTCTGGCCACTTTTCGCCCAGTGCTCGGCTCAATTGTATCAATTGTGTTCGATACCGTTCCCCAGTGGTGATTTCGTTCGGTTTCAACAGCTCATAATAAATAACACCGCCCTGGGTCCCACCAAATACACACAAAACCTTCGCAGCGTGAATATTCGGTCGAACCGACGACGTAGAAGCATGACCGGGCAGTCCCCATGATTTTGCTCTCTTTGGTTTGCTGCGATGAAAAAAACCCTTCATTTTTTGCCGCTGGAGCAGTTGTTCACAGCCGAAAAACGACATTCAACGTCTCTTGGCTTCAAATCATAAGGAACCCAAGTTCCTTGTTTTTGAATCATTCCCAACGCATGCAATCGCTGGGAAATAGCTTGGTGAGTAACTCCTAATGCTGAAGCAAGCTCTTTTTGCGTTTGGCACGGATTTTCATCGAGCAATGCCTCCAATTAAGCGTCTTCGAAAGTTTTTGGTCTTCCTTCACGCGAACGGTCGTCAACATCGAAATCATCGTCTTTGAAGTGACGGGACCAATCACGGCACGTTGTTTCACTTAGAGCAGCATCTGCGTAAACTTTTTGGAGTTCTCGATGCCCTTCAGCCGCCGTTTCCTTCGAATGAAAGAAGAAAAGCAACACTTCCCGCAAATGACGATTATTTGGCACAAAATCAGACATTTTCACACAACCAAAAGTATATGACGCAAAAACAAAATCACTAATATGTCAAAGCGTTTTGTTTATCATATGTCTAAGCTTGATTCATGACGTTTTGGTTATGTCACAATCGACCAGCACTTACTACTGGAGCCATCTCTTGAAAAACAGCGAGAACTTAGTTGCGCACCAAATGGTTAAGCTGTTTTCCCTTTTTTTTAAATTCAGTGTCCGAACTAATATGGACGGTATTGTATGTATATACTAGAGCAATCACCACAAGGAAACTTGTAGACTCTCAATTTGTCGAGTTTATTTATTTTGTTTTTGTTATTTTTAATTAATTTTTCTAAATTCCAAAAGCAAATTAAAGAGTTCTCCTAATATCTTTTCAGTAGAAAATAAATATAAACTTATGATAATGGATCTACGACCTGCGAAATTGTATTAGTTACGCAAGGTGCATAAAGATAACATACTAATTACTGTTATTTTACTCCCACGAACAGCATAAAAAAATTCCCCACAACTACTACAAAAATTAAACAGCCAGAGGACATAAATTTCTTTTTGACGTTTGAAATTTATTGCCCAGCATTCCGCGTAAAGATGTTAATATTATTGATGATCTTTTAGTTATAAATAAAGTAAATCCTGTAACTAAACAACATTTTTTAAACGCACCTGTTTGCCTCTCAAAAATTATTTACTTTTATAATAATATTTATCAGGTTGTTACAAATGTAATGTCCGTTTTTTCCTTCAGTCTGAACTGAATCGCACCTGTGTGAAGACGTGTATGTTTTTGGTGAAAATTATTGTATTTGTAGAAAAGGGTATTTATTTTGAAGTGTGTACCTGTTCCATTTCTTGGAAAGATTAGTACACCTATCCTTGTCTCGCCTATGGAAATGCTGTCGACAAGAGATATTCGGGTAATTTACCTCTTTCAATTTAAAAAGGGATTAAATGCAGCTGCAGCAACGCTTGAAATTAATCAGACGTTCGGTGAAACCACGTGTAATGAACGCACATTACGGCGATGAATGAGCCTCGCGGATATGCTAGTAGCACCGTTAATGACGATGAGCTGCGTGTAGAAGTTGAAAGTAATTCGTCGACAACAGTGCGTAGCCTTGCAGAAACATTTCAAGTGTCCATTGCCACCATTAGTCGTCACCTTTCTTCGATTGACAAAGGGAAGAAACTCGATCGATGGGTGCCGCACCAATTAACGGAAGCCAATAAGCTCCGTCGATTAGAGGTGGCTACCTCTTTGGCTAATCGACAGAAAGTTGAACCGTTTCTTCATCGACTGGTGGACCAGTAAGGGTATTATTCACTATTCATTTTTGCAACCTGGTGAAACCATCACGGCAGCGTCCTATTGTGCCGAACTGGAAACTGTGCATGGAAAATTGAGCCGCTGACGTTTCGCCAACTGATTTTCATTTTTTCCGAAGTTTAGACAATCACTTAAAAAATAGGGACTTCCCTGACCGAGAGTCTGTAATAGCAGTGTTTGAGCAATATGTGAGCCGTCAAAACCTAGATTTCTTTTCAAAGGGAATTTTTCAGCTTCCAGGCCGTTGACAACAAACTACTGATGTAAATGGAGACTATTTTGCAGAATAAATATTGATATTTTTTTAAATTTAGACTTCTTTTATTCCTTACAAAATCGGACATTTCATATGTAACAACCTGATATTCATCTAACCAAATCAATCATGGGTAACCCCATTAGCCCGGCTTTTTGAGATTTTTATGCATTATTCAGAAACTAAAATCCATAATTACCCGTTGTTTAGGAATTTCCAGTTAGTAGACGATGTATTCGCATGTTTCATTACGACTAAAAGACAACTAAATAGTTTTCTCACTTTTATTAACAGTTTACTTACACTCGAATAAAATTTACGACTGAAACAGAAGTTAGTGGATACTATAAACTTTCTAGATTTAACAATATCTAAAAATAATAATCGTTTAGAATACGGAATTTATCGCAAATCTACCCACACTGATACTACAATACATAATACTTGTCGTCACCCGTTTAATCAAAAAATAGCGGCGTATAATAATATGATACAGAGATTGTTAACCATTCCCCTTATCACTTGTAATTTTCAAAAGGAATTAAATATCGTAAATCAAATTCCGCTTAATAACGGTTATAAGAACGATATGATTGATAGCTTGCTAGGTAAACAATAACATAGAAAAGTCCTACGAACGATATATCCGACTACACAAAAACCAAACAAGTATAAGCTGTTAAACTACACAGGCCCACAATCTAAACAAATATTTGGGTGAGTCACTTGAGAAACATAATGTAGATATTGCTTTTCAAGCATACAATAGGCTAGGAAAATCATTTAAAAATAACAAAGGCAAAATAAATAAATCCAACAAATCGGGAGTCTTATAAGTTTTCTTATGGTAATTGCTCTGAGATACGAGGGAGCGTTTTTATATTCGCGGAATGGGGGACAAGGGGTGGAAATAAAGAAACCAAATTGTTTTTCTTTTTCAATATATTCACCTGCAAGACGGATACATTTTTCACATCTTTCAATTAATTTATTTATACCCTCATAAAAAAATGATTTCTCTTTATCTGCAAAATACGCCGAAACTGCCTCCTTGACTTCATCATCGGCAGTAAATTTTTTTCCCCGCAGCTCTTTTTTCATTTTCGGAAACAGATAATAATCGCTCGGGGCCAGGTCTGGGCTGTAGGGTGGGTGATTCACAATTTCGAAGCCCACCTTATGCAGGGCAGCTAACGTAACGCGGCTCTTGTGGACGGGCGCGTTGTCGTGCAAAAGCAGAACACCTTTTTTCAATTTTCCCCGTCTTTTCTCTTTAATGGCTTCTTTTAGTCGTTCTAATATTGAAGCGTAATATTCTCCGGTTATAGAAACACCTTTATCTTTATAATCAATCAACAATATTCCTTCCGAGTCCCAAAATACCGTTGCCATGAGTTTCCCAGCTGATTGTGACACTTTAAATTTCTTGGGAGGTGCTGTGCCCTTTTTATGCCACTGCATGGAGTCTTGTTTGGACTCAGGTTCATAATGATGAACCCAAGTTTCGTCTCCAGTAACAATTCCACTCAATACACCATCCTTGTCTTCATTACAGAGGTCCAAAAATACACGCGAACACTCTACGCGCTGTTGTTTTTGCGGCGGCGTGAGCATTCTCGGCACTCATCTTGCGCTGACCTTAGACATGCCGAGATGATCGTGTAGGATTTTAAAAATTGTTGTATCGGATACTCCAACCATTTCTGCGAGTTGTTTCTTCTTTAGTCGAGCATCTTCGAGTACAATTTGTTCAACTTTTTGGATAAGTGCTGGCGTGGTCACCTCAATGCTCCTGCCCGGCCTCGGGTCGTCTTCAAGGGATTCTCTTCCTTGTTTAAATAAACTATGCCACTTGTACACCATGGTTTTTCCTGGACAAGAGTCGCCGTAAACCAATGACATCTCATTCATTATGGTCGCGACTGATTTTCCTTGCCCGGTAAGGAACTTTATAACGGCACGATATTCGACTTTTTCCATATTTCACTTTTCACTCCTGATTATGTTACTTGGTTGACGATAGCTCAAAGACTAACTGTCTAATAACCATGAAACTTCGTATTTATACTAATCATGAGTCGCTGCACAGGCCACGCCCCCAATGCGCCTACTCACCCCTCTACAACCCGCTCATTCCGCGAATATAAAAACGCTCCCTCGTATACAAAGTCTGTCTCAGAGAAAACGAAACTTTTTTAAAATAAAAACAAAAGCTTGTTATTTTGGTAAAATTCATTTATTTTATTCAAAGTAATCGCATTCTGTTTCAATACAACGTTTTGCACGGTCAATTAACATGTCGAATGAGTTTTTTGTAGGTTCGTTTGTTTAATTACTTCCTTCGTAAGTTTATTATCGTTATTGTGTGGTTATCTTTGATAGTTTGGAGATATTCGTGTTTATTCCTTGATATCGTTACGTAACACATATTTTATTTAATTTTTCGTATATGTGCGCATGACTAGCTTTCGGATTTGTAGTTTTTGCGAGATAGACACTTTTTTCATTAAGCTTCCAACATAAAACACATGTATTAGTATCGTTTAGATCAGAGTGTGCCGTTTTAACACATTGTTGACCGGCAATTTTACGCTGAAGCTATCTCATGTCACCAGCTATTATTTCGTAATTCAATGTGGAACTGAAACAATCTAAATAACCTTCAATAAACTTTATTTGTACATAATGAATTGAAATAAAATTTTGTACAAATCTTTTAGATAACTTTTAATATTTTATTTTAGTATGATATGCCGTATAGCAATCACCTATGTGTAATGATACACAGCAGGGTTTGCAAATATATCTCGTTTAGACCCACTTTCCTTTTGAAGAGCATTCTCTACACGTCCTAGTTGGATTAATTTTTACACCGGTGACCATTTTTTCTAAAACGTGGTCATCTAGTTGTCCTGACAGCCTAAAAGGTGGATCATTGTACGGAGCCTTTTTAGAAGTACGCGAAGGCACAAAGCTGCATTCATTTTAATCTACAGTTATCCATTCCTTCTCTGGTTATTCTACCACTGAATATTGATGTGTTTGATGTTTTATGCCAATTGTTTTGATTTATTATTAGTATTTTCCATGTTGCTTCATGTGTGTTTCTTTGTTTGATTATAGTCGATTTATATCAGAGACAACCGCTGCTCCCCAATGCCAATAAAAATGATAAGAAAAACAAGGAGTACTTTGTGGATGAAGATGAAGAAAACATCCTGCACAAATCGAACAATTCAAATGGTCACACTCGAATCGAAATGCCGCTCCCCGCACCGGTCAGGGAGGAACCTAGGTATCCACAAGAAAAGTGTAAAACACTCATAGGTTAGTCACAATTATGAATGTTATTAAAGTAGTGTTATTTATAAACCTTGCCCTTTTACTTGTTTTTTTTTATATCAAAGCGATAAAGGATTAAATTTGAATTAATTTTGTAGGATTTCAATTGATTTAGAAAACTGTAATTTTCCTTTATTTTTTCAAAACATTTTTCGATGTCTAAATTGACTTGCGAATAATATTTTGGAGATTACGAAGACGTAAAACGTAATTATTTTTAAATTTTTTTGCCGACCAATAATCATAAATTGATTACACACTGCAATCAAAAAATTCCAGTCCGACTCTTTTACGAAATTGGAAATAGTGCCATCTACAATTCACCGACGGAACTAATTATTATCTGATTCGTCCTCTTTCGAAGCAATAATTGAATATATTAGCTATGAAAGAATTTTTGTACCTAAAATAATATTTAAGTAATTTTAAAGGAGTAATTCAATTTTAGACCGAAAAAAATCTTCTAGATATATGTAGAATACATTAGAAACATATCTGGTAATTTAATTACTGAATGTTGCTATACAACCTCTTTCCACATTAATTTTCGAATTCTGTATACGTATAGTACTACGTACTAAGTTGTCATCATCCTTTTTGAGTCTTTAATCAAGTCTGTACAATGTTGAATTCAGTTAGCTTTTGTGGTACAAATCTTTCTCAGTATTAAATGCTGTGTTAAAATGCCATGAACTGAATCTTCATATAGTAAACACAGGAATTTACTGACTTATGCAAAATAATTCCTTCGACAAATGCTGTCTGATTTTAAAATCAAGGCTAATCATATTTAAAAACTGTCAAACTTTAGAATAGTATTTTATAATAAAAATCGCACTTTTAGTCTTGTTTTTGGAGGCGAAGAACTCTGCTGACAGCTGATTTGACAGTTCTCGGTTGTTTTAGAATTAGTTTGGCTTGGCAATTCATTGTGAATAAACTCAAGCCGGAGCACCGTTTGCAAATTGTTCAAATTTAATTTGAACAACATGGTTCAATTCGAGAAACTCATCGGGCATTACGTGCATTTTATGGTGCTCATAATTGTCCATTAGAGCGATTAATTCGAAAAACTCTAGATCGTTTTCGCAATACGTTTACTCTACGATAATACGCATCCCGTAAGACGTCGTACAGTGCACACACAATTAGCAATTGATGGCGTGCAGCGTACTGTTGATGATGATCCAAATGCGTTAATTCGTCATCGTGCTCAACAATTGAACTTGTGTCCATCTACTTTATGGAAAGCTACGCAAAGATGTTGGTTTACGTGCTTACAAGATTCAACTTGTACAGGAATTGAAGCTACATGATCGTCGTTCGCGCCGTACATTTGATGAATAGACAGAAGGAAACTATTGTCTAAACACCAAAAACGCTTTATGGGCCGTTGGAATCATTAGTCCATATCTTCAAAAATAATGACGATCAGAACGTTACAGTCAACGGTGAGCACTACAGAGACATGATTACTAACTTTTTCGTGCCTCAACTGCAAGGCATTAATGTTGCAGACATGTGGTTTCAGTATGACAGCGCCACATCTCACACAGCGCGCGATTCAATTAATTTACTGAAACATTTGACGAACGTTCCTGCGATTTGACGCCATTAGATTATTTTCTTTGGGGATATGTAAAGTTTCATCTCGATGCCGATAAACCTGAAATAATGGAGCACTTGGAAGCCAACATTCGGCGCGTTATTGCCGAACTACAGCCTGACTTACTACAAAGAGAATGTGAAAATTGGACCTTTAAATTACGCAATGTATGCGCCAGCCGTGACGGCCACATACCCAACATCATATTTGAACAGTAATGCCATAAACTTATCTTTTAAATAAAGCCAATTTCATGGATATTAAAAACATTATTCTGTATTTTATTTCAATTCAAAGTTCTTCGCTTCCAAAAAAGCACCCCATTTAGTTCGCAATCATTTTCTCTTTGTCTTGATACTATTACCTCTCTTCAGTCAATAAAATTGACGAGCAGCAATCGTCAAAATCATTTGATACCATATTAGATTCATAGATTCGATTTTGGGAATGAACGGCCGATAGGCAAGTTTAAATGTAAACGTCGCATATTGATATGAATTTAAATAAATATTATTAAAATACATAACTTGATGTCGAAACGAGTTTTATACATGCATAATTTACTAAAATTATTGAGAATTTGCAAGAAAAAATTTATGATTCAATGGACTTTCCAAGGATGTTTAATAAATACGTAATACAAAGAGTTATATAAGGAAGATTTGATGGAAGTTGGGACTCCCCTATCGGTGTTTATTTGTGAAAAATGATATTTTCGAGTCAGCCATGCGTTTTCCACATACTATTTAAATTTCCAATATATCGTCTGACGTTTAATTTGACGGATATAATTGCCTGAAGAATACGTGTCTAGCGAAAACTGTAAAATGGATAAAATCTTTATTCGTGGTGCAATTCAGTGCTGGCTTTCGATTCCATTTTTTCGCTGACATAAAATTTTCAAGTTACTGACAACAATAGAAATAGCGACCGGATGATAAAACTGTCGAGGTAAATATATTGTCAAAAATGACAAACTTCACGGTGCAATCATCAAATGAAAGGCACACTAACAGTGTTGCCAGTTCCCGAAATATGAACGGCTACCCTCGTATACAATCGTGACTGGCATGCGTGTTCACAGAAGCTCGAGAAACTAGTACATAAATCCCAGTTTTTAACATAGACCTATATATTATATTCTCCAAAGTGTAGTTGTAAACTGTAGGTGTACTTTTATTCGCGAAGTTACAATTCTACATTTCGAAACGTTTATAGATAGAAACGTTCTGTTTGACAACTATTTGTCTGAACACCATTCGGGGATTTTACTCAGGTGTCTTTACAGGCAAAACCGTCGGCTGGCATAGATATAACGCTATATATTTTCAAGTCTTCCACAAAAGCACAGCTTTCACACTTCGAAACATTGAACAAATCATTTAAAAAAATTACGAATAGCGTAGGTCCTAGATTGGAACCTTGAGTTACTCCGTAAATTACTCACATTACAGTTTGATGAGAAACACCGAGCTATTTCATATTGCGAATATATTCCTGTTTCCAAGAGGACATTAATTCTTGTTTTTTCTCAAGTGATACATTTGGGTTCACCCATGGAATTAAATTTCAAGGAAAAATTTTATTGCAAAACAAAATATTACAATATAATTAAAATAATGTACATGGTATTTTAATGCCACTGCACGTAGTTATCACTCAAACAGGTTCAGAGATAATCTAAAGTACAGGGTGTTTCAAAAAGAATATACGTATTTCGAATAAATATTTTTATTAAACTTTCAGACATACGAATATGAAACTTTACACACATATTTACGAACCTCTCAAGTTCAGATTACCGATATTCAATATGTCCTCCATCAACGACACGAACAATATCACATCGATACTCAAATTCCTCCCATACTCGGGCGAGCATGTGCTTCGTCACTGATATGGCACTACGGATCCGGTTCTTCAACTCTTCCAGGTTCTGTGGGAGTGGTGGTACATAAATGTTGTCTTTAACGAAACCCCACAGGAAGAAGTCACACGCTGTCAAATCCGGTGGCCGTGGAGCCCAGCTGAGACATGCTAAGTCGCCAGCTCCTTGACGACCAATCCAACGGTTCGGTAGAGTTTCATCCAGATATTCAGGCACTTGGCGACTTCAGTGAGGGGGTGCTCCATCTTGTTGAAAAATGAAGTTGCCTTCGTGCAGCCTCGGAGACAACCAGTTTTGTAACATAGCGAGATACTGCTGTCCGTTAACCGTGTTTTTATCGTAGAAGAATAGGCCGCAAACAGATGATAGGGATATCGCACAAAACACATTGATTTTAGGTGAATCTCGTACATGTTCAATGGCTGCATGTGGGTTCTGTAGACCCCAAATTCGAACATTATGTTTGTTTACCAGACTACTAACATGGAAAGTCGCTTCATCAATGAACACGATGCGTTGTGCGAAAGTGTTATCATTGTCAATAGCATCATGAATCTCGTTACAAAATGCGACACGTTTCCGCTTGTCTTCAGGACCCAGAGCTTGTAACAACTGTAACTTGTACGGCTTCATAACCAACCGACGTCTCAAAACACGCCAAATTGTTGTTATAGGCACTTGTAACACCCGACTGGCACGACAAGCTGATTTTGAAGGATTTCGTTGGAAAGCAGCTTGAATTCATGCCACATTTTCTTCAGAAACACGAGGGCGACCAGGACTCTTTCCTTTACATACACATCCTGTATCTACAAACTGTCGATACCATCTGCGTTCCACCCATTCAGAGAATCAATTTGGTAGCTCAACCTGAAACGTCTTTGCACTGTAATCACGGAATTGCACTTCGCAAACTCGAGAATACCAAATGATTTCTGCTGCGGAGTAGCCATTTTAAACATATGACGGTTACCAAGAAAAACAGAAGACGACTGACATCTAGCGGCTATTAAATAAACTAGACTATGTATTCGTTTCTCCAATACCCGAGCCGAGGCGCAGCGATCGATAGTTTAGACAAAATAATACTTTGTAATACGTATATTCTTTTTGAAACACGCTGTAGTATATTTCTACAAATAAATGCGATAGCTAACCCTCGTGGAGCAGATAGCTTTAACATTGCGGCAAATTAGAAAAGCCATAAATTAGATGATGAAGTGCAGTACAAAAAGTTAGTAAATACTTAGGAATAAATTATAAATCTATTTGCCAGTACAGTTCGAAAATTATTATCAGAAACTTAAAATTCTCCCAGTAGTCCTAACTTAATGGCCAGCGACTGTATATTTTTAACTTAAATAATTTTACGTTACTTATTCACCTTTTTCTTTTACAGCATTCATCGTAACAATATTTAGTTTTATATTAACGTTATTATCTCTGTCACTGGTACACGATAGATTACCCGACAGAGAAAAATACGGCCCTCTACCGGACGTTTTTTTAGACAATGTGCCTGCCCAAGACTGGGCGCTAGATGTATCAGAATATATAATTGTTATTTCCGTAAACTTAATGGTAGTCATCATGTTACTACATAAGCACAGGTAAGGACATTCTTCAACGTCGAATCACGCTGGTAATCGTCTACCCTTTTACTTTTCAGATTCATTATATTTAGAAGAATCTTTTTAATATTATCACTCCTGTACGCGTATCGAGCCATCACCATCTACGTAACTGTGATGCCTGTGTCGAGCAGAACGTATTATTGTTCGCCAAAGTCGAATCACACGACACCCTTCGACGTAGCCAAGCGGATAGTTCAACTGTTTTCCGGCCTCGGTCTTTCCGTCAACGGCAAACACACATTCTGCGGAGACTACATATACAGTGGACATACTGTAATACTCGTATTTTCCTACCTGTTTGTTGCCGAATGTAAGTTCTCGCAATTTTTTATGTAGTTCTAATTTAGAATAACCTGACGCTCAGTATCAAAGGGTACTAGGAACGTTTTGCAATATGAAAGTTTGGGTCTTTGTTGATAAGAACACACCCGTAGTTATCAGAAAATCTCGATCTGTAATGAAGAAAATGATAGCTGTATTTTGTGTGGAACGCGTCGTTTTAGACACAGAAAATAGTCACAGCTAAGTGGTATACTGAACAGTGCCTGCCTAAAGTCATTGGATCTACGAAGAACCTGCGGCCAAAGTCAAGAATGGACACCTGGTTCCTCCATTATGATGATGCTAAAGCTCACCGCGCCAAAGCCTGCACCGAATATTTGACCACGACAGGATTGAAACTTTCTCGAGCACCCTCCCTACAGGCCAGATCTTGCTCCCTGCGACTTTGCACTGTTCCCGCATGTGAAAATGAAGCTAAAAGGAAGAAGATTTTCCAGTGATGAGGTCCTTCTGTGGGCTTGGGATAACGAGTGTACTTTACTCCCTAGTGAAACTTGGCAGAACTGGTTTAAAGATTGGTTTCGGAGGATGGAGAGGTGTATTGAGCGTAGAGGAAATTACTTTGAAAAAATTAAATAAACAAAGCTGCATTCCAAAACTTTCTTAGTACCCTGTGTATATTGCGTTTTATTAAATTTTAATTATCTCTTTTTACTTCAAAAACAACTTTTTAGATCTTAATCATATAAACAATATTCGTCGCTGAGGACGATTACTAATTACACTGCATGACTAAAACCAAGGAAACACGCAGAACATCGAAGTAATGAGCAATAATTATCTATATACACACATAATTTTTGGCAATGAAGTCTGTTTGTCTAATTACGAAGTTTCTAATTATTACAACGCTAATATCTCTGAAAACAATCTTTATGTCAGCTCTGTAAACACTTGCAAAGATCCTGAATTTTAAATAGAAAATTCACCTGCATAATCTCGTTTAACTTTTTTTTTTTTTATTTCAGATACTCCAAAAAAATTGTATCTTCTCCACTGGGTGTACGGATTGTTAGCTCTGGTCGGCGTAACAATGGTTCAACTATCCCATGGACATTACACTGTAGATATTATTATAGCGTATTATATAACAACTCGTACTTTTTGGATATATCATACGTTAGCAAATAACTCTAGTCTAAAAGTAAGTTGTTTTTTGAGACATAAAACGGTGTACGAAATATCAGTCGAAAGAATCAAATATTACATAACGACTTGTGTAATGAACAAAAACAATAGTTAGAGATTCTGACCTCGAATCTTAAGTTTATTTAACTATCGGTCTGTAAATATATTGTCGAACACAACCTCACAACCGCGGCACAAAATAATAAAGAAATTGACTTTAAAAGGATTTTAAATTAAGAAAAGTTATTTCAAATTAACATTACCTGGGTAACTGGGGACGAATAATAAATACGAGGCCGAAGTGGAAAGTTCTTAACCGGACATGTAGATAGATATCCTCCAAAGTATCAAATACATAAAGTTCTTAAATTACTAATGTACCGCACATTACCACCATTTTGAACCCAAATTGAAACGCGATGTTTGAAATCTAATTTTAGTTGATGTAAAGAAGAAATACGAATCTTGGCTCAAGATAGAAGACAGTGGAGACAAAATATAAAAATCAACTCCACCAGCCTTACAACTAGCTCAAAACTAAGTAAGTAAGTAAAGAAGATTGTGGTGCGAAATTTGAGCGCATATTTGACGAAGCTCGGAATATGGGCGCGAAAGTAAAAAATCTAATATCGGCTGACGTATAAAAGGAAGAATAAAAGTGAACGTGGAATTTTAGGTGTAAATAATTCGTTCCAGATATTAATTAGTAAAACTGAATAGTCGTGTCTGCCCAAGAAGCGCTAGCGTTTACGAAGGTGGTCGCCCGTACATATATCGTCTGCCACTCAACCGCCGACAAACAATACGGACAGACACATACTTGCGTGGAAATTGGTAATGTAATAATAAATATGTCAAGTATATGAAGAATTAAAAAGTGACGTGTGGCCAACAAAATAACAGTTGATCGGTGAAAATATAGGCTTAAACAACGATGGCGTGGAAATAATGTTTCGTGTGTGATAAGCCTTTAGTGCGAATAGAACAAAACGGACTGCGAAAAGCACGTGAACACTGCCGCGACCTGTCATTGTCTACTTTATTTATACTGGAGTATACGTTCGTAAGTGGACATGGCGTGATTGACTGCACACATCGCTTAAGCGCTCACCAAGTATTCGACAAACCAAGATTCAACAAACAAGATATGCTACGGCATTCCTGTGTTAATGGAATGCGTTGCAACGTACGTTCGAACGATTTTGGACATAACTATTGAGCGATGAGAGTTCATCTTTCGTTGGTATTGGGATTAAGAGTCCTTGAATACATCGAGATCGTGTACATTAGATTAGCTCTTAATTGAATTAGAGTTCAGATTTTGTTGTCGAGCGTAGTTGTTTACATTAAATTATGAACTATTTATTGCCAGAATTGTGTCGAATGTTCTCTCATAATCTAGTAATGTTTATAGAATTATAAAAAGGGGTAATTTGGCCTTAACGAGTTAGTCGTTCTGCGGAGCTCATTTAGGGGAAACTTAGATGAGTTGCTCACCGTCCACTATCCATTGAACGCTGCCGTACCACACTTGTACCAGACGCCAAGCAAACGAAGTACACGTGGTCATGCGGGAGTGTCCCGACCGAAATTGTGCGTTCCATACTCCCTCGACATTCCACTCTTGCTATGCTCGCTAGATATTACTCGGCGATCGATCCATACGTCGCGCGTTATCTTGAAAAGATAAACCCGCTAATGCACTTCAAGGACTTGACTTGAACTTTCTCGAACTCGCACAAATATCGCTGGCAATCTTCCGTTGCACACGTAGTATGTATACACTCTGTCTTGTGAAATTACACTAGCATCTGCCGGTGTAAATAAAAAGTCACTCCCACCGTATCGCAAGCAGATATGAAATCTCAGACTCAAGTTATTGGCCAGTAAAGTTATTGTACACCAAAAAAAACCCATACTCGTGTATCCGTCGGTTTGAAATATATAGGGCGTGCTTCTGAATAGGTTTTTTGCTAAGAATTATAAAAAGAAAATGATAAAGTTGGCGTTTTCTATTACATATTATCAAATACTAATAAATTAAATTGGATTATTTGAAAACACAGAAATGTAACATTTATTGTTTTTTAATAGAGTCGCAAAAACTAAAATTTTATTAGGTAAATCAACTGAAACGGGAAAGGTCCCGTACATACGGCCTTTTTATGGAACTTGTTTACTATATTTGTCGTTATGTAATATTTGTAATTATACATAACCAAGAATGTGAAACATGTTACCTTAAAAATGCAGATTGATCACATTGTTCCGTAACTTTTTTATCCAAATTTAAGTTTTTGAAAGAAACATAATATGTATAAGGTAACTAGGAGTAGTACAGGATACCAGATGTTTCAAGACCTGCTATTAGTCTAATAGAAGATCTTGAATTTGGCAGTATAAAGAATGAAACGTCGATGAAACACGACAACTCAGCGAAACCAGCAAGAAGATTGTGCTACATACTAAGTAACGTCGGCCGTGAAAGTCTTCGTAATTCTAGCTATTACACAATTTGGTCTCTTAAAAGCACAATTGATTTAAATACAATAACGATACGGGATAATGTTACCTCAATAAGTAACAATATTAAAATTAGACACATCGATTGAAATTGCCAAAAAGGATCAAATGAATAACTAAATTACTATTCGTTTTGTTCGCAGCAACATTCATCAAACAATTACCTAGGAAGATCGTGGTGGTTCACGTTCTTTCTGTATTTCGAGAGCAAGGTGAACGGACCAGTTCCTAAACAGTGGCCTGATTGGCCGCTACCCTGGCCTCGGAGATTCCTAGCGAAGAGCAGAGAGAGTTAGTAGTAGCATCTTAAGGCCTAGCCAAAAAATAAACTAAATCAAATTTAAGTGTATTGTGATAAAAAAAGAAAGTAATTGTTACATGATAATAACGCCTTACAAACTCCAAAGTCTTGTTCTCGATGTATATATATATGTATAGCATAAAAGAAAATTTATGTATAAGTTGCTAAACAGTTGCAATCTCAAATATTCTTTTTACAAAAGTGACTATCACTAAGATACATGAACACACAAACTCACACACACATACACACGCAATCACTAATTTCATATTCTTGTAATTACATTTTTTAAGTCATGTATACTTTCCAATTGATATTTTTTTAAATAACTTATGCATTGATTTTATTTTTGTATATTTCCAGCATAGATTTGTATATTATTGTATCTATATGGTGAATCTCTACTATTTTTGTATATACATATATGTATATATCACATTTAAGATATATACATATGTGAAAAGAATATATATATATATCTATATATATTGTTAGGTTTTGTATTTAATATAATTGTAATTGTATTGAGAGATGTTATATAAATATAATTTTATGACGAAGTTTTTTTTATCACCTTCTGAATATGGTTCCAGCTTTTTCCTTTTTAAGGGCTGCTTGAA
The DNA here is from genome assembly GCA_031893035.1 of Dermolepida albohirtum. Lineage (NCBI taxonomy): Eukaryota > Metazoa > Arthropoda > Insecta > Coleoptera > Scarabaeidae > Dermolepida > Dermolepida albohirtum. The sequence goes on from JAVIWB010002990.1 coordinate 406,988, forward strand.
TAAAACTAATACTAAATTATTAACTTATGTCAGATGTCTGAGAATATAAAAAGGTAGATATTTAAAAAAATTACTAAAAAGCAGTGAACAAACACTACTGACATCTCACGTGGCGAACTGACTGAACAAAAGGTTAATGGCGTTTTAATCTCCTAAATGCAGTTACATAGCTAATGCTATTACCAACATACGAACAAAAACTAAAACAATAACACCAACTGCAATTGAAAATTGCAAATAAATTGAAATCAAGCAAATGTTTCTTGACAAAAGCAATGATAGATACACGTTTCTTGTAATCCAACACTCGTCAGACTGACATCTCATGCAGTGAATTGACTGAACGAAAAATATATGGCATTTTAGTCTCCTAAATGGCCATTGTATAGCAATGCTATTAACATACGCACACAAACTGAAGACAATTACACCAACTGCAATTTAAATTGGAACAAATATTTGTGCAGAAAAACAATGATAGATACTTACTCATTGTAGTCCAACACTCGTTAGTCTAAATGACTGTGTCGAAAATCACCGCTTCTTTTTTATTAAATTGAGTTAGGGCTCAGCCCTTTTACTTGTAATCTTAACTATGAATAAATCTTGATTTTAGTTCAATTATTGTTCTTCACTATGCTCGCTGTCGTTTTCCATTCTTGGTCGTCTGTATTTGGAGTGTTGTGTTGGGTAGTCTGTTACCGGTGTAAGTGTCGGGTTAGTATCGAAAAACACCTTCATTAACCTGAGCATTGCTCGAAATAATATACCAAAAAACAGTGAACAGCACTGCACTGACATCTCGTGTAGCGAACTGGCAGAGCTAGAGATGTATGGCGTTTTAGTCTCCTAAATGCTTAATTCTATTTTATAAAAAAATGTTTTACATAAAATTCTATATAAACGACAATTAGAATATATACATTCTAAACCAGCGGTGCTCAAACGATAGATCGTAGAAATAAGTACACATTCTGTCAAG